>CAUYUJ010001603.1:80545-138498 GCA_963575745.1 Prorocentrum cordatum | reverse complement strand
AGGAGGAGGAGGAGGAGGAGGAGGAGGAGGAGGAGGGGGATGCCCGACCGACGAATGTGCGAGACGGGCGGGCCGCCGCCAGATGATTGAGCAGCAGGTGCTCCGACGTCACCGCCTCGACGGGCTGCTGGCGAAGGAGACGCCCCCAGCCCCGTTTTTCCCGCCGCTGCGTTCTCCTTCCTCTGCATCCTTTCTTGGCTTCTCTACCCAGATCTCCATTGTACTGAACAGATAAACTCGGAGGTGTTTCAACGTTTTCAGCCTCTGATGGTCTTCGCTCGGGCCTTCGACCGTCAACACATGACCCGGGATGGTAAGCCGGCCCTGGGTGCAAGGGTCGGGACTTCCAGGACGACGTCTTGGACACATCAAGACATCAGATCTACGAGTCCGCTCCCTCATTTACCAGCTTGAAACATCTCCCTATACCCATGTGTGTCATCACCTTACCTCGGTGCCGATCTTGAGGAATCCTTCAGTTTCTAAGGACACATCCCTAAGTTTGTCATCGCCTTTAATGTTGTCGATCTCAGGGGTAGTGATAAGTTCGAAGCTGGTTACTCATCCCCCTCTGACTTGCCGCCGGGTTTTTAGGGGCTACGGCCTCACGCGCCGTGCCCAAACAGGCACAGCCACGCGCTTATGAGCTTATCATCGGCGCCTCTCTCGCTCGCTCCGTCCTGCTCTTCCATCCCTTCTCCTTCTGCCAGATTCCCTCACCCCCCGAGAGGAAAAGATGCAGGTACCGCTGCTCTTCCTGGAAAGTCCTCATCGTCACGGCTGAATTATCATCAAGTTCTGGCCAGAACGCATTCGGGTGTGGTACCGATCACTGGGTAACGCGATCAGACGAGGCGCACGCGCGAGCGCAGAGCTTCTGGTCTGTTTACGTTAATAAGTTGAGGGTGGCAGACGACATGCATGCTTCCACAGTGTGATATGGTATGTGCATATTGTGTATCTGCGCCAGCTGGATCACTGAAAACGAGCGCGTGCACCGCTGATGATAAAATCGTGGTACAGAGCGCCAGGCGACAGCTGCAATGGCAGCTGGCACAATCAGGCATGTGACACACAGAAGTAGCCAGCCGATAAGCCAGGCTCCATGCACTTTGCCAGTCGTACTGCGATCAGCGACCAACGGCTGGCCCGCAAAAATGATTCGACTTGCGGGCTGGGACATGTGGTCATGAGTCTGAGTTTGATGTTGGTTACTTCAAAGGCGTCTGACAAAGGTGTTCCATAGTTCAGGCGTTGCAGAGATAAAATTCTGCGCTTCAGACCAGAACTCTTGCCATCCTCTTGAATATGGTGCAACGTAGCTCAATTGTGAGTTGTTCAGTCTCTCTCTCTCTCTCTCCTTCCCTCGCTCATACTCTCTCTCTCTCTCTTACTGCTTTGGTGTTGGCTGTTGGCGGTGTTGTTCTCGTTGTCTTTAACTCCCCCATTATTCCTTCTCTATCGCTCTCTGTCTCTCTCTCTCTATCTTTCTCTCTCTCTCTCTTGCGCATCCGTCCAGTATCGTTATCTTCTTTTCTCATCGTTATGCTTATCGTTTTTTTTCATGGCTTGCCATATTCGGCGACTGCAGGTCTTAGTCGTGATCTCCATCCTCATTATCCTTCACCCTCTTTGCTGAATATTGCCTCGTCCATTCTTGCTTCGCTTTCGCAACCGTGGGGCCTCAGGTTGAAGCCTCTGTGGAGCGCGATGGGGACTCCGACGTCGACGCCGTGTTCAAGGCCCCGAAGATAGCAGAGTAGTTTTTCTAAGCTGTGACGCCTTCATTTGTCCTCGGGAGCGCACGGGGCGAGGAAGGCACGGACGTTCCATCCGCAAGGGCCGTGTCACTCCTGTCGTCTTTCTGACGCCGTTTACCTTTTACAGGCACACGCGCGCCGTTTCCGTACTCTGGTGAGACTGCTCACCAGCCGCGATGGCGCCGCCACGTTAGTGATTTTGTCGAACCGATGTCCTGTTCGCGGCTCCCAGGGTGCCGAATTCGTCAGGGTGGCCAACGGTCGATCACAAAGGCCAGGGTCCGTCGTTGGGAAGGCGTGGTGCGCGAAGTCAGGCGACCCAGCTCATGAAAGGCAGGCCGTGTGCGATGCAGCGTGTGTGCAGTGATTTGTGACTGCCCCTGATGGTGCCGAGTACTCTCTGCTTCGTGTGCTCTTCTTGACCATGTTCCTGTACTGGCTGCCACCGCGCACTCTGGTGAAAACCTGTCCGCATTTCAGCCCGAGTGCAGGGTCCAGGGTGGAACATGGCGTTTCTACTGGTGTCGGCCCGAAGGGCCACGCCAGCCTGCCTGCCTGGCACGGTGCCCAGCATCTGCATTCTCACGGCATGCCTGCCTGTGCGGGCATGCTTCTGTGTGAGCGGGGACCCGAGGAACCTCGTTCCAGTGCTTGTCGCCTTGCTGCGGGTTTGCACGTGTCCCTGGCGCATGAGCCATCTTGCCGGCAGCTGCTCGCAGCTTGTTCGTGCAAGAGCCTGCAGATTGGGTGCGCTTCTCGGCTTGTTGGCCGCTGATCGTCCTGCTCTCTCGTAGTGGGCGAAGAACGGTCGACTAAACATTGTTCCGCCTTTTGGGGGCGCTTGTCCCAGGGCGGCTGGGAAGTTTACACCGCGAAGTGCCACCGCAGGTGCACAGGCATTGACAATCTGGCCGCACTGGCACAAGCGTCCGCGATGGCGGCATTGTTTCTGTTATACGGTCTTTCGTCCGCTGTCTTCCTACGTGCCCAATTCTTGCGGTCAGAAGCACTCTTTGCGTCGGCGGCTAGGCAGAGTCTTGCGCTGGCGATAGGGCGTTGGTGACTGCACGAGACGCGAATCAAGCCACCATGCAGGAGGAGGAGGGAGGAAGCGCTCGGCGTCGGCGGGGGTGGAAGGGAGAAACAAGGCCCGCTCAGAGCAGGGCCAGGCCCGGGGCGGGCAGGCGGCGCGGGGGGGGGGGGGAACTAGCGGCGGGCCGCCAGCCGGCAGGGGAGCCGTCGGTCAGAGCACACAGCCGTGCCCACGGCTCGCTGGCTGGGCCCCCAGGCCTGCACTTCTCGGCCACGGAGCGTTTCCGTTTGCGGATGCTCCGCGCAGAAGGCACCCGTGCGGCCGCGCATCCACGGGATCGCGCCCCGGGGAGCCAGACCGCGAGGGGTCGTGGATTTAGGTGCGTTCGCCGCTCGTGATGCGGAGGTATTCCCTCCCGCGTTGCACCGAAGGCGTCGTGGGTCGGCGATCGAGAGGAGGAGGAGGAGGAGGAGGAGGAGGAGGAGGAGGAGGAGGAGGAGGAGGAGGACGAGGAGGGGGAGGAGGAGGAGGAGGAGGAGGAGGAGGAGGAGGAGGACGAGGAGGAGGACGAGGAGGAGGAGGAGGAGGAGGTTCTGGATGTGGATGCGCTCGCCGCTCGTGGTGGTCCTGTGTCCGGCCTCGAGGCTCTGGAGTGCGACGTCCGGCAGGCGATGTCCTTCGACGAGTTCTGCGTGCTCGCGGAGTTCTGTGGAGTGGCGATCAACAGGAGCCGAAGTCGGGCCTGTCCCTATACAGGAGGAATATTCAAACATAGGCACAACAAAGTCCGGGGAAGTTTTTGTTTTGATTATTTTTGGGAATGTTGGAATATGTTTTGAGTATCTTTAATTTTTCGTCCAAAATCCGCCTGTAGGGGGACAGGCCCGACCTAACAGGAGCCCCTCCGCTGCTCGGCGGGCTCGCCTTCTCGCGGAGGGCCGCAGTGTCTCTAGGTGTTCGATTCCGGACCTTGTGTTGAACTCAAAGAAGAAACAACGCCATAGACATTAACTTTGGGCGCTCCGCGCGGATTTCTTGGATCCGCGCTGCGGCCCCCTGGCGGCGCCGCCCCTGGCGCGCTCCGCGCGCCAGGGAGGGGGGTCCAGCGCCGATCCCAGAAGTCCGCGCGGACCCCCGAGTGTTTTATGTTTATGTCATTGCTCGTTCCCATAGACTGGGGGGGGGGGGCAGGCTTCGGATTCCCTCCCGCAGCTGCGCCTCGCCGAGGGCGTTCCAGGGCACCCGGATCGCCCCGGCGGGCCGCCCGAGGGCCGAGCTGTGGCCTGAGAACCACCCCGGGGCAGCGTCGGCCGCCCGAGAGCCGACGGATGGCCTGAAAACCACCAGGGGCAGCGTCAGGAGGAGGAGGAGGGGGAGGAGGAGGAGGAGGAGGAGGAGGACGAGGAGGGGGAGGAGGAGGAGGAGGAGGAGGAGGAGGAGGAGGAGGAGGAGGAGCAGGAGGAGGAGGAGGAGGAGGACGAGGAGGAGGAGGAGGAGGATCGACTTCCAATCGCCCGTTCATCGCCGATGTGGGTCTGGTATCGCAGGCCTAGAGGTTGGCACCAACACCAAGATCGGCGGTGTGCCTCCACCGAGGGAAGACGATCCCGATCTCGGTGACGGTGGTAATATTCTGGCTTCCAACAACCAACACACCGAACTCTAGGATGATCTTCCCCCTCTGGAGGCAGCCCCCTGTACTGGTGTTGGTGCCAATTTCCAGGCCTCCAATGGTAGCCCCACCCCGCCCAGGGACGTGCGGATTTGCCATCGGGGGCCTGACCCTGATCTGCCGGCGATGTATCACCGGATCCAGGTCGACGTTTCCCCCCTCATGCCAGTCCCCCCCCCTCGTTGCCCCTCAGCAACCATCCAGCTCTCGCGCCGAGGACTGCTGGAAGCAACCTCAGGCCGCCGCGGTAGCCGCCGACGACCGTCAGAAGCCCCCGCCGAGGACCACCGAAGACCGTCCCCAAAGACCGCCGAAGACCACCGGAGACGCTCCAGGGAGCGATGGGCAACAGGGGGGGCCCAGGGCCGAACACCTTTTTCTCCGTCGGCGGCTAGGCAGGGAGCGTCTGCGTTGGCGATGGGATGCCAGAACTGGGATGCCGTTGGAGCGAACCGAGGGGGGGGAGGGTCGGGGGTGGACAGAACCCCCAACAGTGACACGGCGATTAGTGAATTGTCCGTTTTCGGTTCTCGAGAGGGCGCCGTGGCCTTTATTTTCCAGGCTTGCGCCCGCCAGGTTTGGGCCTCCGGTCGTTTTCACTAAACCACGTTTTGCTAAAGGGAGGTCTGTCCATCCCAGAGATAGCGCGGGGGGACGGAGCCAGCGGCTCCGAGGGACGGACCGCTCCCCGAGCGGGCGGCGCGGCCAGCCCCGCCGGCGAGCCCGTGGCGGTGCATGGTCGAGCCATGTGAGAGGTCAGGGAAGGCGCTCCCCATCCCGCATCCCCCTGCTGTGGGTTCGTGCCGCCTCGACGCGACAGGACGAGCACATATCGGGAGGGAAAGACACACACAGACACCATGAATCGTCGATTCCCCCGAAAGTATGGGGAAGTATGGGAAGTGGGGGGGGAAGACAAAAACCCAGAAAATATGTGAAAAATTTGGGGAATCCTTTTCATGGTGCGTATTTATTTATGTCAACATAACAGAACGAAGGCATAACGAAAAACAACGTTTGGGTCCCGCTCGGGTCAGAGCCCGCCGTCTCTACCCCTGGCCTCTGCTCTCCCCTCGGCCGACTTCCTCTCCCTCTCCTCCTCCCGGCAGCCTTCAGGAGGGAAAGAAACACACAGACACAATTAATCCTCGATCCCCCAGAAAATATGGCAACACATGGGAAGTGGGCAAGAAGACAGACACCCAGAAAATATGAAACATAGGGGGATATTTTTATTTGTGTGTATTTATTCCATCGCTTCGCTCATTCCGCCGGCCCATGTTGCATGATCGCTACTGCTTCGCCGTGGGCCCGGTGACATTGTGGCGCCGCCGAGGAGGAAGAAGATGAGGATGGGGAAGGGGAGGGGAGGAGCAGGAGAGGATGAGAAGGAGAGGAGGAGGATGAAGATAAGTAGGAGGAGGAGGAGGCGGAGGAGGAGGCGGAGGAGGAGGAGGAGGAGGAGGAGGAGGAAGAGGAAGGGGCGGAGGAGGAAGCCTCTCGTTGGCATCTTGTGTTGCTCTTGGGGCCAAACAGAGTCGTCGTCAAAATGCTTCTTTAGGAGGCCTCTTGGGGTCTTTTGAGAAGCCGTTCGGGGGCGCCTGGGAGGCATTTTTGAAGCCTTCTGGGGGGCCTCCTGGAGGCCTCCTGGGGCCTCTTGGGGGCCTCTTGGCGGCATCTTGGGGCCTCTTGGGGGCCTCTCGGGGCCTCCTGGGGCCCTCTTGGGGCGGAAGGCGCGAGGTTTCGGTTCGTGGTCCCCCTCTTGGGGCCCCTCTTGGGGCCGTCTTGGGGCCGTCTTGGGCCGTCTCGAGAGTCTCGGGGCCCTCTTGGGCCCTCTTGGGGCCCTCTTGGAAGCCTCTTGGCCCGTCTTGGGGCGCTCTTGGGTTCCTCTTGGGCCGTCTTGGAGCATCGGATGGCCGAAAAGGGGACAAGGCCCAAATCCTTCCAAAACGATTGTAAAATGTATGATTTTGGCCTCTCGGGGCCCTCTTGTGAGGCCTCTTGGAGGCCACTTGGAGGCCTCTTGGGCCGTCTTGGGGTCATCATCGGCGTCTTGGAGCGCTCTTTGGGCGTCTCGGAGGTCCTTTGGGCAGTCTTGGGGGCCTCTTGGGGCACTCTTGGCGCGCTCCTGAGGGCCCCGGGGGAGTCTCCCAGGACCCTCCCGGGCTCCTCCCGGGACCCTCTCGGGCTCCTCTCGGCGTACTTTTGATCCAGGGGCCCCCAGGGGCCGCCCCGCGCGCGCGAACTAGAAATATTGTTAACCAGTTACCAGAGATCTTAGCACGCCTCTGGCCCGTTGGGCCGGCGAATTTGTGTGTCCTTGGGCCCCTTCATTCCTCTCCCTCTCCTCCTCCCGGCAGCCTCCCCCGCATGCCCACTTCCTCTCCCTGCCCCCCTGCGGTAGGTTCGTGCGGCGTTGGCGCGGCGGCGACGCCGTCGAAGGCGCTCAAGGTTGGATTCTGCGGCGCGGAAGCACCGATGGACACGGTAACGCCAGTGGACCCGACAGAATTCAACCTTGAACGATCGGGGAGCCACGATCAGTTCAAGGCTGAGTGATCGACGCGGTGTCAAAAACCTTTGTGCGCGCCAACGCCGCTCGGAACCCCTCGGGTGTGGACAGAACCCCCACCCTGACACGTCGATTGGCTAAGGGTTCGTTTTCGGCTCTCGAGAGGGCGCCGCGGCCGTCACTTTCCGGGCTCGCGCCCGCCAGATGTTGGCCCGAGGTTGTCTTCACTAAACCACGTTTTACTAAGGGGGGTCCTGTCCATCTCCGAATACCGTTTCTCCCCCCATCTCTGATGGCCCAAACATAGGCATTTGGTTCAGCCACTATCCAAGCCAGTCTGGCATGCCCATCGACACGAGGACTTCCGGTGAGATGTCTGATTGTGGGTGCGGCTAACCGACAGACTGGAGATTTAATGGGCCCCGTTGGGCCATGTGGGCTGAAGCGTGTTTCTATCGTCACCGTCGCCGATACCGCCAGTACATCTTCTTTTGTCCTCTCAGTCTCCATTCTTCGTTGGCCGCCTCGATTGACCATCGTTTCCTGGCAGGGATGAGCACGTTATCAAGCTTTTCAAGGATTTGGCCCCCGCAGCGACATGGTTCGCAGCCAGCATTAGTGGCCTGCGCGTGATGCAGCCCAGAGGATTCATCAGGTGATCGTTGGGTTATTCATTGTTCTACCGATCGGCGCAGGCCCTTGCACCCCATCCCCCCCCACATGGAGTAGATCTTGGATGTTTTTGGCGCCTGCTTCAAGAGGGTGGAGAAATCACGGGGGCCCCGCCTCCCCATAAGATTCCCCATGGGAGCCTTGTCCCAAACAGTCGCACTGAGCAGAGATCTGGACCTCTCCCCCCTCCCCCTCCCCCCCCCTTTCGCTCAGTGTCGAAACGCCGGATAAGAAAGCGTTCATCAGCAAGGTCTGGCTTCACCTGAAGGCGCATTTTGCAAGTAGTACTTGTACGTCGGGTGTCCTGTTCGTTTTCTGAGGATCTGGGCCTGGGTTGAAGTCGGGCCTGTCCCTCTACAGGGGGGTATTCAAAAGTAGCCAAAAAAGTGGGAACATTTGTTTGCATGTTTGTCCCATTTTGGACTATTTCTGTGCATTTTTGATTTTTGTCCCAAATCCGCCTGTAGGGGGACGGGCCAAACTTGAGCCTGGGTGCCGTTCTGGCGGCTGTGCCGTCGCCGCCGCCGCTCCGTCGCCGCCCCGTCGTCCGCGCGGATCTCTCGAATCGGCGCTGGGCCCCCCTTGCGGCGCCTGCGGCGCCGCCCCTGGCGCCAGGGAGGGGGGCCCAGCGCCAGTCCAAGAAATCGGCAGGGGCCTCCGAAGAAGAAGGCTTGTGCAGATTTTGTTTGTTGTTCTTTCTCTTCTCGTCATTGATCTTGTTGCTGTTGCTGTTGCTGTTGCTCTTGCTGTTGAACATTATTTATTCTAAAGAATAATTATTGTTGGGCCCCCTGGTGCGCGCCCCCCCTGCGCCGCCTAGGCCGCAGCTACATTTTCATCATTTTCGTGAGGAAGCCTCAGAAAAGAGGGTGTGTACAGGATCCGGTTGTTTTGTTGTAATCCGCTTTCCCTTGCAAAAAACAATAGAAAATGACATTTCTTGTTCTAATATAATCAAATTTCAAGAATCCCTTGCAAAAAATAAGGTAAAGTGGACATTCGCGCGCGCAAGACGAAATCCTTCCAAAACCTTAGTGTTCGCAGCGATTTTAACATAAAAACATCAAAAAACCAATGGTTTTTCAACAAAAAATTGTCAAAATCTCATCCCGCGCGCTCTTGCGGATTCGTAGGAAACCCAACACTTTTTAAACATTTCTGTCAAACGGGCTTTTGCGAGCAACTTTTTCGAACTTCTGCGACAACGGTTGCGCACCTGCCAGGGCCATCATCCCTGTCAAATAATACCATGCGGGACACATTCGTTTTTTCTTCGCGCGCGCACGCCGAAATCTCCAAAAACCATTGGGCTTCTTAAGAATTTTAGCACCGCGCATCATAAAATCACACGAATCGCACCGTAGGTCCTCGAAAAACACCTGCACGACTTTTCAAAATTTCTACCCGCGCGCGCTGTCCGAATCCTAAAAAAACCAATGGTTTTCCAACATTTATGTTACATGAGCTCGCGCGAGCTACTTTCGCACGCTCTTGCAACGGGGTTCGCGCGCCTGCCAGGGGCCACAATCCCTTGCGGTTGCGCCATAGGTTGCGCCCTCGGCCGCCGAGAATAAAACGTCCCCCTATTGGTTGCGCCATAGGTTGCGCCCTCGGCCGCCGAGAATAAAACGTCCCCCTACTGTGGGTGTACGAACGTAGGCTTAACAACTTCTGTGGTGTACGAACGTAGGCTTAACAACTTCTGTGGGTGTGTACTCCACGCCAGTGTAGTAGCCACGGTCGTCCGCAGGCCACGAAGTGAAGTGTCCGAACGTCATAGGGCGGGAAGCTGGGTGTGGGTGGTGGCGAAGAGTCGTGTGGATATTTGGTAGAGCTTGCACTGCCCCCCCACAAAGTGGGGGTATTGGCTGGCGTCGCATGAAAACCCTGGCACTGGTGAGAACACTGAGCGTTCGGGTAAAGTGATTGTTGCTGTTGTTGTTGCTGTTGCTGCTGCTGTTGCTAATGCTGTCGTTGCTGTTGCTGCGTTTGTTGCTGCTGTTGCTGTTGTTGTTGTTGCTGCTGCTGTTGTTTTTGAATACTCGCTGATAGAGAAAAACTGTAGTTGATCTCGGGAAACGGTTTCGCGCGCTTTCGCCTCGACGCAGGCTACGTTTTCTCTGAAATCGAGGCTCCCGCTCGAGCGTTGGCTTGATTGTAAATTTGTGTTGTTGCAGGCCCGGCTACGACGACAACGGCTCCCGCTCGGTACATCCTCACAATTTACCCCGAGACACCCTGGAAAAAGATGACTCCGAACTCAGCAACGGCGTTCTCGCTTGAGACTTCCTCGCAGTTCAGTCAAGTTGGCGGAGGCCCAGCCACGACGACAAGTCCTCCCGCTCGACACTTCCTTACAATCTCCCCGAGCCACCCTGGCCAGGGAGGCCCCCGAACTCACGAACGGCGCTCTCGCTCGAGACTGTCTTGTAATCCAGGCAACTTGGTGGAGGCCCAGATACGGCGACAAGGGTTTCCGTTCGATACTTCTCAAGATGTAGTCGGAGAACCTTGGCCAGAGAGGCCCTCGAACTCAGGAACGGCGCTCTCGTTTTAGACTTTCTTACGGTGGGGGCGTTTGTTAAGGAATGCGCCCAGGATGCTGCAGACCCTGGAGGATTCCTTATCTGATGAGGGCGGCGGTGATACAGTCGGGTTCCAGTAGTAGGTCGGCCCTGCGAAATCAATGGTGTCTTGTGTCCTGTACATCGCGCGTCTTGTCCTCTGCGGCCGAAGGGCAGGGTACCCTTGCGTCCTGTGGTTTCCGCGGGTGTCCTTGGCTTGGCCCGCGGCGGTCTGAGCGCGTCGCGCCGGCGGGAGGTCGCGGCCCCTGTCTAGGGTACCCTGGCGTTCTCTCGGATTTTGGGGCTCATGTGGCTTCAAGGTATGATTATGGCTTCAGCGCCGCGCCGCTGGCGCCGCGGCGAAGGGTCTACCTGCGATGTCCTCTGAGTTCGGGCGCGCCGCTTGTGAACCAACGACTCGTTGATTCGAGGTCGCCCCCTCGCGGCAGGGTGCCCTTGTGTCCTGTACTTGCGCAGCCCTGCAAGTTCATTCATCGTCGCATTCGGGGAGAGGTCGCGGGGGCGCAGAGGGTACCCAGCCGTCCTGTACATTGGTTTCTTTGTTGCAGAGCCTCTGCAGAGCCTCTGAAGAGCTTCTCTGAAAATCCTCTGAACAGCCTCTGAACAGCCTCTGAAGTCCGCAGAGCCTCTGAAGAGCCAATATTATAGGCCTCCTAGATGGGGTCGGAGTAGATGGGGTCGGAGGATCGCGCCGCATCGACGATGCATCGGCGATACGGCTCGATGTGGAGCCTGATTTCGTCAATGCTGCCGTCGCCGATGCTTCGCCGATGTCGCTGATGCATCGCCGACGCATCTGCGATGCATCGCCGATGCGTCGGCGACGCAAGATTTCTCACGCGGCGAGCGGCGCGGGCCTGTCGGGTACCCTTGGCGTCCTGTCTGGTGTGCGCCGCCCGTCGCGGGGTTGCGGGTCGGCCGCGGGTAACCGCGGTCGCGGCCTCGGCAGGGTACCCTTGTGTCCTGTGGTTTTGGAGGCCATGTTGCCGTCGGAAGAGTCTTGTGTCCTGTCGCGCGTCCTGTGCTCAATAACCCGCCTGTATCCATGGCCAAACCTGGATTGGAGTTCCTCCGGCCTCCAGACCCTGGATTTCTAATTTGAGGGTTCCTTATTCAATTCCCCCACCGTATAATCAAGTTAAGTTGTTGGAGGCCCAGCCGCGACGACAAGGGCTCCCGTTCGATACTTCATCAAGCTGTTTTTCGAGACCCCCTGGCCAGAGACTGCAATTCAGCAGCGGCGCCAGAGGCCCACCTGCGACGACAGGCGCTCCCGCTCGACACGCCCTCGCAATTTACGCCTGGACGCCCTGGCCAGAGAGGCCCCCGAACCACAGCGGCCCCAGCATGCTGCCCACTGAGGCCCCCGCGCGCAGCCCACAGAGGCCACACGGGCCCCAGCGCTCTGCCAACTGAGGCCCGCGCGCGCTGCCCACGGGGGCCCCCGACGCAGCCCGCAGAGGCCACAAGCGCGCCCACAGAGGCCCCGAGCGCGCTGCCCACGGGGGCCCCCGACGCAACCCGCAGAGGCCACAAGCGCGCCCACTGAGGTCCCAGCGCGCTGCCTACGAAGGCCCCCGACACGGCCCCCCGGCGCGCCCACGGAGGCTGCGGCGCGCTGCCCCTTAGGAGGCCCCCCGACGCAGCCCACGGAGGCCCCGAGCGCGCCCACGGAGGCCCCCAGCCCACCGAGGCGCCCCAAGCGCGCCCGCGGAGGCCCCCGCGCGCTGCCCACTGAGGCCCCCCAACACAGCCCACAGAGGCCCCAAGCGCGCCCACAGAGGCCCCAGCGCGCTGCCCACGGAGGCCCCCGCGCGCAGCCCACAGAGGCCCCAAACGCGCCCACAGAGGCCCCGAGCGCGCCCACAGTGGCCCCAGCCCACAGAGGCCCCAGCCCCCAGCCCCCAGCTCACGATTTGTTTGTGAACATCGCTGTCGCTCGAGACTTCCGCGCGTTCCATGCAGGACGCACGCTTCAGCAACCCGCCTTTTCGACCTGGCCGCCTGGGCCTGCCTTCCCGACCCGCCCGTTAGGGTCTATCTGCCCGACCTGCTTGGTGTTTTTTGCTCCTAGCCCCCTCTCTGCTACTCTCTCTCTCTCTCTCTGTCTCTCTCGTGCTCCATCCTCCGCCTTCCCCCCCGGCCCTTCCTTCATCCGTCCTCTCTTGCCCTGCCTCAGGGGCTGCACGAAGTACATGTTACATGTAAGGAAGATATGCCGCCAAGTGGGTAGGATCGAAGACGAAGAGGGCGGGTATCGAGGGTTTGGGATATACGTGTTGAATGGCACGCGGGCAGGTAAGAGCGAACAGTATCAACATGAGTGTTGTTTTAGTTGTTGGTGTTGTTGGTGTAGTTGTTATAGTTGTTGTTGCTGTTGTTGGACAAGGCGGGTTCCAGGGTCGCCTCCCCCCTAGCAACCCAGCAACCCAGCAATCTGAGGATTCCCGAGGGGTTCCTGAGGATTCTTTCGGGATGCCTCAGAATGCCATGGGATTCCGAGGGATTCCTGAAGATTCCTGGGTGATTTCTCAGGATTCCGACGGTCAACACGTCACCTCGGTCCGCCGTCGCCTGAGAGAAAGATAAAGATGATGATGAGGAGGGGGAGGAGGAGAAGGAAGTGGGGACGAGGAGGAATCCACACCATGGGGCTCTCTTCGAGACATCCTGGTACCATATTGGAATTACCCCCGAACGATCTTGAGGTCATTGTGGGGTTGTTTAAGGGCAATTTTGGGGTCACTGTGGGTTCTCCATGAGGTCAAATCGCTGTCATCGTGGGGGCATATTGGGATCATCTTGGAGGCATTTTGGGGCCATCTTGGGGACATCCTGGACCACATTGGGGTCATCTTGGGGTCACCTTGGGGGCATTGTGTGGTCATCTTGGGGGCATCTTGGGATCACATTGGGGTGATCTTTGGGGCATCTACAAGGCTCCCCAGGCTTCCGCCAACTCTTACAAGGACTCATGCTAGGTCTTATCCCAGGTCTCCTACAAGACACGGTCACCCCGTCGCCTCGGTCCGCCGTCGCCTGAGGAAAGGATAAGACCAAGAGGAGGAGGAACTTGAGACGAGGAGGGGTCCAAGTCTTGGGGCTCTCTTCGGAACATCCCTGTGTCATATTGGAATTGCCCCTGAACGAACTTCAGGTCATTGTGGTGTTGTCTTAAGGTCATCTTGGGGTCACCTTGGGGTCACCTTGAGGCCATACCGATATCATCGTGCAAGCTGGCAGCTGATGATCTGGAAGCCAGCTGATGGTCAGACCCGTTGCAGTGTCTTACTTTTTTTGCGTGCAAGCTCCGCAGCACATACCTTCAAACGAAAGCGGGGGCGCCCCCGAACAACTTGGATTGAACCAGTCTTTGCCCACGCTGTCTGGGCCGCGGGGGATGAGGAGGCCCTGCCGCAGCCCTGGCAAGATCGCGTAATTTCTGCCGCAGGTTGGCGCGCAGCCGTGAAGCAGTATTGCGACGCCCTGTTTTCCAGGCTTCTACAATTCCTATTCGGCCTCCTAGAAGGTTTTCCGTCCTTCACTTTCCCCTCGAGTTGCCCCTCCTTGCGCGGCTGTAGACGTCTTGGTATCTCTCGTGGGGGCATTGCGTGATCATCTTGGAAGCATTTTGGGGACACCCTGGGGTCACATTGGGGTCATATTGGGGACATCTTGGGGTCATCTTGGGGACATTCTGGGACCACATTGGGTGATCTTGGGGGCATCTACAAGGCCTCCCAGGCTTCCTACAAGGTCCTTACCCGGCTTCCTACTAGGTCTCCTCCCAGGTCTCCTACAAGAACGGTCACCCCACCGTCTGGGTCCGCCGTCGCCCGAGGAAAGGATGATGATGATGTTGATGACGATGCTGATGCTGCTGCTGCTGATGATGATGGTGGTGGTGGAAGTAAGGGTAGTGATGGTGATGATGACGATGACGATGACGATGACGATGATGATGATGATGATGATAATGATGATGATGATGCTGTTGATGATGGTCTTCTACTAGGCCTCCTCCCAGACATCCTACAAGACACGGTCAACCCGTCGCCTCGGTCCGCCGTTGCCTGAGAGAAAGATAAAGATAAAGATGATGATGCTGATGCTGATGCTGATGATGATGATGATGACGATGATGAGATGATGATGATGATGATGATGATGATGATGCTGATGATGATGATGATGATGATGAGGATTGATGATGATGATGATGATGATGATGATGATGATGATGATGATGATGATGATGGTGGTGATGATGATGATGATGATGATTATGCTGATGATGATGGTGGTGATGATGCTGATGATGATGCTGATGATGGTGAGGATGATGATGATGCTGATGCTGATGATGATGTTGATGGTGATGATGCTGATGATGATGACGATGATGTTGTTGATGATGATGCTGCTGATGATACTGATGATGATGTTGATGGTGATGATGTTGATGTTGATGGTGATGGTGATGGCGATGGTGGTGATGATGATGATGATGATGATGGTGATAACGAGGAGGATGAGGAGGAGGAGGAGGAGGAGGAGGAGGAGGAGGGGGAGGAGGAGGACAAGGACGTGGAGACGAGGAGGAATCCACGACATGGGGCCCTCTTCGGGACATCCCAGCGGTACCATATTGGAATTGCGCTCGAACGATCTTGAGGTCATTGTGGGGTTGTCTTAGGGTGATTTTCGGGTCACCGTTGGTTCGCCATGAGGTCCAAGCGCTGTCATAGTGGGGGCATAATGGGATCATCTTGGGAGCAGTTGGGGGCCATCTTGGGAATTCAATTGCAGCTTGTAGGCGTCGTATTGCAGCTGCTAGGATCTCGATCGGGATCTTATTTGAGCTGGTAGGGGCCCTCATAGGGATCCTATTCCAGCTGGTAGGATCCCTGTAGGGATCCTGTTGCAGCTGGGAGGATCCCTATAATGATCCTAATGCAGCTCTTGGGATCCCTATAGGGATTCTATGACAGCTGGTAGGAGCAGCTGGTAGGATCCCAGTAGGGATCCCATTGCAGCTGCTACGATCGCTATGAGGATCCTATGACAGCTGGTAAGATCCCTGTAGGGATCCGTTTGCAGCTGGTAGGATCCCTGTAGGGATCCTATTGCAGCTGTTACGATCCCTATGAGGATCCTTTGACAGCTGGTAGGATCCTTTAGGGATCCGATTGTAGATGGTAGGATCCCGATAAGGATATTATTGCAGCTGGTAGGATCCCTACGAGGACCTTGTAGGATCCGTATGGGGGTTCTGTAGGATCCCCACAGGGTTTCTGTCGGATTCCTATGGGGTTTCTGTAGGATCCCTATAGGGATCCTATTGTAGCTGGGAGGATTCTTTATCAGGATCCTAGCGCAGCTGGTAGGAATCCTATAGGGATCCGATGGCCGCTGGCAGAATTCCTGGTAGGGATCCTATTGCGGCTGGTAGGATCCTCACAAGGATCTAACTGCAGCTGGTAGGATCCTTGTAGGGATCTTTTGACAGCTGGTAGGATTCCTGTAGGGATCCTAATGCAGGTGGTAGGTTCCCGATAAGGATCTTATTGCAGTTGGTAGGTTCCCGATAATGATCTTATGACAGCTGGTAGGATCCCTGTAGGGGTCCCATTGCAGCTGGTAGGGTCCCTGTAGGGATCCGATTGCAGCTGGCAGGATCCTGATAGGGTTTCTGTTGGATCCTTTTATAGGGATGCTGTAGGATCCCTATACGGTCACTGCGGCGATCTCATAGGGTCAGTACAGGGATCTCATCGGCGATTATAGGGCCCCTGTACGGATTCGATCGGAGTTCCCATGGCGGTCCAGGATTTAGCGCAGGATTTAGCGCAGGACATCGAACTCCGAAGTGGGTTTCCTCCGGAAACCTTAAGGAGAGGATCTCTGTTGGGTTTGGTTGGGGTTGCTGGGTTGCTGGGCTGCTGGGGGGGGAGGGGGGTGCTAGCCACGCGTCCTTTTTCACCTGCATTGACTACTGTAGCCAAGGCGGGCAAGGCGTACGCAGGGCACGTGTCCCTCATGACCGCCTTGACCTTGTTGTTGTCGTTGTTGTGGTTATTGGTGGTGATGTTGTTGCTGCTGTTGCCGCTGCTGTTGCTGTTGCTGTTGGTGGTGTTGCTGTTGTTGGTGATGGTGGCGTTATTCTCGTTGTTGGTGGTACTGTTGTTGCTGCTGCTGCTGCTGCTGCTGTTGTTGTTGTTGTTGAACAATATTAATTCTAAGGAATAATTATTGTTGGGGCCCCTGGTGCGCGCCCCCCCCGCCGCGCCTAGGCCGCAACCACATTTTCATCATTTTCGTGAGGAAGTCTCAGGCAAAACGGGGTATACCAGATCCGGTTGTGTTGTTACGATCGGTTTTCCCTTGCAAGAGATAAGGCAAAGTGGACATTTCTTGTTCTAGCATGACCAAACTTCAAGAATCCCTTGCAAAAAATGACACGAAGTGCACATTCGCGCGCGCAAGACGAAATCCTTCCAAAACCTTAGTCTTCGTAGCGATTTTCACATAAAACATGAAAACCCCAATGGTTTTTCAAAAAAAGGGTTTCAAAAAATCACCCCGCGCGCTCTTGCGGATTTCTTAGGAAACCCAATACTTTTTCAACATTTCTGTCCAAGGGGCTCTTGCGAGCAACTTTTTCACGTGCTTCGAACTTCTGCAACAAAGGTTGCGCGCTTGCCAGGGCCATCATCCCTGTCAAATAATACCATGTGGGACACATTCGTTTTTTCTTCGCGCGCGCACGCCGAAATCTTCAAAAATCATTGGGTTTCTTACGAATTTTAGCACCGCGCAACATAACATCATACGAATCGCACCGTAGGTTCTCGAAAAAACATCTGTACGAATTTTCAAAATTTCTACCCGCGCGCGCTGTCCGAATCCTTAAAAACCAATGGTTTTTCAACATTTATGTTATAGAGCTCGCGCGACCTGTTTTCGCAAGCTCTTTCAACGGCGTTCGCGCGCCTGCCAGGGGCCACAATCCCTTGCAAAAAATAGCATGCGGGACACATGCGCGCGTCGTCGCGTCGTCGTTGTCGGCATGGTACCACAACAAGTCAGTGTGTCACCACGTCATCGAACAAAATCACTGATCACTGTCACATCCGTAGCCATCTCGGATCAAGGTATCGCCTGTGTTCTTGGATGGGTCATGGCTTTGTCGGCGAAAGCCCTTGACGAGCAGTATGGCCCAGAGCTGTCGCGGCCTCCCTTGGCCGACTGCGGCAGCCCGTTTTATTTGCATCAGGCGCTCGTTGCAAAGGGTATCCAGGTCAGTCACCAGGCGTGCAAGGTTTGGTGGGTCAAGTATCGGGTTGTCCTGGCAAGGTCAGTATTTCTAGCGCCAAGGAGCTGGAGGAGCAGCACGGCTCTGCCATCCGCCATCTGGGCATCGAGTATAATACAGCTTTCAAATTATGTGGGGCGCTCCGACGGTTGGATCCACCACTGTATGTGTCAAATCCTGTCGCAACGGCGTGGCTACTGCAGTATTCTTCCAAAGAGACGCTTGTCATAGTGCAGAGCGCTGGCCATTTGGAGACCTGGTATGGAGAACGTATTCGCACAGACATGCCCGAGGGGACTACTGACGGGGCCGTCTTGAAGCAGTGGCTCCTGGGACATTTATCTGTATCTGCTGACGCCAGGGTATGCCAGAAGTGGCTCAGCACTGAGTGGGGCGCCAAGGGAGCGTTCAATGCTGCCCAAGCTGTGGAGGAATGTATAGGCTAGCGTCTTCGACTCAATCAGTATCGGGAGAGCTTCGCCGACGAGGCCGCCGCGGAGGTCCTCTCGCAGCTTCTCTCGGAGAGCGATCCTCCCGTCGCTGTCAGCGGTATGGTTTTGAGGCAAACGGAAAACGTGCAGGTGTCCAGTGTTGGAACACGTCGCTCCCGTTATTGTTGACGTCGGAAAACGGTACAGGTGCCCAGTGTTGGAACAGGGGGAAAAGTCGTATACTAAGTTAGCTTCCACAAAATGTTACCACAACAAGTCACTGTACCCATGCGCCAGTGTAGTAGCCAAGGTCGTCCGCAGGCCACGAAGTGAAGTGTCCGAACGTCATAGGGCGGGAAGCTGGGTGTGGGTGGTGGCGAAGAGTCGTTTGGAAACTTGGTAGAGCTTGAACCGGCCCCCCCACAAAGTGGGGGTATTGCCCGCCTCCTATGAAAACCCTGGCACTGGTGAGAACGGAGTGTCCCCAGTCTTAAATGATTGTTGTTGTTGTTGTTGTTGTTGTTGTTGTTGTTGTTGTTGTTGTTGTTGTTGTTGTTGTTGTTGTTGCTGCTGCTGCTGCTGCTGTTGTTGTTGTTGTTGTTGTTGTTGTTGTTATTGTTGTTGTTGTTGTTGTTGTTGGTTGTTGTTGTTGGTGGTGGTGGTGGTGGTGGTGGTGTTTTCTGATGTATATTATGTTCATCATTGTTATTATTACAATCCCTCTTGTCTTCCGATACCGTCCACACAGGCGAAGTGCGAGCTGCTTGGCAGGTCACCCGCGCGGGCGCGAAGATGGTCGTCTTTTGCGCCTCGGGGTCTGGGTCAGGGCGGTCCCTCCTCCCTGGGGGGGGGGGGCGGCGCGAGGGCGACAGGGCAACCGCGCATCGCGCACCGCGGGGGCGGTGACAGGTGGTGGGTGGCTTCGGGCGCCTCGGGTGCTGCAGTCCGGGGCGCAAGCCGTACCCACTGGTCGTTGAAGGTGTCTGGACCTCCCAGATGGGGTCGTAGTAGGCTCGGGCGGAGGGTTGTGCCGCATCGCCGATGCATCGGCGATGTGGCTCGATGTAGGGCCCGAGGTTCTCCACGCCGTCGACGTCGGTGCACCGCCGACGTCGCCGTTGCATGGTCGATACCTCGTCGATGCATCGCCGATGCATGGGCGATGCGGCGCGATCCCCCGAGTCTACCTGCTTGGACTCCAGTCGAAAGGCCTCTAAAGTAGGATGGGGTGTTGCTTGAGGCCCTTTTCCTGCTTGCGGGGTCGAGTGGCTTTCCCTGCTCTTTCGCCTTCAGGCGGGCGGTCGGAGATCCCGCTTCAGCTTCCATCGGAAAAGCAGTCATGGCATCGTCCTGCCATTCCGAAGCTCCGCGCGGACCTCCGCGACGTAACGTGTGTATGCCGTCGGCTGCGCCTCTGCTCCCATCTCTTCCCGCCGCACGTCTCTGCGCCTGCCCTCCGACCGACGGGTGGGCACGTCGGGCGCGGCGGAGGGCGGCGGGCTCGGCGTACCCCGCCCCGCGGCGGAGGCCCGCCGGCGCGCGCGCCCGCTCCTGTCGTTGGCGGGGGCCCGCAGGCCCGAGCTGAAGTGCGTCTTCGACGACGCGGACAAGAGCAGCGAGGCCCGCCGGGCCTCCCGTTCGGGCGGGATGGCGATGCACACAGTGCCGTTTTCCATACGTGCTCCGCGTGCGGATCATGTATAGAGCATGCAGGGATTTAGTATTAAAAACAACGAAGAGTTCATGCATACATTTCTGCATACATTGATCATGAATTAAACACTCAGATATTCTTAAACATCCCATGTATTAAACACTGCCCTGTATCCTCTGCATCTTGCTGCTTCGTGCTCCCCTCCCCAGACACCGGAGGCGCAGTGGAGGTGATCAAGACCTGGCCCCTGGGGGCGGCATCGTGATGGCTAGCCACTGCGCCTCAGCCTCTTGGCGCCTCTTCTCAGAAAGTCCAAGACGCAGCTCAGCGGGGCATATAAATCTTGCCCGCGTCCCGTGTATAGTGGGTGCACGCGTGCGCAGAGATCCGAGGCTCCGACCACAATTGGGGCGGCCGGTTTGGGGCTGTTTTCGGTCTCCTTGACGGGCCCTGGGACTGCCAATTAACGGCTTGGAGCGAAAAGCTGGCCCTGGCCCCTCCGCTGGCTGCTGGAGGGCGCCGTGCAGATACGCAACAACAAAAACTCCCTCCCTACCTGCTTCCCCTCCCTCCCTCCCTCTCCTTTCTTTCGCCCTCCGCTCCCCTCCCCTTCCCTTCCTCCCTGCCTCCCTGCCTCCCTCCCTCCCTCCCTCCTTGCTCCCCTTCCCGCTCCCCTCTCGGGAAGTGGTCTTGACCTCCGGGGGTCCAGGCATCGAAGAACGGGGGCGCCGAGCGCCAGGCCGCCCGGTCGGTCCACGAGGAAGCCGACCTCGGCCGAATTCCACGTGCCCACCGCGTGATCGTCGTCGCCACAGGCGCCGGGACCACACACACCCCTTGCCGTGGCCATGTTGGCTCAGGCTCGGTCTTCTCGAGCTCGGCTGGGGCTGACCTCCGAGTTGCGGTGGGGGTTCCGCGCGTGTTGATTCCTCTCGGCGTTGCGGTGTCCGCGTGCACGGCGGGTGCTCTCGCTGTCCATGTCGCGGGACAGCCAGGGACCCAAAAGCAGCGCCTCTTCGTGGCAGTCAGGCGACTCGCATGATCTGCGCGTCAGTCTACCGAGAACACCATCGACACTGACCCTGAAACATGGGTCTTGGGGGAGGCCTGGACGAAGCAGCGCGTCCAGAGTGGCGGCATCGTAGTGGACCAGTGGTACGGTCGTGTTGGAAACAGCGTGTATCAGATCGCACACGCTATATTCGCAGCGAGGTTTTCTGGCAAATTGCGAGTGGACACGCCTCTTGACTGGACGTCCCATGATGGAATAGTACGGCAGCTGTTTAATTTTTCCGACCATTTCGATATCCAGCCAGACGAGGAATTTCGAAGCCGCGTTTTTTGCAGAGAACGTCGGGGGCTCATTTTCTCTTGTATCAGTGCAATGGGGTAGGGCGATCTGATTATACAAACGTGCAGTATTTGTTGCCTTACTTGAGTCATGACGGTAGTCATGCATGTAAGCAAGAAGATAATAATAAGGGGCGCGAACTTTTGGTTCACCTGAGGGCAGGCGACCTCCTGAATCCGAACAGCGCAGATGCAATCTGCAAGAAAGGAATAATGGCCCCATGCTCATTCGTTGATAAAATTTTGACGGAGCCATCATCGGGCAAAGTTGATCGCATTCGTGCCATCACCGAGCAGGACAGGAAACATCCTTGCTTGGACCATCTCGTCAAGAACGGCATACATGTGCAGTCAGAGTCCTTGGCAGCGGATGTTTGCGCTTTTATATAAGCACAACACTTGGCTTTCGGCGCCAAGTCGACATTCAGCGCGGCGCTATCACTACTCAGTCCGCATCCTGTGACGCTGCACGACCTGATAGGGTGATGTCGCGCACATCAGACGAGCAGCAGTGGCCCGCGTAGTCCAGCCATCAAGTACTGAATTAGTGGACTGGACACGAGCCGGTCAGTGGCTACAAATATTGATTGGATGCTGAGTCATCCGAGTGAGGAAATTAGCAGGAGAGGCATGCATTGTTTGGAATAGGTCGCGCACACCTCGTTTCGGGGCTTCCGTGGAATCCGAATCCTCTTCCTTAAGTAGCAAGGATGATAACACACACACACACCCCTCGCATTCTTGGATCGGTGCTGGTTCCCTCCCTGGCGTACGAAGCCCGCCAGGTGCGGCGTGGCTATGCGACTGCAGTAGTGGCAGCCATTTGAGGATGTGGCGGCAGCCGTTCCCCAGACGTCCAGCGATCCTAGAGCAGGAATTCGAGGCGCGGCTGGTCGAGCTGCTACCCCCCACACACAACACACTCACACTCACATTACGTGTATATATGTATATGTATAGATGAGGGAGATATGATGACAAGGGGGTGGGCGAACTGTTTAGCATTCCTTGCGCTCTGGTCCTTATTTGATACGCGTGTGTGGCGCGTGTCACAGTTCGCGCGCATGTGGCGCGTCAGCTGCTTCGCCTTTGTGTCGCAGACTTGCTCCCTGCTTGTCAGAAAGTGCGGCAAAACACGAGACCTTGCCTCACACACCATGCTCCATGCTGCGAATTGTTGCCAACGCCCTGGACAAGATGTCTGGGACAGGTTCGAGCGCCCGTCTGTCCGCACGTGGGAGCGTCGGAGCACCCCGCCCCACGCCCCGCCCGGCGACATCTGGCGCTCGTCGTCGTCGACGCCGACGTTGTCGATGCGTGGGCTCCCAGAGGTCTGGGTCGTTTTCTGACGGGCCCCGGGCCCGTTGAGGGCCCCCCGAGGCCAAAGATAGCCCCATACCTTGCCGATCCATCTTCAGGGGAACGAGCAATGACGTAAGCATAAAAACTTTGAGGTCCGCGCGGGTTTCTCGGATCGGCGCTGGACCCCCTCCCTAGCGCGCGGAGCGCTCCAGGGGCGGCGCCGGAGGCGCTGCCAGGGGGCCCCAGCGCCGATCCGAGAAATCCGCGCGGACCTCCGAGGTTTTATGTTTCTGTCATTGTTCGTTCTTCTTATCGCCATGTTCGGAGCCTCGGATGAGAACGACGAGGAAGAGGAGGAGGAGGAGGAGCAGGAGGAGGAGGAGGAGGAGGAGGAGGAGGAGGACGAGGGAGAGGAGGAGGATGATGAGGAGGAGGAGGACTAAGAGGAGGAGGAGGAGGAGGAGGAGGAGGAGGAGGAGGATCTCTGGGATGATCTCCTCCCGGCCCCGCCGTTGCCGCGGCCTCGGCCTCCTCCTCCTCCTCCTCCTCCTTGTTCTCCGCCTCCTCCGCCTCCTCCGCCTCCTCCGTCTCCTCCTCCTCCTCCTCCTCCTCGCGGTCGGCGTGCCCCCGGCGGGGCACCCCTTACAACATGTGTTCGAAGGGGCCCTCGAAACCATCTGGTTTCCTCCTCCGCCTCCTCCTTCTCCATTCCTCTTTCTTATAAATGTCTTCTCCCTGTCGCACCCCAGGGCAAGTTTTTTGGGCGGGCCGGGCGCTTCGCCTGAGACTTCCTCACGATCTATGACTCCGAAGCTGAACAATTGGCAACAGCGTCAAAGATGGAGGGCGGGTGGTTTTCAAAATGCGGCTCTCGCCTTAGCGCCGCGCACATGTGTTTTAAACATTTGCAAGAGCTTCACGAATTGAGGATAATCCGTTTCTTTAATGTCGTTATCTCCGTAGCGCTGCGTATATTCGTTTTTTTTGGGGGTTTAAGCAATTGTAAGAGTTTCACGGATTGAGGGCGGTTCCTTTTCAACATGTAGTTCTCGCCTTTGCGCCGCGCACATCCGCTCATAGCATTTGCAAGCGTATCACGGTTCCCCACGATCAACGTACCAGAAACGGTGTTTTTGGAGGGATTCTGGATTTTGCCGGTGCAACAGTTACGTTGATTCGCCGTGCTGAAATCCCAAGAGTGGCGTTCTGGCACGATCCAGGATCGTTAAGACTCAACAGTCAAATTGATCCGTGGCATTGGAATCCCGAAAAAATGTTTCGGCATGCTTCCGGGTCTTCAAACGGTTGTCTGCCAACGAGCCAGATCCCTCTATGGAAATCAACCGTTGTAGGGGCCTATGAAGAGGGAGCTGGGAGGGAGGGTGGATTCCAACATCTTTGATGGCTCCTGGGTTTACACTGGTCTTCCTCCTCCTTCTCCTCCTCCTCTTCCCCGGCGGGGCACCCCGCTCAGGGCTCGTCTCGATTCCTCCGATTCGAGTCGATTCGATTTCGGTGGCTTCCGATTCCGGTTCGATTCGACTTTGGATTCCGAGTCGGGATGCGATGTCTCAACGGAGGCCTGCTGGCCTGCCGATGTCTGCCGATTCGACGTTTCCCGACTCGGCCGCCGATCTCCGCCGATGCGACTCATTCTGATCGCCGAGCAGACTCATCGATTCGATTCCGGGCTCTGCCCGCTCCGAGGTCCGAGGCTCCCGCAGGCTGGGAGCGGCCGGTGTTTGGGCCGTGTTCGGCCGCCGGGGTGGCCCTCGACGGGGCCATGGGTAGGGGGCCACATGCGAGCCCTACCCCTACCCCCTACGATTTCGGAGGGGGGGGGGTCCCTTCGTTCGCGGGAGCTCCCGAGCGGAGTGACCCCCCCCCTCCCCCTCCGAAATCGGTAGGGCTCGCATGTGGCCCCCTGCCCATGAGGCAGTCGAGAAGGCGGCTCGGGGCGAGAAGCCGGGCCGGCGCCTCCTCGGCCCCGTCCTCGGCCTGCGCCTGCTCCTCGAGATCCTCCTCCTCCCCCTCTCTCCGGCGCCCTCCCTGCTCCCGTAGCCTCCGCCTCCTCCCGCGTTCCTGCGCGCTGCCTTCCTCCTCCCAGCTCGTCCTCCCTCCTCCCTCGAGCTTCGAGCCGTTCGCGTTCGTCGCCACCGTGGTCGGTCGTCTCTGCCGCTCCTTGGATAGGATTTGCAGGTGAGGTAGCGTTGCGACCTGACTCACGCCTCTCTCCTCGCTCTCCCCCTCTCGGTCGCGATTCCAACCACCCTGGGCCTCGACCCAGGCAGGGGGTTTTGAAACGCTCTCTACTCCTCCCCTCTCCTCTTTCGGAAGGATGGTGCCGCAGGCGGGCAGCTTGGCGTTCCCTTCAGCTGTCTCGCTGTAGGCCAGTGCAGGCCGTCCTTCCAGCGGTAGCCGCTTGCAGGCGTTTCGTACACAGCCGAGAGTCCCTTCACCGTCGTCTGTCATTTCTGACACTTGCTCGCACAGGTTTTTGTCTTGCTTTGTCTTGTCTTGTCTCGTCCTGTCTCTTCTCGTCTCGTCTCGTCTTGCCTTGTCTTGTCTTGTCTTGTCTTGTCTTGTCTTGTCTTGTCTTGCCTTGCCTTGCCTTGTCCTGTCCTGTCTTGTCCTGTCCTGTCCTGTCCTGTCCTGTCTTGTCTTGCCTTGCCTTGCCTTGCCTTGCCTTGCCTTGCCTTGCCTTGCCTTGCCTTGCCTTGCCTTGCCTTGTCTTGTCTAGTCTTGTCTTGTCTTGTCTTGTCTTGTCTTGTCTTGTCTTGTCTTGTCTTGTCTTGTCTTGTCTTGTCTTGTCTTGTCTTGTCTTGTCTTGTCTTGTCTTGTCTTGTCTTGTCTTGTCTTGTCTTGTCTTGTCTTGTCTTGTCTTGTCTTGTCTTGTCTTGTCTTGTCTTGTCTTGTCTTGTCTTGTCTTGTCTTGTCTTGTCTTGTCTTGTCTTGTCTTGTCTTGTCTTGTCTTGTCTTGTCTTGTCTTGTCTTGTCTTGTCTTGTCTTGTCTTGTCTTGTCTTGTCTTGTCTTGTCTTGTCTTGTCTTGTCTTGTCTTGTCTTGTCTTCTTGTCTTCTGTTGTCCTGTGTCCTGTCCTGTCCTGTGTGTCCTGTCCTGTCCTGTCCTGTCCTGTCCTGTCCTGTCCTGTCCTGTCCTCCTCCTCCTCCTCCTCCTCGTCCTCCTCCTCCTCCTCCCCCCTCCTCCTCCTCCCTCCTCCTCCTCCTCCCCCTTCTCCCCCTCCTCCTCCTCCTCCTCCTCCTCCTCCTCCTCCTCCTCCTCCTCCTCCCTCCGCGCCAGGCCGTAGCCATTTTGGCTCAAGATGGCGACCTGGGGGGCTGTCCAGCCTCCAGGCCGAAGGGAGACCTCTGGACCGAGGACAGTTCCCAGACGGGCGTCGGGCGCGCGCGCGGCACCGCTGCAGCCATGGGGAGTGGCGGCGGCGGACGCGGGGCGGGCAGCGCCTGGTCGGGGACCCCGCATCGCCAGAGGGTGCCCCCGTGGAAGAGGAGCAGCAGTGGCAGTCGCCCTCCTCGCAGCAGCTACGTGGTGTGTGACGGGTGCAGCAGATGGCGCTACTGCAAGAATATCACCAGCAGGGGCGACCTCTGCATCTGCGGCAAGAATCTCGCCTGCCTCGTCCCCGACGGACATGTCTTCGGCGACGAGGATGGTGGGTGGCTGGCAGCACAGCCCCAAGGAGGAACCTCGCCCAGGACCAGCTGGGCAGATGGTTGGCAGCCAGGAGGTGGTGCAGGCGGGAAAGGGCAAGGAGACCAACGCCAGCCACCACCTCACGACAAGACCGTCGATCTCAAGGCCGCAGCCGCAGCAGCATACAGCAAGCTCAGCAAGGACCACCCGCTCAGGCAGCACTACGAGGCCCTCTGGCCAGAGCTCGCCGCAGCCAAGCCACCAGCAGAACAACCAGTCGTTGGTTTCAAGGCAGTGGAGGCAGCAGCTCGGCGCTTGGACAAACTCCAGAAGAAGGTGCGATCTGCAGGGGGGCAAGTGGAGAGTGCCCAGCAGTACTTGGCTGAGAGCGAACGCAAGCTTCGTGAAGCTATGGAAGCCTCCATTGCAGCTGAAGGTGAGTTCGACAAGCTCAAGGCCACAGTCGGCAAGCAAGAGGCACCAGCTGAACCTGCAGCCGAGAAGCCAACTCTGGCAGCCCTCCTGGAGCAGTTCGAGCAGGAGCCTGACGACTTCCACAAGTGGTCCGAGCCCGACAAGGAGGTCTGGCGAGCAGCAAAGGCCAAGGGCGAGCGTATGACCCAGACGGTCAAGGAGCACGAGGAGGAGACGGCGAAGCACCTGCGACTTCTGGAGGAAGAGACGGCCAGGCACCAGGAGCAGCTGCGCCAGCTCGAGCAGGCCCGCACCAAACGCCTGTCAAAGAGAGGAGAGCAAGACCCAGAAGCAGCAGAAGCCCCACCAGGCAAGCGTGTCTGCGCCGCCAGCCCAGCCCCTCAGCGAGGTGCCACCACAGGCGCTGAGGCAGCAGGGTCAGCTGCCGCGGCTGCGCCTAACGGCGCCGCAGCAGCTGCCCAACCAGAAGCAGGTGCAGCAGAACATGACAAAGCAGAGGAACGCCGAGCCAGAGTGGAGGCCCACATCCAGGAGGCGCGAGAGAAGGTCTCGCAGGCCAGGCGCGCCGAGACAGTCGTCGACGCAGAAGGGCAAGGTGACCACTCAGCAGGGTAGCCGCCCCAAGGCGAGCGCGAAGAAGGCTCGCCGCCCTTACCACATCGACTTCTTCAATGTCACGACCTGGGGCCCCCAGGCACAGGGCTACCTCATGGAGATCAACGACACCAAGGACAGGGGCATCATCGGCATCGCGGAGCACCACCTCCGCCAGCCTGCGCAGATAAGCAAGGCAAGAGCGGCGCTCAGGAGGAATGGCATGCACAGCTACTGGACCAAGGCACGGCCAGGAGAAGGAGAAGGCACTCGAGGAGGAACGTGTGCCATACGCGAGGATCCTTGGACATCCAGGACAGGATCGCGGGTTTCGACGAGCACTACCTGCACGAGGACGGCAGCGACGTCACGGTGGTGATCTCCAACCTGCACAAGGTCCGCTTCGCAGTGGCCTTCGTCTACCTCGAGTGTGGGACGGGCTTTGGAGAGAGGAACGTCGACATCCTCTGCGACCTGCGGGAGAAGATGGCCGTCTGGGGAGGGCCATGGGCAGCGCTTGGGGACTTCAACATGACGCCGTCGGAGCTCAACAACAGCATCTGGCCCAGGGTGCTGAATGCTCAAGTAGCTGCGGCGGAGGATGGCGCCCCCGCGTGCTTCCCAGCAGGAGGCGAAGCCAGGTGCATCGATTTCGCGCTGATCTCGCAGGGCCTGGCGCCGTATTTTGACCAGCTAGAGCTGCTCAGGACCGTGCCGTGGAAGCCGCACATCGGCATCCGCTTGAAGCTGAAAGGGCGGCCTCTCAAGCTCAAGGGCAGGGTACTTCGCAGGCCAGCAGCCATAAAGCCACCAGTCGCAGTTGAGAGAATGCCGAAGTCCAGAGCCGCTTGCAGACGAGCGGCGCGAGGAGGCCAGGAGGCCATGCGTCGACGTCAGCAAGCGTTGGCAGAGGCAGGATGCGACCTGGAAGAGAACGACATGGAGCCAGTGCCGCAGCTGTACTACGACAAGGAGATCCAGCACGTCATCCCTGACGAGCTGTGGCAGGCCACCTCCGAGCGGGTCAGCTTGCGTGCCTACGACGAGTTGCCCCAGCACTTGCAGCACACTGTCGTCGGCAAGATGATGGAGCGGGACATGCTGGACCTGGGGCAACAGTACGACCACTTCGCAAGCACCCTCGAGCTCAGCCTGTGCGAGAGCATCGGCATCCCAGAGGAAGAGCGAGGACGACATCTCGGGCACAGCAGGCCCCCGAGCTACAAGAGCGTGAGCATCAAGGACACCGTCACCTCTACGCCATGGGCAGGGGTCGAAAGGAAGATCCATGCGTGGTGGGCGGAGATCTCCTCCTTGGTGCGGCAGCTCTCGCACCATGATGCCCGAGCGCAGGAGGCAGCGGCAAGCCGACAGGGCAAGACCCATGCACTCCCCGATGAGGACTCGGGAGGAGGACAGGGCCCGTTGGAGTCGGAGCTTGGCCCCGTCATGTCTGGCAGCCAGGTAGGCCACGAAGACGGGGCCGCCGCACCAGCCATGAGCCCATCGAAGAGCTCGGGAGGAAGCTCGGTGGAACGCGCCCCCACCGAGCGGGGCAAGGGACCCCCCGAGCTGCAGCAGCGGAGCGCAGGCAGTGGAGGCGCAGCAGGAGGCGGCGGCAGTAGCACCAACGACATCGCGAATCAGCCAGCGCTTGAGGAGGTCCCCCTCCCTCAGGCTGAGGTCCAGGCCAGCGCAGCGGACCATGGGAAGGCAGCTGGCCCCTGCTCTGAGATGGGTCAGGGGTTCCCGTCCCCCGAGTGCGCCGCCACGGGACGCGTCCCAGACCTCCACGTGGGACCAACCCACAGCAGCGCAGACAGCTGCCCAGAAGGGATGCAGAGGGGTGCCCTTCCCCCACCAGCAGGACGCAACACCATGGACACCCAAGATCATGACCCCTTCGAGGATGAGGAGGACTACATGGAGTGCCGCCAGGAGATCGCAGACCAGAAAAACAGCGATGGGTACCACCAGCACATCGAGGGGCAGCAAGCCAGCCTCGAGTTTAGCCAGACCGTTCGCCGTCGAGCAGCTGGACCTGCTTCTCACCCACCAGCAGGACGCAGCACCATGGACGTCCAAGACCACGACCCCTTCGAGGAGGAGGAGGACTGCCTGCAGTACCGCCAGGAGACCGCAGACCAGGAGGACTGCGATGGGTACCACCAGCGCATCGAGGGGCAGCAGGACAGCATCGGCTACGGCCAGACCGCTCGTCGTCATGCAGCTGGATCTGGTGAAACCGCCCCAGGTGACACGCACTGCTCACCTCCTCTGCCAGCTGGCACTCTGGAGGCAGAGGGTACCGATCACCTGGGGAGTCAGAACCAAGCGCCGCCAAGCCCAGAGGCAGATGAGCAACGAGATATGGGCCTGCCCCCATCAGACCCTTGGAATGATGACCAACACCAGCGGGGGCGAGAAGACTACGTGGCCATGAGAGACGACCTGGAGTATTGGGCGGCCATCTGGATGGATAACTTGGTGCAGCTCCCCACGGACAACAGCAACTGGATGCAGATCTGTGTGCCGTTCCTGGAGACAATCCTGGGAGGCGGAGGCAACGATGGCATGGTGAGACTGCTCAGGCGTAGGTGCCAGCAGGCGGGCCTCAGCCACATCACCAGGGACCTCTGCGAGCGAGCATGGAGACATGCAGAACCACGACGCCGAGGCTTTCTCCAAGGACTAACGCGAGAGGAGCCGACGAGGAGGCACGAATTGGAAATGATGCATTGGCGGGAGCTCGCAAACCTGCGGAGGTTTATGCGAGAAGTTATAGGCGAACGAGCACCAGAAGGGGCAGCGAGCGCGAAGACAACTACATGATGCCCTAGGTACAGGCAGTGGCCAGAGTAGCCGCCGAGAGCAACAGGTCCGCACCCGCAGTGGCCGCCAGACGCAGCAGCAGATCAACACAAGACGGCAGCTTGCGCAGCAGCTCAACCAGCCTGACCCAGGCAGACTGAACGAAGAAGGTGCAGCCAAGGACCAGCAGCAGGCCCTCCTCGCAGACCTGCACGCGATAGCAGAGGGCGCCCTCGTGGACCCAGGGACGATCAGCAGGGTAGCAGAGGAGGTAAAGAGCATGGCCAAGCTACTCACAAAGGCGGTGAAGAAGGCGTACATCCACTGGGTGCACGACGCCACGGCAGGCAGTGCGAAGATGGCCCACGCCTGCACCAAGGCAGCGGATCGCAGCCATCTGGAGGACATCCTAGAGCACGAGGGCCAGGTCATCAACCACCCGCAGCAGCTGGTGGACCTGCGCAAAGAAGCATGGCAACGCAGGTGGACACGAGATGCGCAGAAGGCCGAGAGGATCCAAGAGGCGCTGGCCAAGCTGAGGCAGGCTGCCTTGGCCCAAGAGAATGCCCTCGAGCCCATCAGCAAGGACATCATAGGCTCCATCATCCAGCACCTGAAGCGCAATGCTGGCCAAGGAGCGGACTGGTGGAGGGCTCCAGAGCTCAAGGCCATGGGCGCCCAGGGGCTGGGAGATTTCGTGCAGTGCCTGACCAGCTGTGAGCAACGGGCAGCTTGGCCGTGGCAATTCTACCTGGTGCTGGAGCTGCTGCTGGGTTAGAAGCCAGGAATCGGTGGAGAGCGCCCCATCGGCCTCATGCCCATGCCGTACCGCATCTGGAGCGCAGCCAGGAGGCCCATAGTAGCCACCTGGAGCAAGGCAGCGGCGGGCTTCTGGGACACGGCAGTAGCTGGCTCCTCAGCGCTACGAGTGGCAATGCACAGACTGATGAGGGCAGAAGCCGCCACCGAGATGGGCTTTCATGCAGCAGGAGTGTTCTACGACGCGGCAAACTTCTACGACAACCTAGGCCTCGACCAGCTGATCGAGAAAGGCCAGTGCCCTCCAGTACCCGTTGCTGCCGCTGGCAATGGCCGTGCAGATGTACCTTGCGCCCAGGACCATCATGGCCCACAGCCTCTTCTCGGACATCTTCGAGCCTGCCAACAGCATGGTAGCTGGATGTGGCCAAGCGGTAGACCTCACCAGACCGCTTTTGTATGGAATCCTGGATGCAGCGCACAGGCACCACATCTTCGTCGTCATGCAGCAGTACCTGGGCGACTTGGCCCTGCAGGTAGAGGGCGCGCGGCGGCAGGTCATTGACCAGATCAAGCACGTGGCAGCGCTGGTGCACGATGGATTCAAGCAGCTCGCGATCCCCATCTGTCAAGACGGCAGTGGTGGCATCGGGCAAGGACCTCCAGGCAGAAGTCGCCAGCATCCTGGACAGCCTGGGCACCCCCCAACAAGCAACCAGGGGTAGTGCGCGACCTCGGCGTGGACACCAGCCTTGGAAAGCAGCTGCGGCGACCCACCCATGCCGCGCGCCAGGCCAAGGCCAAGCAGAGGGTGGCCAAGCTCAGGGACCCAGCGAAGACAGACGCCAGAGGCGCGGCAAAGGTCTATTCAGCAGGTGCCTACTGCCAGCAGGCGTGGGACTTACCAGCGCACGGCATCACGCCCACGGAGGCGAAGTTGGTCAGGGCAACGGAGGCAGCGCTCCTCACAGGCGGACACAAGGCTGGACGCTGCACGTCCACCATCCTCCTGATCCAGAGGGGTATGCAAGAGGCAGTAACCCGAGCCATCGGCGACCAGATCAAGCAGTTCTGGCTCACCGTAGTCGACCACCCGACGGAGCTCAAGAGGTACCAGAGGGGCTGGCTCCTGCTCTACGCCAAGCTGGGCGCCCTGGAACCCAACCGCAGGTGGCAGCAGGTCAAGGGGCCTATGGCAGGGGTCATTGTGCAGTTGCTTGGGTTAGGCTGGATACCGCGACGCCTGGACAGCTGGATCAGCCCAGCAGGTGACGAGTGGGCCTACAAGCCAGATGACATTCCCCACTTCGGCGCGCTCCTGCATGAGGTCCAGCAGAGCGCGCAGCAGCAGCTCTGGCAGCAGGCAGCTGGCCATCGCAGTGGAGAAGGACTTCAGGCTGGAGGCGACCTCTATCAGCTGCAGCGCCACCTGAGGAGGAGGAGGCGTAAAGGACAGCATGCAGAGGCAGCCATGCTGGAGACCATAGCGGTGGCGGGCATCTGGACCAGGGAGCGTCGCAGGGCGGCCAACCTCAACCAAGAAGGCGATGACACCTGCGCGAGATGCGGCGAGGCGATAGAGACAGAGGAACACCGCTACTACGCATGCCCTGCCAACGCAGAGATAGGGCACAGCAATGACACCGACCTGGCGAAGAAGGCGAAGGACGCGCTGGACCAGCGGCAGGACCTGCATTTCTGGCTCCGAGGCATCCCGCCAGCGGCCTGGGCAGCCAAGGTCGACCCAGACGAGGACGCGGCGAAGGCGGCGCAGATCTTCTGCACCAGCGAAGAGGCTCAGGCTGCAGCCCAGTCAGGGCACAAGGTTCGAGCAGACTATGTTTTTACGGACGGCTCAGGTGGTGCAGGGGAAACAGCCAGGGACCCCCGCCTCAGACGCTGCGGCTGGGCAGTGGTGGCTTTCAGGTTCGACGGACAAGGACGTCCGCAGGAGGTGGCTGCCTGGTACGGCACAATCAGGGCACCGCACACGGTGCCACGGGCAGAGCTCACCGCCATGAGCAAAGCCATCGGGTACACCACGGCGGCGACAGCCAGGGGGCTCAACATAGTCAGCGATTGCAAATACGCCCTGGACGCACTCAAGCAGATCCAGGACCCTGAAGATCTGGACTACAGGAGCACGAACTACGACCTTTGGCTCCAGACGAAGCAGCAGCTGCAGAACAGCACGGACACCATCATGGGCCACCACATCCCGAGCCACCTGATTGAGCACCCAGCCGAGCTGGAGAGGTGGAATGGTCCCACCTGGTGTGTCATAGGAAACGAGATGGCAGACAAGTGCGCAGGCTGGGGGGCGGAGCACGGAGCACTGGATCCAGCCATCATCGCGCAGCAGCAGATCAGTGACCAGATCACCATGGCGGTGCAGAACCGGCTGCTGGCCATCAACATGGCGGTGACGGTGGAGGACCCCAACAAGGCCCCTCAGCGCCCCATGGCCAAGCGGCGAAAACCGCAGACGGCGAGGGACAGGGCAGCCCAGCAGGGACACGACCTGCGAAAGCTACATCCGCGATGGTGGTGTGCAACGTGTCGCAGTGGCCCAGTCAAAGGACAAAGCATCAGAGACTGGTTGGCAGAGACGGGAAAATGCCTCGGGAAGTACGGCGGCCACCAGGACCAGCACGGCAACGTCAGGCTCGACTTCAAGGCGGTGCAGATCGGCACGCAGGTGGTGCACGTCTCCCACAAGACGCAGTTCACCCATGGCTGGCTCTGGTGCGAGAAATGTGGCGGCACCAGCTACCTTGGGGACCACAAGAGCAGGATCGTGGCAGGAGTGGCAAGGAAGCTGGCAAGGCCATGCCAGCCCCCAACAGCAGCAGGGTGGCGGGTCTTGGAGGACATGCAGAGGGGCAAGCTGCCAAGAGGAGCTAAGCCAGCAGCAGACCCAGCTGATGAGGGTCTCGACGAGATCACCATGCCAGGAGACGTCAAGCTCGGTCTGAGTAACCACGAGGCGATCGATCTGGACGGGGACAGCTCAGAGGCAGGGGACCCGCAGCCAGCTCCACAGCAGCCACCCAGCCATCCGCACTCTGTCGTCCACGCCAGCTGGAGGCTCGTCGACCACATGGAGGGCTACGCGGAGCAGTGGATGAACATGGTCGACCAAGAGGTCTGGGACGATATGGACGACTGGATGGAGCACTGCGTACCGCACCTCCTGGCCATCACCAATGTGGGTGGCAGAACGGACGCGCAAGAGCAGACCAGGGCCGTCACCGTGCAGGAGCTCCAGCAGATTAAGGACTTCTGCGAAGAGGTCTGGCGCAACACGCACCGCACGCGACGGAGGCTCATGACCAGGATGCTTACCCTCCCGTATGGTACAAGGCAGCAGGAAGCTAGAGTGCACATGGACGCCTTCCAGAACAGAAGGAACAACATCCTAGCGCACAGCATCCCCAGCAGCGAGCGCAGGCCGCTGCCGAGAACAGCGGAGGCCAGCCGCGAGTGGTCACCAGAAAACCTGGACGATGAAGACTCGACCCCAGACAGTGAAGCTCCAGAGCTGGAGGGTGAGCCGAGCAGCCAGGAGATTAAGACCATGGCGGGACCTGATCAGAGGCACGACGCCGACAGCCTGATGCAGACGGCAGTGCAGGTGGCAGTAACGCTGACCAAGCCAGTGGGGCCTGACCTGATGAAGTTCGTGAGCGAAGCCGACGAGGCCGGCCTGCTCCACCCAGGGCTTCGACACAACAAAGGAGAAGCTGACCAGGACCCCGAGCAGGAGGAGGCGTGGCTCGAGAGGAACAGGCTCGAGCAGCTCATGCAGTCGCTGGCAGGCTGGAGCCAGAAAGAGGGCGAGCAGGGCTGGCCATCGTGGCAGGCCGCGTGCGTGCCCCATGTGCTGAGGGCACTGCAGACTTGGCGTCTATCAGAGGCTTTTCAGCTACGTGTCAGGGACGAGCCGCCAGCGCAGCCAGCGCCGAGCGGCGGAGGAGATCTGTCGACTGGCATGGCTCAACAGCGGAGAGGCGCGCAAACAGATCCAGCAGCAGGGCCCGAAGGAGGCAGAGCGGCGCAGAGCAACGGCTGAGCAGATCCTGGGCGTGACAGAGCCAGAGGTGAGGAGCCGCAGCCCGCGACCGCAAGCAGCATGGCGAGTGCCAAGCAGGGCTCCAGCCAGACAGCCGAGGAGGCCCCTGTGCGGAGAGGGGACAGGCCACCATGGACCCCTGCGCGGCGAGGGGTTAGGCCGAGGAGGGCCCCAGCGTGGCGAGGGGTTAGGCCACAGCCCTGCGCCAGACGGGATGCAGAGGGGCGCCCGTCCCCCACCAGCAGGGCGCAGCACCAAGGACATGGCAGACCTCGACCACGTCCCTGAAGAGGAGAACAGCGAGGATTGCCCCCAGCAGGCCGTAGACAAGCAAAACAGCGAAGACAACCACCAGCAGTTCCCAGATGTACAGCACAGCATAGGGCACCACCTGGCAGACCGCAGAGGGCCCAGCGTGGCGAGGGGTTAGGCCACGGAGGGCCCCAGCGCGGCGAGGGGTTAGACCGCAGAACCAAAGGCAAGCAGAGGATCGAGGCGGAGGTCCCTGACGAGCCCAGTGAGCATGACGCGGACGTCTTGACCAACAGTGTGGTAGACAGGACCTCGCAACTAACAGAGCGGACCCATACCCTGGGAAACCGACAGACTGAACGCGAGGGGGAGGGCTTGGCCTGCGGATACCACGAGAACCGCGAACACAGCGAGAGGCATAGTCGGGGGACCTCGCCTGAGCCAGTGGGCAGCAGCACCGAGGATGAGGACAGTGCGAGACTCGGCGCTCCCCCGCGTGGCGAGGGGTTCGGCCGCAACACAGCGCAGCCTGAGAAGGCGGCAGACTACGACGACACAGACCCGCAGCGGGACTTGGATAAGATCTACGGCGACCCTCCCCAGCGCGGTGAGGGGTTAGACCGCAAGGCACCCCTGCGTGGCGAGGGGTTAGGCCACGGCAATCCCCTGCGCGGTGATGGGGGTAGACCGCAGGACCAAAGGCAAGCAGAGGCTTGAGGCGGAAGCCCATGACGTGCCCAGTGAGCATAACGCGGACCATTTGACCAACAGTGTGGTAGACAGGACCTCGCAACTAACAGAGCGGACCCATACCCTGGGAAACCGACAGACTGAACGCGAGGGGGAGGGCACGGCCCGCGGATACCACGTGAACCGCGAACACAGCGAGTGGCAAAGTCGGGGGACCTCGCCCGAGCCAAGGGGCAGCAACACTGAGGATGGGGACAGTGCGAGACGCGGCGTACCCCCGCGCGGTGAGGGGTTAGACCGCAGCAGGCCCCAGCGTGGCGATGGGGTTAGGCCACGGAGTACCCCAGCGCGGTGAGGGGTTAGACCGCAACGATCCCCAGCGTGGCGATGGGTTAGGCCACGGAGGACCCCATAGTGGTGAGGGGTCAGACCGCAGCAGGCCCCTGCGTGGCGAGGGGTTAGGCCACATGGGACCCCAGCGCGGTGAGGGGTTAGACCGCAATAGGCCCCTGCGTGGCGAGGGGTTAGGCCACGGAGCACCCCAGCGCGGTGAGGGGTTAGACCGCAGCAGGCCCCAGCGTGGCGAGGGGTTAGGCCACGAGTTTCCCCAGCGCGGTGAGGGGTTAGACCGTTCCGACCCCCAGTGTGGCGAGGGGTCAGGCCACGACGGACCCCAGCGCGGTGAGGGGTTAGACCGCAACAGACCCCTGCGCGGCGAGGGGTTAGGCCACCACGGAGCACCTCAGCGCGGCGAGGGGCCAGACGCCAGCAGGCCCCAGCGCGGCGAGGGGTTAGGCCGCGGAGGACCCCTGCGCGGCGAGGGGTTAGGCCGCAACGCGCCCCAGCGTGGCGAGGGGTTAGGCCACAGCTCTGCGCCAGGCAAGGCGGTCGTGAAGGCCCATGAGTCCAGGGACCAGCAGCCAGGGCGGTCCCTGGAAGAGCGCAGAGCGGAGGAGCGGCTGCGGCCGTCCATCAGGCTGCTCCTCAAGCTCTGAGTGGGCGGCGGCAGCATTTCTTCAGACTGCCGCTGCTCACGGGGCGACTCCATGAGTCACAGAGTGGCGGCAGTACGACGCCGTGAGATGAGGCCGCTGGCCCACCCCGCCTCGGGCCGTTCTGCCTGCGCGGAGTGCCGAGACCAGGGGCACCCACTCACGGGCGGGAGCACGCGGGTTTAAATCTCCCTCCGCGCCAGGGTGCCCCGACGCGCGGGCAGATCGCCGCGCTCGCTGGACCTCCGAGGGCCCGCGCACTGGCACGCCGGAGCGCCAGACATGCCGGGGCTTGGCGGCGTGCTCGCCCCGCCCGTGCGCGAGCCCTCCTCGGGCGCCTGGCCCCCGCCCAGCCCCCCTGTGGCCGCGCCAGCAGCGGAGCGGCGCCCTCCTCCTCCCTCTCTCCCTCCCTTCCCGCTCCCTCCCTCCTTCCCCTCCCGTCCCCCTCCTCCTCCCTCTCTCCCTCCCCCGCCCTCCCCCCTCCCTGTCTCCCTCGCCCTCCTCCCTCCCCCCCCCCTCCCCCCTCCCTGCCCCCTCCGCCCTCCTCCACCCCCCTCCCTGCCCCTGCCCTCCCCTCCTGCCCCTCCCTGCCCTCCTCCCCGCCCTCCTCCCTGCCCTCCTCCCCTCCGCGCCAGGGCGCCCTCACCCGCGAGCAGATCGCCGCGCTCCTGGGCCGCTTCTCGCTGCAGGTCCCGGGCACCCGTGGCCCCTCGCCCGGCGCGGAGCCGGCGGACGGCGCGGCCCCGGCGCCGGGGGGGAGCCCGCCGCCCGAAGAGGCCGCCCGGGGGCCCGCCTCGTCGTCGTCGTCGTCGTCGTCGTCGTCGTCGTCGTCGTCGTCGTCGTCGTCGTCGTCGTCGTCGTCGTCGTCGTCGTCGCTCGTCGCTCGAGCCAGACGGGAGGGGAAACGTCACCCTAGGCCTCTCGGAGGTTGATCGGGCTCCTGGCTTGACACGTCGATTAGTGAAGCGCCTTGTCATCGCCGATCGCGGCCCGATAGCCCGCCCTGCCTGAGATCTTTCGGATTCACTATCGGGGGCGTTTCGCAGATCTCTGGTGGTGTATCGCCGATTCCAGCTCGATGTTTGCCCCCGCCCCTGAGCTGCCCCCCCCATAGCATTGCCCGTTAAGAGAGAATCAGCAGGACGGGGGACGATCGGGGGCGGATAGACCTCCTATCCTGACACGTCGATCAGTGAATTGGCCGTTTTCGGTTCGCGAGAGGGCGTCGCGGCCGTTGTTTTTGCGGGTCCAGGTCCGCCGGTTTCGGTCCCCTAGGCCGTTTTCACGAAACGGTAGTTTATTCAAGGGAGGTTTGTCCACCGCCGAGCCTCCTAGATAGGGTCGGAGTAGATGGGGTTGGAGGGTCGCGCTGCATCGCCGATGCATCGCCGATGCGGCTCGATGTGGAGCACGATTTGCTTCACGTCGATGTCGCCGAGGCGTCGCCAACGCATCGGCGATGCATCGGCGATGCATCGCCGATGCATCGGCGATGCGGCGCGAACGTCCGCAACCGTATATGCGGACCCCATCTAGGAGGCCTCCAGTCACCTTCCACCAAACCACCCCAACTCAACCCGAAGGTCCAAATTGGCCCTCGATTTCCAGTGGGGGGGGGGTCGGGGAGCATCGAAGAAGCACATGTGGAACCCGTACCCCCCCAACCCGAGATTCGAGTCTTCGGGTTGGGTTGGGATGGTCCGTCAGGTAGTCAGAGCGTCCAGGGTGGGGGGGGGGGCGGATGGGGGGGGGGCGAGGAGGTCGGGCCCGTGAGGAGGGCCCCTCGCCTCGGAGAAGGAAGCCATATGGGTCAGGGCCAGCGATGGGGGCCGGACGGAAGGGGGACGCAGAGATCCGACGCACTGATTGAGAAAAGTCAAGGCGGAGGTTCCTCGCTCTGTGCGGCCTCTGGAGGCCCTCGCCTGGCCCTGGGGCCGCGAAGTGATTCGGGGCGAACGTAGAGCAGCCGGCCTCGGGGAAAGGGTCGGGACTTCCCAGGACCCCGCCTGGAAGAAATCACGACCTCCGATCTCTGGAGTGCGTTGAGGGGGACCCCGCCTGGAAGGAATCACGACCTCCGATCCCTGGAGGGCGTCGAGGGGGGGGGGGGCGGGCGGGCGGGGCGAGGCGTGCGGCCCCTCGAGGAGCGCCCCCTCGCGAAGGAAGCCGTCCCCGGCAGTCCGCGCCAGGGGGGAGGTCATCTCGCCGCCCCTGTTCTTGAAGGGGCCCTGGGACACACCAAGAAATACACACCAGTAAAACGATCCCCCGTATTTTCCCGTATTTTTTCTGGGTTTTTGTCTTCCCGCCCACTTCCCCTATTTTCCCATATGTTCTTGGGAATCGACGATTCATTGTGTCTGTGCGTTTTTTCCCCTCCTGAGTTCTGCGCGGCGGCGCCTCCCGCTTGGCGGGGAAGGCCTGCCGGCCACTCGGGGCCGTGCCGCGGCCGCGGGCCAGAGCTTGATCGGCGGCTGCTCCGCAGACTGCTGCTGCGACGGGGAGCGTGGCACGCCTTCGCGCGCGCACCCTGGGGCGGGGCAGGGCCCTGCCGCGTGGCCGGTGCCTGGCTTCACGTCGGGCCTGTCCCTCCACAGGAGGAGTGTGCAAGAACAGTCCAAAGATAGTCCGGGGACGATCTTTTGAGTATCGTGGGGCATTTTCGGTATATTTTTGGACTAATTTCAAGTGTTCGTCCAACATCCCCCTCTAGGGTTAAGTCGGGCCTGTCCCCCTACAGGGGGATTCTCGATGAAAAATTAAAGATACCCCCCAAATTCCCTAAACTATTTTAGGACCATTTGTGGACTATTTGTGGACTATTTTGGGTGTTTTTTGTTATACTTTGTTCGTCGAGCATCCCCCTGTATGGGGGACAGGCCCGACTTGACTCTAGGGGGACGTGCGGTGCGGTCCGAGGAGGGGGAGGGCCGGTGGGGCCGCGGCGGCTCCGGATGCAGGAGGGGCAGAAGCACACAGACACAATGAGTCCTCGAATCCCTGGAAAATGTAGGAAAATGTGGGAAGTGGGGGGGAAGGCAGGAACCCAGAAAATATGGACAAATACATTCAGGAGGGGAAGAAGCACACAGAGACACAATTAATCGTCGATCCGCCAGAAAGTATGGGAAACTATGGGAAGTGGGGGGGAAGACAGAAACCCAGAAAATATGGGAAAATACGATGAAGTTTTTTATTTGTGTGTATTTATTTGTGTGTCCTGGGGCCCCTTCACAGATGCAAGACGAGGCCAGGACCAGGATGCAATCGGGTGAGCATACATCGGGCTTCCCTGAGATCCGGCGGCTCCGGAGGCGGTATCCAGTGCCGCGGCCTTCTCAGAGCGCACCGGAGCGCTCCGAGAGCGTCCCCGAGCGCTCTGGAACGGTTTTCTCTTGTCCTGGCCCCTCCCGCGGTGCGTCCTGGCTTGTTTTTCGAGGAGAGTCTGCCTTTGGGCGACGAGGAGCCCCCAGGAGGCCCAGGAAGGACAACCAGCGCCAGGGAGGGTCTTCGAGCCCTGCGAGCAGGTCGGCCGAGGTCTCGCGATGAACCCGCTCCTCTGACGACGCACTGTTTCGCGGTACAGTCGGGGCCCTGAAGAAGGAACCCTTTTCGTTGGGAAGGGGCTCCGCGTTCCTAAAGTGTTTCGCAGCTTGCCTCAGGTTTTCCTTATGTTTTCGATCGGAAATCGAAGTTTAACTTATGGAATTAAGGGTCCTCGTTCCTTATTTTGGGTCAAGGCCCCGACTGTATGGGCTGCCGGGGACCAAGACCTCTTCGCCAGGATCGGCTCGTCTGTTTTTTTGTTGACGGTCCTGCTGGTGTTTCCTGGCGGTCGTGTACCCTTGGTTGAAATTCACTGCACTGTTTCTGGATCGTGTCGAGAAAAACGCCCAGAGGACTTCGCTGGGGGTGGATGTTCCATCCCGGATCCTGACGGTCCCCGGGCCCCAAAACGCTTTCTGGAGGCCAGGAATTTTCAAAAATGAGGGCGACCAACACAACACAATCGACAGGTGCATTTGTCTTCTAGGACAGTGGGGCCGCAGGCGTCTAATCGTTTGCCGCCGCGATTTGGTTGAGCGTCGCCGGCGACGACGACGACGACGACGACAACGACGACGTGCAGGACGACGACGACGGCGACGTCGACGACGACGTGCAGGACGACGACGACGACGACGAGGGCGTCTGCGCCGCCGCAAGCCGCGCCCGCGGGCGCCAGGCGCGCGGCGAGGACCCAGCGCCCCGCGCGGGGCAGGTCGGCAAGCCCTTCGGCGCGCCCGGGGGGTCTCCCGAAAGGGGGGGGAGGCCTACCGATCTCATGAAAAAACGAACTCATTGAAGACCCTATCAGGCTTTAGCTTCTAGTGTGGAAGAAGGAGCGGCCCATCTTATGGAAGACCCTGTCGTGTGGACCCTATCTCCTGGAGGCCTACCCGTCTGCCGGTCGTTGAAAGCACCCTGTCTTGTGGAAGAGAGATCCAGGGGAGGCTTGTCTCAGGAGGGTGGTCCGGTGAGGTTGTCCAGATCCCCGCTGGGATTGTCCAAGGGGTTGTCTGGGGAGTTTTTGTTTGTCGTCGTAATTCAGCAAGGATTTATCTTGATTGTCCGAGGGGTTGTCCTGGGATGTTTTGTGTTCGGATTATTTTATAGAGGGAACATCATAGGCATTCTTGGACCACCATATTCCAATCTACTTTCGGTGTTCGGCACCTTCCTGCTTCAAGGATCGAATGGTTTTTCATTTCTGTCGGGGGAGGCCTACAGGGGTGAACATAGTCCCTTGGCGTTTCAAGTTGAAAAGGGTATCGCGGGCTGCGCGCACCGCGTTCCCGCCGCCCCAGCGACACCGTCGCTGCCTGCGTCGATACGTCTTCACCCTACTCATCATCCTCCCTCCAACCCCAAAGGAGGAGGACGAGGAGGAGGGGGAGGAGGAGGAGGAAGAGGAGGAGGAGGAGGACGACGAACGGGAGGAGGGAGGAATCAGAGTGACTCCGTCCTCAGCGCGGGAAAAGTCGACAGGATCATCAGGGAGATTCAGACCGGCAAACCTCCCTACACCGTTACACCCCCAGAGTGCGAACTGACCCGACCAGCTCCACACACACTCGCACCCGATCACCGCAACCCCCTTCTCAATCACCAAACAACAGCCCGATGACCACGACATCTTCAAGGACGACATCCACAACTTCATCAGCGAGATGGCCTACGGACCGAGCGTACCAGCCACACATCCCAATAATCACCAGGACCATCGCCCTATTTCGGGACGCTCCCGCACCGACGGAGACAGCTGGAAGGCCCCAGCGCCACCCGACATGCTCTACCAGTCAGCGGTCGTACTAGCGAAGCCACCACGGGCTCACAGGGATGCAGCATCAGGCAACGCCCAGCCATCCTGCTTCAGACATCCGACGGCAGACAAGAATGCAAGCGCCCAGCGCAGGCAAAACCCCAGCATGATGTCCCAGCAAGCCCTCGCCACCAAGCCGAGCTTCACAGCCAGCGCAGCTCCTTGCACCGCGACAAACGAACTTCCACGGAAGCCACAACCCGCGAAGGCGGCACCAAGGCTTCTGACGGCCAGCGGCATGGCTGCCGTCAGTGGTGGGGCGACAGTGCTGGTCCAGGAGACAGACATCGGCATCATATCAGGCACCGACAAAGAGCAGGACACAATTGGTCGCTTCACCAGCACGATCTGCAGCATACGGTATGACCGCACCACGCCGTTTTTCAAAACCCACGTCCGCAAGCTCATCAAGGAGGCCGCCAAGGACATTCACAAACCAGATGAGCTCGTCGCCTTGAACACAGACCCTTAAGCGAAGCACCGAGATGATCACGACCACTTCGTGTTGCAATGTCCGCGGTCCCTCAGCAGCTACATGGGCGACGTGACCAACCCGTCGGCCAACGCGTTCGAGATGACTGACAGCCAGAGGATGCAGACCCGCTCCCTCATGCACCAGTTGTGCACCATCGCTTCGTATCGGCAACGATTTGGCTCATAAGCCCCGTTCTACGCAGGATTGGAGCGAGTGGACATCCTCACCTGCATCAGGCTCGGGATCTGGATCAACCACTTGGCACCCCGACGCCGTTTGCCACGCCTGCCTCCAGAAGGACGTCGCCAACCACCTGACCGACAACAGGAGCAATCCCCTCCGCAACTAAGGGACCACGCGATCAACACATCCACGCGTCGCGGCCCGACAACGACAACGAGGCGCCCGTCCGAGGAGGCCTTCCAGATTGCCGCAGCGCAGCGCACCGCTTACTCGTGCGATCAGAATCGACCGCAGGGAAGGAGCATAGCTCAAACTGCAATTCCACCACGGGGATTATTGGCAGCACCGCCCGCTGCCAACCGCCAGCTGACATCTTCGTCCAAGGGTTCCCCCTGACTACGAGCTCGAGGGCGGCCGGCCGGCGCATTTGCCGCGGCGCATTCTCCCGCTGCCAGGATGACACACCGCGGCGGCGGCCTGCGGAGCGGGCCATGATCGCCGACGGCAGCAAGCCCGACGTCGAGGACGACCCCCACGCCCACGGGCACCCCATCCTTCGCCCCGACATCCTCGTCCAGAGGTGTCTCCTGCGCATTTTCCCGCTGTCGCCCCAGGATGGCACGCCGCGGCGGCGGCCTGCGGAGCGGGCCAGGATCGCCGACGGCAGCAAGCCCGACGTCGAGGACGACCCCCACGCCCACGGGCACCCCATCCTTCGATCCGACATCCGCGCAGTCATGGGCCGCAGCGAGGCGGCGTTCCCCCAAGAGTTTGGCAGCAGGGGCAACGTCGTCGCAGCCGCGATCGACAGCCCCACCCTCGCGAACCCGCTCCGTAGCGGGTGGGCCGCCGACAGGGCGGAACTCCTGCCGCCACGCCACCCTGCCCAGTGCGCGGGCACGCCAGCTTCCCGTCCCGCCCAACCTCTCTGAGATGACAGGCGTCTCCTTTGTGACTGCTCGCAGTTTGGCAGGCGAGGCGAACGCCGCCCTCGCTCCATGGCTGGGTTTTCCTCGTGGGGGCCCGCCAGGGAACCATCTCCGCCGACCTGCCAATTCTGTCTTTCGAACAGACAGATGTCGTCCGACTTCCCCATCACTCCACCCCCTTCACCGCCCACGTTTTGGCGACCCACACTCCCGCCTCCAAAAGTATTCTCGCGGCGACCACATCATGCCAAGCACCTGCGGCGGTTGCAACGGCCACATGCTACGCTGCTCAGTGGGTCCACGGTCAAACGGGGCCCCCAAACCCGCCGCGACAATCTCGCCCGCGCGTGCCATGTAGCCGACGCGCGCACTCGCGCTTGTCACATCGGCCAGTGGATGATGCTCTCTCGCGCGCCACCTCGGCTGGGGCCGGCTGCTAGCTGTGGCCACGGGCGTAGTCGCGCGAAAAGCTTGCCATCCACTCGTCATGGGAGTGCTCGCCCGACCTCTGCTCCCTCTTAGCCCGCCTCCACCTGCGCTCGTGTCTTTCCCATTGCTCGCCCGCTCAACCCCCTCCTCTCGCGCGGCGGAGGGGCGGGGTCGGGTTGGCGCTGGGGGGGCGGGGTCGGCGAGAGGGCCGCGCCCGCCGCCGCTCCGGCAACGGCTCGGGCGGCCGCGGCGCCAGCCCCGCCGCGCGGCCACTCGATGCGTTCAGGGATGACGATGCGTTGGCACATCTACCGCGCCTGACTTCCCTTCCCTCGTCGCTCATCAGCAGGCAGCCGCTGCCGGGGGGGGGTGGGCAGACGGCTGTCCCGGCAAGGGCTGGGGCGGCCGAGGCTCTGCCAGCCGCGGGAGGAAACAGTGACCAACCGCGCCCGCCAGCGAGCGCGGCCGATGCCTCGCCGCAGTATACGCGCGCGTTTGAGCGCGTCAGCATTGCGCATCTCCCATGCCGCACCTTCCCGTTTCAAAACCTTACATCTAGCCAGTTGCCGCCGCGTCGAGCCATAATCAAAAATAATGGGAAACGCGATTGTGGCTCATTGTGTGCTGTTCTTTGAGGAAAATCGCGTTTCCCATACTTCAGAATTCGAATTTTGGGAATATCGCGTTTCCCGTGCAATTTGTGCCGGGGGCAGTCGTCCAGGATCGCGTTTCCTATAATTCGCCTTTTCAGGAAACGCAAACCCGGACGGCAGCCACGCAACGCTTACCAGGGGCGCCACGCGCGCCAGGCACCCCTGGGGCCCGAGCGTGCCAGGCACGCCTGGTGCGCCAGAGGCGCCACGTGCTCCGAGTGCACCAGGTGTGCCGCACACTCGAGTCGCGCCAGGTGCGCCGCGTTCGGGGCACGTGCAGAGTGCGTCAGTTGCGCCTGCGCGCGTGACAGCACATATCGGGGAACATGTCGGCCCCCGCCATCCTTGTCGAAAACCGATGCCCATCATTGTGTCTGGTGGGCCTGCGCACAGCAGGCCACGCGCCACCACCCCCGCCGTCCCTGTCAAAAACCACTTGACAGTGATCGCGGGATGGCCGCGCATGGTCCACAATTAGCCGCGAGGTGCATGTTGTATGGTTTTTTGTCAGGGATGCTAGCCCTGCGCGCAGCAGGGAATACGCTGTCACCCCCTCCGTCCTTGTCAAAACAATCCAAAGTCCTCGCGGGCCTCATAAACATGACTCAAGATTTTGCCCAACATTATATATTGCATGGTTTTTTGATAGGGATGGTGGGGGGGCCGCATCGGGTTGGCCGCGCATGCTCCAAATGTGGAGGCAGAGTGCGGTTTGTATTATTTTTTGACAGGGATGGTGGGGGGCTGGTCGGCATGGTGTCGCTTGGTGTCTGATTGACCCCCGGTCGTTTGGGGCAGGGGGTGTATACTAGTTAAGGAACAGTGGTCAAACCCTCCCCGAAGGGGAATAAGGGGGGTTGGAAGAGGAAACTCTCTAAACCACTCACGCCCCAAAGGACTTCTGGGATTCGAGCCCTGGGAGGCCGAATCTGTCCATGTCCATCGCCTGCCGACGTCCCCGAAGATCGATCTTCCAGGCGTTGGTAATGGACAACTCCCACCCTCGCACCTGGAGAAGGAGAGAGTCCCAGAGCAGTGCCCGTCCTGCATAAGCAGGCACGATCTGGCCGAATCTCCGTTCATGTAGACTGGCTTAGTAACATATCAGTCTGGCTTAAGAGCCTTGCGTACGTTGCGTTTTGGAGGACCCCGTCTGTCATGTAAATGGTGGTCTTTTCTGCTATCCGAGGCGTGGTTGGCACGGATTCGTCGCGCAATCGTTGTGGATGTTACGCGAGGTCGACGTCGATCCGACGCGGAATCGACATGCTCGGCACGGATGCGACACGGCTTCGCCGCGGATCACGGAGAGACGGTACACACAAGCTCCCCCGAAGATGCAGCACAGCTTTAGCGCAGTTCCCACGAAGATCTCCCAGGAGCCACCTCATACCATGGCGATCACGGAGACCAAGATGATGGGCTTGTTTTCCACCACCACCAGAAGTTGGAGGGGGGAAGGAGGCGGAGGATGAGGAGGAGGAGGAGGAAGAAGGGGGGAGGATGTCCCCCTTCCCCCTCCACTTTAGAGGAAGAGGGGGAGGAAGAAGAGGAAGAGGGGGAGGAAGAGGAGGAGGAGGAGGAGGACGAAGGGGGGGAGGAAGAAGAGGAGGAGGTGGTGGTGGTGGAGCACAGGCCCATCAGACGAGAGCCCCGGAGCCGTGCCGCCTCGCTGCCCAGGCCAGCGGCGCGAGCCGCTGGCGCGCCTGCCGGACGGGGTGAGCCAGGACAGCCCCGCCGCCGCCGGGCGCCTGTCGGAGGGCGAAAGGCCACCCCCAAACGACGCGAAGATCGGGACAAGATCGGATCGGGATCACTCGAAATCTCTGAGAATCGGCGGGTTTGGAGGATGTATTGGGCGCCGTGGCCGCTCCAGAGCGTTCCGGAACGCTCTGAGAGCGCTCCGGAACGCTCTGGAGCGATTTATCCCGATCCTAGCCCTGTTTTACACCCCCTCGGAGGAGGTAAAGGTACCCATCTCTCTCTACCCCCCTGCCCGTTTTCCCCTTTTGGGGCTTCTCGTTTGGGCGCCCGAAGTGGGTACGGACAGAGTGGGTACGATGCCCCACAGCAGTTCCCGTTCGTTTTGAACAGGGTTCGCTGTCCACGCCGCCGCGGCCTGTGTCCATTCGAGACAGAAGGCCGCCTGCCCAACAGCGGCCGCTCTTGGTTTGGGACAACATTTGTTGTTGGGCATTGTACCAATTTTTTCCGTACCCATTTCGGGCGTCCAAACGTCCAAACATCTCTCTACCTCCCTGCTCGTTTTCCCCTTTGTGAGCCTCCTGGGAGGCCCTCGTCGCCACCGTTGGATTCGCCCCGAAATTCTAGTCAGAACGCACCCCGGGAGAGGTCCGGGGAGTAGCGGTATCGGTACTTTCCCAAGCCCACCCCCACCCCCAGTCCCGACTCCCATCCCCGAGCTGGCGATTCGAGGGGGTCGGGACTGGGGGTGGGGGCGTTTTCTCCGTTCCTTGGGCGGGTTCGCGGGTTCGGGGATGGGGTCGGGGCTGGGGGTGGGGGTGGGTTTTCGCGTTCTCAGCATGGGCGTTGTTCTCGCGCTCCTGGTCTGGCACCGCACCGCTTCGGGACTCCCAAGATTTATGTTGTTCCCATCGTACTTAGGGACCACCTCCCAAAAGCAATTTCGATCGCCCAGAAAAGTGTCGAAACAATGTCGAACGAGTACCGAGTGCCCGATACGTGAACACCCTCCAGTTTCGGTACTCTTGGTGCTCGAAATTCTTTCCGGCGAGGCTAAAGTAGGTTGGAACATCAGAAAGAGCGTGTTCTACAGCTGCTGGCGGAAAACCGGGGGGGGTCACCGGGGGTTCCTAACCCGTCCCCCCCCTCGAAAACCGGGGGGGGGGGGTCACTACCGGTTCGAACCCCCTCCCCCCCCCCGCCAGTCCATCACGAAGAGGGGGGGGTCACTACCAGTTCGAACCTCCCCCCCGGCCCCCTCCCCCTTGAAAACCGGGGGGGTCACTACCAGTTCGAACCTCCCCCCCCTTTGAAAACCGGGGGGGGTCACTACTGGTTCGAACCCCCCCCCCCTCGCCGCCGCCAAACGATGCCCGCTCCTCGGGACAGTTGGAGAATGGTGGGGGTGTTGGAACAGTGGTGGGAACGGTGGTGGTGGGGACAGTGGTGCGGGGACAGTGGGACAGTGGTGCGGACAGTGGTGGGGACGGTGGTGGTGGGGACAGTGGTGAGGGGACAGCGGGACAGTGGTGGGGACACTGGGGCAGTGGTGGGGACGGTAGTGGTGGGGACAGTGGTGAAGCCGGTTGTGAGAGGACAGTGGTGGGACAGTAGTACAGTGGGGAAAGTGGTGGGGACAGTGGTGACAGTGGGACAGTGATGGGGACAGTGGGGACGGCGGGACAGCACAGCGGGACAGCGGCGGGGACAGTGGGACAGTGGTGGGAACAGTGGGGACAGTCGGACAGTGGTGAGGACCGTGGGGAAAGTAGGGAGAGTGGGACCGTGGTGGGACAATGGTGGGGAGAGTGGGGACAGTGAGACACTGGTGGGGGCACTGGTGGGGACAGCGGGGACAATGGTGGGAACAGTGGGGACAGTGGGACAGTGGTGGGGACCGTGGGGAAAGTGGGACAGTGGTGGGGTTTGTGAATATGCCCCACACAGCGGACAGCGTTGTGCCGTGCATGCCCTTACGGTGCCTTTGATCCAGCACCCATTGGTCTCTCGTCATAGATGCAAAGAGGTGGATGTACCCCCTGGCCTCCTTTTCTGTAATAGGATGCTGTTGGAAAATCCATGCTGAGGGGTACTCGTCGTACATAAAAGGATGCTGTTGAGTAGGCGGCATTTTCTCGAATGTGTCCTCGTCGGCGCGCGCGGCTATCTGGCCATCTGTCTTGACCATCAGCACCGTATGCAGCATGTCCCGTTCAGATATGGCACTGGCACCGCTGCGCGCGCTCGCTGGGCTCTCGGTTCTGCGCGAGCGTAGCGGGTTTCCCCGCGCCCTGCCACATGGCGTGCGAAACCACTGTGAGCTTGCCTCCGTGGCTCTCTCCATGCGTCTCAGCCATGCGTCATTCGCAGGCAACTCAGCTGGCGTCGTTGCAGCAGGTGCCCCTGCAGTAGCTGCTGACTCGGCTACCAGAGGCATCTGCATTTCTGTAGCTGGCATTGTTGCTGTTGGGTTCGGCCACACATATGGAGGTGCAGCAGGTTGCCCCGCAGATGCAGTAGGTGTCCCTGCAGTAGCTGTAGCGCCTGTCATCGTAGCCGTGATGCGGTTCAGCTCTTCACGAAGGTCTCTGAGTTCATTTACCCCACGGAGTAGTTATTTCTTCATGTCGATCCGCTGCGTTATGCTCCCCGGCAGAGCCATAATGAAACTCAGCGAATTCAGTTGCGATGAGGCCTATACCTCTGCAAATGGCACATGGCGCCTCGCTTGGGGCACCTTCCAGCTGCCGCTCCACATGTGCGCGCGCTACACGATCCCAACAGTGCGCATGCAAACTATGGCCACATTGAAGCATCCACACGTTGTCGTGACACACCAACTCTTCAAGGCATGTGGCACACTTGGTGAAATTACCGTCACTGATGATCGGTGGCGTTACTGATTGCCTGCCGCTCAAGTGTGGATTCTCCCATGCCGTATCGGCTTGATGAGATTGCAGGTGCCACTGGTGGCCCCACAGGCATTGATCCCATCGCAACCATTGCTGAACGACTCATGGCGGGTTGTCCCGCAGCTGGAGGAGCAGCGGGCGCCCCCGCACGATTCATCATGCGGCGTAGCTGCCGCCCTTGATTACGACGTTCACGAGCAAGTTGCATTGAGAGGTTGGCCTGCTGCGCCTCATGGATGGCCAATATTTCGGGACGCAGCTCTCCCATCGATACAGGCAATACCAGCTCTGGACCGCGTTGATTCACTTCAGGGATGCCGGCCTCGTATTCAGCTCCCCGTGTTAGCTGGGACCCATAGGAATCGTCTGCTGTCGCCCGTGCGTACAGGTTTTCCGGTTGGCTACCGACCCGAGGGACACCCGTCGTCCGCGCATAGCCATCAGGAAAGATGGGTGCATCCATTTGTGGTGCCACAGGCCGCTCGGCAGCCGTCGGATCGTAGATCGGGTGGCTGAAGAACGCCGGTTTGTATCGATGCCGGTTTGGATGGTCCGGTGATGGATGAGAATTTGGAACATACTCCCAGGGTGGAGTGCAGTTGGCGTTCGGAAGATCTATTCCGTCCCGCCTCGCGCTGTCCATAGCCTTTCGCATCTGCCCATGCATCCATTGCTTCTGCCCCACTAGGCCCTCGGTCCTCTGGGCAGCCTCCTTGTCTGCAGGGGCAGGGTGCCCCGCAACAGCCGGTGGAGGTGCAGAGGGTGATGTGGCGTGCAAGGCTTGGTAGAGCAGAGGGTCCACCCTAATGTTTTGGAGTCTGGCCTGCAGGCTACTTGTGCTCCCAGCACTCTGCGAGGTGCCAAATGGGGTCGTGGCCCTGCTCATGGGCGCGAATGCAGCGGGTTGCCCCGCAGGTACAGGCAGCTCTTGCGCCTGATTACGCCACGGGTCGTTCGCATAAAGTCCGTCGTTCGGCGTAACATCGCTGAACGTCATGCCAGACGCATCAGCGCTCTGAGTTTGAATCCATGAACCACCCGAGCCTCCTACAGGTGCCCCCGCTTGAGGGTGTGCTCCCGCCGTATGTTTCGGAGTAGGGGCGCGAAGGTTGTAGGGAGTACCCAGCACCATCCATCTTTTAGCGTAGAAGCATCGCATGCGCATTCGTACCATTCCTTCGGCACATGCTTGGACCTTGGCGGGTCACCCCGCTGAGTGTCGTCAATGTGCAATTCGTTGACCCATGCTTGCCCAACTCGGTCGTACCTGCACTGGGCAGTGTTAGGCTTGATGCCAACAAGTTAAACAAGGTGACTTGGCGGGATCCTGACGTTAAAAACCCGAAGTCAGGATGATGTCGCTGGCAGAGCGCCAGACCGGGATGTTGTCGCGACGTAGATTCTTGATGCTTGCCAAGATCAAATTTTCGGATTCCACCCGCGAGCCTGACTGAATCTGCCCGTCCCCATGTCATAATGGGCATCCATGAATCATCTGCCTGCCCTTCCTTTAGGTTTGTCGTCGCTACGGCCGGACAGACCGACATGTAATAGGTTCGGGGTGCTCGTCCATTGGGCCCCGTGCGTGAAGTGGCATGGCGTTCCCAGTTCATTCAGGTCTGTTACTCGTGAGTACAGTGATTCTGGGCATCTGATGCCTGGGCTGCCGCGTCCACTGTTTGGCCGCAGGAACTACGTCGGGCGGGTTTCCCTGCAAAAATGAAGCTTCTTTTCCTGGAGTCGGTTCTTCTGCATGCCAGAGTTGTCGAACATCTCGCATATTCTAAGCACAGCCAGTGCTTGATTTGCCCAGTGACGGCCTTGGAGGCATTTCTTGATGGCGCCCAGGTGATGACTGTGCCAGTCTTCGTGGCTCTTCGGCGGCCAATTTTCCAGTAAGCCTCTGAGGTCTACCCGACCGTCGAATTCGTCGAACGAGTTGACGCAGTCCGTAAACCGATATGAGACGTTGTTTTTGCGGAGTGGCTTGTGCCGAGTGGCTGTGGTGAGACGCTGATCTTTCTCGTTGGGAGCTTCGTACTAACGTGCGCATGCTGCGTAGGCATTCAGCCTCGGAGCTGTGGCTGAGGGCAGGCTGCGTCCGCAAAAAGTTGCGGACGCGCTGTCGTTCGAGAGCATCTTTGTCAGCGTGCGTGGCGGTGCGTACTGTCTCGCATTGCACCGCTCTGGAGCGGCTCGAACCGTCGTCGGGATGGGGCCTGTATGCTGGGTTGACCATCATCTGTTGAGGGGTGCCCAGGGTTCTTCAGTAACGCCTGCATCCCTCGCTGAGTTCAGGGGCAGTGGCAGGTTGCCCCGCGACCGCGGATGACGGTTCAGCGGTTGCCCCCGCATGAGCCAATGTCGCAGCTGGTGCTGCGGATGAGCTTGCGCCCCCAGATGATTTCTTCTTGTCGCTCATATCAAAGAACTGGCATCCGGTGATCTTCGGAGGAGCTCTTGGTGCCTGGGACGCAGTCTGTGGCGCCGTCTCATCCTGATCAAGTTGCGAGGGGCGTGCCTCGGATGCGCTCTCCAATGATGGCGCCCAGCCAGCCCTCCTATGAAGCCTGCCAGGAGTTGGGCCACGAAGGGTTACAGGATCCTTCGGTGTGGGCGCGCTGCTGCCCTGGAACGCCGATGCTGCAGCAGCCCCTTCTGGCCCCCCGGAGCGCATTCTGCGGGCAATTTGTTTCCCGCGGCTCTTTGTGATTCATTACTTCCAGGGTCGGTCTCTACTGAGCTGGCTCTCCTCCCTTGCCCAGGTGGCGCTGGAGCTGGGGGCCTTGGCGCGCATGGTGATGGAGATAAATCAATTTCCTTCTCAGATCGCTTCTTGTCCTTGGATTGCTCCGGGGGCTTCGGGGGCTCATCTGCTTCATCGGCAGGTATCCCCACGTTCGCGAACGCAGCAGGTATGGTCTTGTTTGGCATGTAGAATCACAGGTTCTCGATGTTAGCCTTGCCGTTACAATCCACCTTGTATCTCCCATCGTGCAACTTACTCAGCACCTCGGCGCCTATCCATCCGATTTCTCTGGAATGATACGACGCCATCGTACCCGTCGCTGGATGGGCGACGTCCAAATCCGCATTCGTTGACTCGCTGCTGTCAGTCTCGTAAGTCTTACACTCGTAAGTGCACTGAGAATCATGGGCACTGGCAGTTGGGCCAACTGCCTTAGCAAGGATCGGATTGTTACCCTCTTTGTCGTCCTTCGGATTACAAGCACCTGCGAGGCAAGAGGAGGCGGGTTGCCCCGCAGATGACGCCGCGGGTATCATTTCATGATATCTTCGACTGTATCGCTTGAGGCGGTGATCTTCATCGAGGTTCTTCCATTGTTGCTCAGCGCGTTTTACTTTTTTCTGTGAGTGGCTGGTAATTATCGTTGGTCAAACGTAATTCAGGAGGATTGCAGGTCGGATCTACCCTGCGACCCAAGCCGTCTCCATGAGACCAGACCCACGGAGCGTTTTTTTTTTTTTTTTTTTTTTTGGGTTATTATACATTTATATAAAAAAATATAAAAAAAAAGAGTGAGGGCTTCTTGAAGGACGCCCCATCGGACAGTCCGGTCTATGGTCCGCAAAGTGAGCGCAGCTGCAGACCTGGCTTTGGTATTCTTCTCGATCCTCAAGGATGGCTTTTTTTCGCGCCCCTTCTTTCAAGCGTGGGGGCCGACTTATTGCCTTGACCTGTTGGCGCGCGCGGTTTAGCCGCGGTCATTCCGCGTGACCGTATAGAGTGGGGACCAGTGGCGGATGTCGTGCTCGCTGAAGCCTCGGCCGAGCCGATGCCGCATGTCTGATGGTGAGACATATTGGCGGGCGAGCCCATGATCCACGTAGCTGACGAGTCGACGCGGGCGCTGGCCCGCGGGTTCACTTGGGAGATCGTCGTCTAGAGGCGGGTTTCCCCGCGAGCGTTCCCTTCCGGGTGGAGTTCTTAGAAACCTCTGATCAGGCATTCGTGGACGCCGTGCGCCGCTAGAACGGGCGCGCGAGTGCCTGGGCGAGCGATTCGACCCATCATGTTGTGGATGATGGCTCTCGGCATCCCATTCTTCATTGTCGTCGTCAGCGCGATGTACTCGCCTCCAAACTGGGCGGCTTGTGTATCGGTCGTGCGCTACGATCGTGAAGTGAGAGCCTTCGTCATGTCCGAGTTCATGTTGGACGCGCTCGGAAAGTTCGCCGGCGTCGCGCGGGTTACCCCGCGCAGGATTGTCGTCGTGAGGCTCTCCGCATGACGGGTTACCAATGACCTGCGGTCGGAGCATATGTTGGAGCTCCGCCTCCGCAGCTGGCATCGTCGCATCAGAGTCTGCAGGTGCCCCCGCCATTTCATGACCCGAATCGGCGGGCACGTGGCAATTTTGACGAACTCGATCTGCGCAGGTTGTCACGCGATAGGAATGCCCAACCAGTCCGCCAGGTTGATCTCGTCGCGGCCAACGTAGATCTCCACGAAGAGCTCATCGGCACATATCTCGAGGGACACGCTGGCGCTCAGATGCCTCGCGGCCATGAAGTGCATGGCGGCAGTGGGGTTGTCTTCGGGTTCGGCGAGAAGCGTCTCCCATTCGACATGCTGAATGTCCGAATCGGTGTGATCCAAATGTATCGACGGACCCGTGCCTCTCCCATCGCCTTGGGCATTCACGACGAAGGTGTTGTGTGCGATGGCAGATATCACATTCCATGGTTTTCCACTGGGCGTCCTTCGGGTCACCCCGAAGCCCCTTTGCGCGCGCGGCTTCTACCTGTCCCCAGGAACATTTCTTCGTATTGTGGTCCCGTAAAGGGATGCCAGGGATGCCGACATACCTCCGCCATGTAATCGGCGTCGTTCGTTTTTTACCCTTACCTCTACTCTTGCCCTTTGACCTAAACGCCCGTCGGACCGCGCGTCGTACCTTGCGAGCTTTTTTCTTCATAAAGCGCCCCCATCGGCGCTTGTGTTTCTGGTGTCCTAGGAATAACCCGAGTAAGCGATTAAGGACCCCCCCCCCCCTCTCCGGTGAAAGGATAACGCGCCCGGCACCCGGAAGCGTTATCCTGGCACCAGGAGGGGGTGCACCAGATCGCACGGGTCCCACGGAGTCCCGCAGGTCTCGCAGGTCCCACAAGTTTCAAAGTGGTTCCCGTGTGAGGTCCCACAGGTCCCACAGGTCCCGGAGCTTTTCCTTATTCGCATTCGCATTCTTATTCTCATTACAATTCTAATTGGGATGCCACCCGAGGCGGGGCGCTGGAATTATTTATTTTCCTTCCATTTGCGCGGTTCTAATAATATCGCTCGGCGAAAACCCCCCCAAATAATTATTTAATTACGGCGCGGTGCTAATGATAACGCCGGGGGGTTCCTTAATTGCTTCTCCGGGTTATCCGCTGCGCCTGCTGCTCTCCGGTAAGATGCGCAGGCATGTCGGAGTAGTCCAGTGCACCAGTCCCTTCATCTGATGAGGCGTCGGCGTCAGTGCCGGAGTCAAATTCAGATTCGGCGGGTTGCCCTGCAGAGCCTGCCGGGGTAGTTGCTGGGGCAGGGGCCGCCGTTGCCGACGGCCCCTGATAACGCGCCCAGGAGTCTTGCGACCCTGTAGGCGGGCCACCTTGTTTGGCTTCATGAGGTGGTGGCCCAGTTTGTTGTGAACCGACGTTCCAGGCGTTGTTAGCAGGTTGCCTTGCACTAGTGTCGCTGCGAAAGGCTTCGGCGAGATGGCCGCGGCTAAATGCACCGCCAATGTTGCCAGGGGTCGCTCAGCAGTGTGAGCGTGAGACCTCGTGCGCTCTAGTGGAGAATCAAACTGTTGCGTGGTCCTTGGCATTTGGTGACTTGGGGTCTCGCGCATCCTGCGCGCGCGATGTACAGGCGCCCAGAGCTCTGAACAAGATCGCTGTTCGGATCTGGATGTTGGGGGTATTGAAGCCTGCGGTCTCGGCCTCAAAGTGCGCTATCTTGACGCGTGCTAGTGTCTTGTCGATCCGCCCTTCCGCATGGGCGCGAAAGTCGATGGGGGCCGTTCCCGAATTAAGTCGGCGTTCCCCCTCTAGATCTTCAAACTTCGCGCCCGGGGGGAACGCGATGCCGGTGGCGCCGTCAGCGTGGCGACTGCCAGTATTTACGCCAAAGTCACTGTTTGCGGAAGGTGCTCTCATGGCTTTGCTCCTTGGAAGCCCTCCCAGGCCACGCTGTAATGCCGCGGCCTGCTGACAAGGGGTAAAGTTGCCTGTAGTCACGTTGATCCGCGCGTGCACGTCGCGAATGAAGTCGCGGGAAGGTGCGTTGCAGGCAGGGCCCCAGTGGTGGCTGGCAGTGAGCGCGTCGTCTCCGCCACGCTGCATGCGCCCAACAGCGCATCCGATAGCGACCCATAGGAGGCCAAATATGGTAATACCAATCCAATGGCCCCTTAGGTCGTGGTCGGATGTTTGTGGCTGTTGGCATGATGTGATGTCGTTAGCCTGCTTGGAGGTGGAGGCTGCGCAATATTGCATCGCATGTTGCCATGCAACGTGTCTTCAAACAAACTTCCCAATTAGAGTAGGAGGGTGGACTCCAGGAGTGTAGTAGCGCAGAGAGGCAGGACTCATGTGAGAAGCCTCCGCGTGAACGGAGCTAGCACTGCAAGTGTCCTTGCGGTTGTGCGCAGATATGTACATTCCTCCGCGCAGACCCATTGCACCCTGATATTCCACCATGTCATTAGTCCACCAGGTAGTGCCGTGGATGGTTCGAAATTGAGCTAGAGCTGACCACCATAGGCCAACTCCGCTACCAAGTTCGAAGTGGGTTGGGAGGCTCAACCAGACGCATCGCCTAAGGCGAAGCCTACATCCAATTCTGTTATACCGTAGTAACGATCGTCCCAGGAGTAGGAAATCGTCGCGGGAGCGACGGGCCATGTCAAGCGAACCTGTTTTCGGTTTCAATTTCAAGTAGTGTGCCTCGCGATGAGGCCTAATCATATGTTGGCGGCCGGCCGCTTGAACACAAATGGCCGCGGACAAACGCTCGCTATCTCTCGCCTTCGCCCAAACCTCCTTTAGAGTGCCCCGTGGTCTCCTATGGTGTCCCGTTGAGTGAGATCGATAGTGACATCGATAGTGATACCGATAGGGGGATCGAGAGGAGTCCCGTGATAACCCGTGGTTGCCCGTGGTGTCCCGTGGTTTCGCGCTGAGCGAGATCGATCGTGAGATCGACAAGTGTCCCGTGGTGTCCCGTTGAACGAAATCCATAGTGATATCGATTGAGTCAGGTATTGGTTCCCCCCCTCTGCCCCCCCACAACCTCGTTATCGCCCAACGGTTGGTCGTATTGGTGTACATATATATATATATATATATATATGTATATCGGCGATGCATCGCCGACTCCAAATCAACGCTTCCACTCCTGAGCCAGCCCTCCCCAATCGCTCCCCCTTCCAGACACAGACCTCCAGCGTCGGCTTTCGCAGCGTCGACACCCGGAGGTTGAGACAACCTCCCTGGGACTGGCTGTTTATCCGAAGTAGATGTTTGACGGCCCCAGGGCTTGGCAAACTTCCCGTATACGAGTGCATTTTTACAACGCGGGCCCTGGCATCCGCTTCCCTTGGGTTATTCTTTTCGCCCCAGATCCACCCCTGACGGCCCCCAGGGCCCGAGAACGGCTCCCAGAGGGCTGCGATTTAGGCATAATCCATTTGTTGAAAGCATCATATCGCTTGATACCTGGGCCTATCCCAGACATGCGATGTCGTAACTTTTTCAATACGGGGTCCCCGAATGTTCCGACCATTTCCAAGGGAAGCCCGGCGAGGGCCCCGAGGGGCCAAAAGCGGCCGCACAAATCCCGTCGTTATTTTTGTTCCGAGGCGTGCCTTGTTATCCGCCGATGCGATCTGTTTAAACTCGCGGCCCCCATCGTTTCCCTTGGATTGCTTGTTCGGACTGGAGATTTGCGCGTGTCAGGGACAACGCAAAGAGGGGGACAGGCCCAGCGGGGGAGCGCATCGGCCCCCCATCGCCCACTCATCGCCTGCAGGGGCCCGATGGCCCCCCGCCCAGGCACGTGCGGGTCTGCGATCGGGGGCCTATCGCAGATCTATCGGCGATGCACCGCCGATTCAGGGCCGACGCCCCCCCGCCCCAGCCCCGCAGCCAGTTTCCTCCATATCTCGGAACCGCCTAGACATATTCATGCGATGTGCGCGTTGGCCCCGCAAGTGCGACGCGCAGGCTCAGACATCTTACAGTATATGCTCCTTGGTGGGGGCCTTCTGGCCATGCCGTTCGTGGAAACGATCTGCTGTCCTCTGGTGGTACTACATGTCCGTGTCGGACGTGCACCCCCGACATCAGCACATAGTCCTAGCACGTCCTTCCGCGTCCCGCTATCGTGGACCCTCAGTTTGTCGCTTGCCCTCATGGCCTCGAGGATCGAGAGCCGGCCGCCCCCCCCCAGGGGAGCGGGACCCCGCCGTGCAGCCGCGCAACTCGTGCGCGGCTCATCGCCGCCCCCTCGAGCGGATCCCCCGCCGCCCCACCGAGGAGTCCGGCTCCAGCTTCCAGCCCGGCTCGAACTGGCCCAGGTGCCCGCATGCGCGGGGCTGCCGCCCGGGTTCCGCAGCGGCCCCCCGCCCCTGCCGAGGAGCATCGGAGAAGACAGCACCTTGTGCGGGCTCAGATCGGCGACGTGCGCAAAAGGGGGTTAGGGGGAAGGGGGGAAGGCCTCTCGGAGGGAGGCTGGTTCACAGAAGACGCGGGCCTTA
>CAUYUJ010001603.1:35545-75545 GCA_963575745.1 Prorocentrum cordatum | reverse complement strand
ACCCCCCCAGGGCGGAGAGGAAACCATTTGATGCTTTGGATCTATATCAATATGTGATAAAACAGTGTTTAGGGTTTAGGGCTTGCATATATTATGCTTTCGGGCGAAGTGAGCACCGAGCTCCCTGGACGACCAAACGACCTGGTATGTCTGGAACCCATCCCAGCAGCAAGGGTCCCGTCTCAGGGAAGCTCTCGTTCCGCGCGAGCCAGCTTGGAGGCCATGTTGGCCTCTCGGAGGCCCTCCTGGAACCATATTGGGGCGGGCATCTAGGAGGATCCAAGGACCCGCGAATCACCCCCTCCAAACCTACATGACAGGGGTCGGAGGGGTCAAGACACCCTCCTGGATAGCAGGCCGTCAAGCTCGCTTCCGCCCCCCAACACACAAGTAACACCCGAACAACAACAGATCGCTTAGACTTGCCACACATGCCATGCGCGCCACGGGTTCCAGGTGCACGAGGCAGTGGAGGCCCAAACGTGCCAAGCGCGGCACACGGTCCACATGCGCCAGCGATGCCACGTGCTTTAGCCGCGCCAGGTGCGACAGCTATGTGGAACCATTGGGGACCCCAGGTGCCCGGGGCCCTGGCCCAAAGGATCTCAGGATCTTGAGTCCGCTCTGAAGCGAAATGCCGTGCACTCTGTGAGAAGGGCGTCTCTTCCAGGGAACGCAAAGCACCGACACCGATGGACAAATTGCGCCATCCTCAGGAGTCGTCAAAGAGATGAGAGCTCAGAGAAAAGATTGCCCAGCGCATGCTCCAGATTTGTAACCACAGTGTATGTTTGTGCTGTTTGTTGACAGGGATGGTTGGCCTGCGCATAGCAAACAATATGCTGGCACCCCCGCCGCCCTTGTTGAAAAACCCTTGCTGAGTGGTCGCGGGGCGCGCGCGCACGCGCCAAACATGTAGGCAAAGTGCAAATTGCATTGTTTTTTCAACAAGGGATGGTATGGGGGGGCTCATTGGTCTTGGTTGGCTGCCGGTCGCTTGGGGAGTGAGTGCTCAATATGTGGGAGCAGTTATAGACCTTCACGTCGCCGATGCATCGCCGTCGATGCATCGCCGATGCATCGGCGATGTGGCGCGATCCTCCACTTCCATTCATTCCGACCCCATCTAGGAGGCGAAGCTCAGCAGCATGGCCCCGTCTCCTCTCCTGGAAGCCTCTTCGCCCCCGCGCGGCGCGCGATTTCTCGCGCCTGGGCGCGCTCCCCTGCCAGACTTTTTGCCCCAGCGCAGTCCGCCCCCCGTGAGCGGGCTGACGGAGGCGTGTTATGAAGGTGTGGCTAGGGACATTTGGAAGAACACATAACGGCATCAACATGATTTGTCTGTGCTCCGCGCGGACATCTTGGGTCAGTGCTGATCCGAGAAATCCGCGCGGAATTCTGTAAGTTTATGCATCTGCAGCTTTTGGTTCCTCTACCACTTTAGAGTCATGTCAGCGCGAAGCTTTCGGACAGGAGGCCAGGACCTTACCATTCGCCGATCGGTTTTTTCAATCCGCTGCCCCACGAGGTCCCCATCGCTTCCGGGGGGTAGCTTTTCGCCCAGGATCTGTTTTTTCATGGTCCCGGCGCCCGAAGACGGCTCCCGAGGGCCGAAATCATCGATGGATGTCGGTTGGCAAAAGTCATGTCGACGGAGATTGTGGGACCTGACATGGCGGGCTTGTCGCCCTCTCATACGAAGGCGAGCGCTCGAGGATGACGAGGATGAAGATGAGGGGGAGGAGGAGGAGGAGGAGGAGGAGGAGGAGGAGGAGGAGGAGGAGGAAGAGGAGGATGAAGAACGCTGCAGCCCTGCGGCTCGAATTCGCGCAGCGTCAGGGAGGAGGAGGAGGAGGAGGAGGAGGAGGAGGAGGAGGAGGAGGAGGGGGTGGAGGATGAGGATCGTGGAGGAGGAGGAGCAGGAGAAGGATAAAAATAATGGTCTATGAGGAGGAGGAGGAGGAGGAGGAGGAGGAGGAGCAGGAGCAGGAGCAGGAGCAGGAGCAGGAGCAGGAGCAGGAGCAGGAGCAGGAGCAGGAGCAGGAGCAGGAGGATCGAGGCAGAGTAGGAGGATGGAGGCAATAGGGGACAGGAGCAGGAGCAGGAGCAGGAGTAGTTTCGGCCTCCGGGGGCCCTCGCTAGGCCCCAGGGCCGTCAAAAAGTTGCCCCGGAGGAGAAACGGGCCTCGGGCAAAAGATCGAGACCTGTTGTGCAGAAATCACGACGTCGGGGATCGGGGGAGCAGGCTCCGTTCCAATCGGTACGATCGCGGGGAGGGTCGCGGGTGTGTCGCGGGTGGGTCGCTGGGCGGGTCGCGGGGGCGGGTTGCGGGGCGGGCCGCGGGGCGGGTCGCGCAAGGCGGCTCGCAGGGCCCGGGGCCCGGGGCGGGTCGAGGGGGGGCGACGACGGCAGACAACAAGCAGAAGCAGCGCCGCTGGGCTCCGCCTCGGCCACGCACTCAGGGAGTGACCGTTCTATGGGGCCACACGCGAACCCTACCTCTGCCCCCCACGGTTTCTGAGGGGGAGGGTGGGGTTCCCTTCGCTCGGGAGCTCCCAAACGAAATGAACCCCATCCTCCCTCTCAGAAGTCGTGGGAGGTAGGGGTAGGGTTCGCTTGTGGCCCCCTACGTTCGGCCCCCTCACTCTGACCAAAATCGGCAGCAGGTCTTTCCCATTCTGAACAAGACTTGCTCTCGGTGTCGCTGTAGACGCCGGCCACGTGAGACAAGAGGGCGCCTGCTCAACAGCGGCCGCTGTCGGTTTTGGACAACATGTGTTGTTGGGCATCGGATCAGTTTTCCCATAACCCATGTCGGGCGTCCACCAATAATGCATCTTCCTGCTCATCCTCCAGCTCATTCGCCACCTCCTGGAGTCCCCTCCCATGCCGCAGAACCATGCGTCGCTGCACCGGCCGTATGCATGCTGCCCAGAAGACGTTGACAGGAGACTAGAGGACCTTGGGCTCAGGAGGGGCTCTGGTTTTCGGGCCGTCCCTCAGATCCAGGTCGGGGAGCCTGTTCGTCTTCGAGGCTCGCCGTGACCAAGAATGTCCATTCGTTCTTTATTCAGCGTTCCTTCTGGCAGCAGGATGTCTGTATGCAATCACATAGCCCGCATGAGTTCGTGCGCAAGTGTATACGCACGCACGACTTTGCAAGTGTAAATGTGCGCCTGGATGTACATGCGGGGAGGGACGCACAGGGTGCGGGGAAAGCGTCACACCTTATCAAGCATGTGATGCAGTTGGGCCACATTTTTCGTCCCCTGGCGATAATGGGCGTGACTGGGGGGGGGAGGGGGGAGGGGGTCACGTCACGATTCGCGCCAGCGCCGTCTCGGAGTGCTTAGGAATGACCAATTCCAACACGGCGCCAGCGCGAATCGTGACGTCACCCGGGGCTGGTGGAAGGGGAGGTGCGGGACTGGCAACGGGTGTGATCTCGAACATCGGGCGTTGCGCAACGGGGGGCGATCCATCGGGGGGCGAAGAGAGGTGAGCTTTTTGTGCCCAAAAGGGGCTCCACAGGACCCCCCCGGGGGCCCACGGGGCGCGAGAGGTGCACACCCCCTCCCCTCCTCCTCCATCGCCTCCCCACGACGTAGCGCCCAGGCGAGTGGCAAACTGGCTCTCCGGGAATGCAGAGGGAGAGGGACCGTCCACGGGCTGCGCCGCGCCCCCCCCCCCCTCCTCCTCCTCCTCCTCCTCCTCCTCCTCCTCCTCCTCCTCCTCCTCCTCCTCCTCCTCCTCCTCCCGGCGCAGGAGGAGCGGTGGTGGGCGTGGCGCCGGGCGGTGTGCTCGCTGGCCAGGCCGCCTCCGGGGCAGCGCGGGGGAAGGGCGCAGTCGGCAGGCATCCGAGCCCCAAATCATTCGGGGTTGGACAGGACCCCCAACAGTGACACGTCGATTAGTGACTTCTCCGTTTTCGGTTCTCGAGAGGGCGCCGCGGCCGTTATTTTCCAGGGTTGCGCCCGCCAGGTTTGGGCCTCAGGTCGTTTTCACTGAACCACGTTTTACTAAAGGGAGGTCTGTCCATTCCCGAATCATCAGTGGTAACTCGGGTCAGGGCTAACCCGGGTTCGTTTTTCGGGATTCCGAACCCGACTTGCCCCGGACCCGACTTACCCCGGATAACTCGGGCGTCCAGAGCCCCAAATCATCAGGGGTATCTCGGGTCAGGGCTAACCCAGGTTGGTTGGGTTTTCGGGAATCCAAGCCCGAATCGCCCCGGACCCGAGTTACCCCGGATAGTTCGGGCGCCCAAATGCAGATGGGGTCGGCATGCAGGCGGGGTCGGAGAAACGCGCCACGTCGCCGATGCAGCGGCGATGCGGCCCGATGTCCAGGCGGTCGCGAACGTGGATTAGGGGGGCGTGGATTAGCGACGGGTCGCGCTTCCTCGGGAAGTCGCGGATTTCCGCCGCCGAGCGAGGCGGCACCGGCCGCATTTTGAGGAGGGCACCTCCCCCGATCCATGGATTTGGCGACCGCGCGCCTGATACATTGGTCGCTAATTCATTTTTGCGCGCCCCCGAGCATCGGCGATGCGACCCGATGTGGAGTCCGACTTTCTCCACCCTGGCGTCGCCCATGCATCGCAGACGTCGCCTATGCATCGACGATGTACCGCCGATGCTCTGGCGATGCGGCGCGATCCTCCGACTCCATCTGCTCCGACCCCACCAGGGAGTCTTCTCTCTATCGGAGGTGGAGGGTTTGGAACGGAAGTGACCCCAACCGGGAAATCGGTTTCGGTTTCGGTTCGTGTCGTGCGTGCGGGCGAGGCGAAGATGCGCGAGTTCCATCCACAGCAGAGGCCATCTATTGCCAAAATGGCCGCCCCCCAAGCGCCGGTAATGGCCCCCGGTTGTCCCTGCGGTTGTCCCGATGGTTGTGGTTGTCCCGATGGTTGTCCGCATGGTTGTCCCGATGGTTGCCCCGATGGTTGTCCTGATGGTTGTCCCGATGGTTGTCCCGATGATTGTCCCGATGGTTGTCCGATGGTTGTCCCGATGGCTGTCCCGATGGTCGATAGATAGAAAGATAGGTATCGATGTTTTTATACGTTGTCCCGATGGTTGTCCCGATGGTTGTCCTGATGCTTGATATAGAGTTAGTTTGGCATGTTGAGATATACATGCATATCTATAGTTACATAATGCTGTGGTGGGATCCATGTATATATATATATATATATATATATATATATATATATATATAACTGTAGCTATCAATCGAGATATGTACATATATGTTAATCGTAGAAATGTAGATAGAGATACACACATACGTATACGTATAGATCGATGTATAGGGATATATGTGTATATATGTATTATTTACACACATATACATGTATATATATATATACATGGATCGGTTAATATAGGCATCTATAAACATACCTATTGGTTGATTGAGCGATCGACTGGTAAGCTGAGATACATATATATATAGATATGTATATATAGATATGTCTAGGAATGTATAGACACACGTGCGGTTGTCCTAAAGAGATAACATACCTATGGGTTGATAGATCGATGGGCAGATGTGCGCGACAGTACAAACATGGAAGGAACCACTAAAGAATCCAGAGCCATCGCAAATCGACCGCCTCCCCCTTCCCCCCAAACCTCCTTATCACCAGTAGGGTGGTCTTATTGGAATGAATATGTACACATCGGAGTGACCCTTCGCAGGAGTGACCTCTGGTGCGGGCCCGGCGGAGTCCCCCGATTGGTGAATGCGATGCAGCAGCAGCGGCGTCCGCGCTCGGGTTTGCCCCCTCCCCCACCCCCCCCCTCAAGGCACACAGCAAAGGCCACTTTTGCCCAGGGTCACCCCCTGCGTGCAGCCGAGAAGCGGGGGGCGGATTCCGTGTCAACGCTACAGTCGGGGCCCTGAAGGAACCCTTTTCGTTGGGGAGGGGCTCCGCGCTCCTTAAGTGTTTCGCAGCTTGCCTCGGGTTTTCCTTGTGTTTTCGATCGGATATCGAAGTTTAGCTTATGGAGAAGGGGCCTCGTTCCTTATTTTGGGTTCCTTGGGTCAAGGCCCCGACTGTAGCGGAGAACGGGTGGAGGGGGGGAGCCAGGAGCCTCGCGGAAGCCAAGGGTGTTCGCGGCTCGGTGGGTTGGGCTGCGTCGCAGTCGGGTGCGTTCGGTCGGTTCGGTTCGTTGTCGCGTCGCCGCGCCCTTCCAGGCTGCTTTTGGCCTGCCGATTCTGGTCGGGCTCCGTTTCGCTGTCGGTTCGGTCGGCGTTCGATTTTTTGTTGTCGCCGTGCACGGCCTTGCGTTGAAGGGGCCCGATGGTTTCCGGGCTTTCTCGTTGGTGGGATGCTCCCCAGCAGCCGCGTCTCGCAGATGGCCTTTCCAGGGGTGCCAGAGTCGTCCCGGACGGCCGCGGGAGAGTCGAGCCATGGCCCGAGCGTTGCTCTCTCTTTATGGGCAGCGAGCAACGATATGGAGGGATAGGCTCAGGATTGGGAACCCCCAAACCGGGTGGTGAGATACCAGGTACTCCTCGGCCCACCAGTGTCCGGGACATCCTCGGAAAACCGCACGAGTCCCCAAACAGGGTGGTGACACCAAATCGCCCGAGACTCACCACCAGGTATTGTCACCACCACGTTTGGGGGACTACCAACAGGAGGGATGCGTCGACCTCCGATCGCCCGTGGACCGCCGTTAGGGGCCCGATTGCCCACCCCGCCGAGGAGCGTGCTGCTTCGCTATAAGGGGCATGTCGCCGGTCTAGCGTTGCGTCGCCGCTTCTGGATTCATGTGTGTGTCTCTCTCTCTCTTTCTCTGAGCCAGCCCCCCCCCCTGAACGTTCCCCCTCCGGGGAGCAGACGACCGACGTGTTTTGATCAGCTGTGTTTTGCTCGCTGTCGACTTCGCACGACTCCCCCGGGGTGCTGAGGCAACAGTCGTTGCCCCATAACCTGACCCCGAACCATACCTCTGGGTCGGTGTTGGAGGTCGCCGCGGCGATCGCGGCCTGTCACAATTCGGGGCGAGGTCGTGTTGTCAAGGAGTAGCATGCCCCTTCCCAGCCACCTCCCGCTCTGCAGTGCAGACGCGGCTGCTACAACAGCGTAGCGGCAGAGAGGTGTCAATGCATGTCCAGCATGGGCAGACATGTTTTTCTCAGGAGCGAAAGGAGGACGTACACGTACATGAATCCACGCTGGTTTCGAGAGTACGCATTGCGCGCATGTTCGTATCAGGCGGCGGGTCTCGCGGATCGAGGGGCCGTGTTCATGTACATGGTTGGGCGCGTACGCCTTTCGAGGGCTCCCTAAACATGGGCAGACATATTGTTTTGGTTAGGGGCCGACTATCACGCAACCGAGCCAGCACCACGCGTGAGGTGCTGCACGTCCCTGGCGTGCCACCCCCGTCCTGGTCTCCCTCGGCATCATGACGCCATTATCGCAGAGAGGATGTCGTTCGGAAAGCGATAGGGTGGGCCCGGAGTGTCCTGGAGAACTTCGTTCTGAATTTCGATGTGAATTTCGTGCGGATTCTTTTGGCCAGGAACGAAGACTAAAAAAATCCACGCGAAATTCACTTCATTTTTCGCTCGCCGCTTCGGGCAAACATCCACGCAGAAATCCACGCAAAAGTCCGTTGCAGCACGTCTGCAGGGCCAGTGCCATGAGACCTGGTCTCCCTCGGTATTCCGGCTGTCGCTATCCGACGCCTCGTGTCCCACGTCGCCTCTGGGGCCCCCAAACGGGGTTGTGACCACACCGCCGTGTGGTGGGTCGGTGGGGATTCGGGGTGACCGCACGGTTTTGGAACTCGGGTCGTTCTCCGAGGACGTCTCGGGCGACAGGGGCCTCCAGGGTCCCAAGACCGTGCAGTGACGGACCGTGCGGTGAGGTCTTGGGGAATTTCGAGGTCACCGCACGGTCTGCCACCGCACCGTTTTGGAACTCCAAAGTCACCACTGACCAGAATGCCCTCTGCTTGATGCGGTAGTGTTTGGAGGTGATGGGCCTGCTTTCCACCACCGCCACCATAAGTTGGAGGGGGGAAGGAGGTGGAGGACGAGGAGGAGGAGAACGAAGAAGAGGAGGAGGAGGAGGAGGAGGAGGAGGAGAGGAGGAGACGGAGGAGGAGGAGGAGGAGGAGGAGGAGGAGGAAGAGGAGGAGGAGGAGGAGGAGGAGGAGGAGGAGGAGGAGGAGGAGGAGGAGGAGGAGGAGGAGGACCCCTCCCCTCCTCCCCTCCTCCTCCTCCTCCTCCATCCTCATCCTCATCCTCATCCTCATCCTCATCCTCATCCTCATCCTCATCCTCATCCTCCTCTTCTTCGTCATCCTCCTCCTCGTCCTCCACCCCGTTCCCCCCTCCAACTTATGGTGGCGGTGGTGGAAAGCAGGCCCATCCGTTGGTCTCTGGGGGTGTTCGCCTGGTCTTTCGCCGGATTTGGTTTTCGCCGGATTTGGCTTTCGCCGGGGATGGCTTTCGCTGGGGATGGGCGCGGGCTCAAACGGGCGGGGCGGGTCGGGCGGGCGGACCCTGACGGGAGGGACGCATCGGGTCGGGTCGGGCGGACCCTAACGGGCGGGTCGCGTCGGGCGTGGGCGGGGCACTAAAGTGTGGGGCGCGCTCGAAAGAGCATGCGTGAATCCTGACGGGCGGGTCAGGCGGGCGTACCCTAACGGGCGGGATGGGTTGGGTCGGGTCGGGCGGACCCTGACAGGCGGGTCGGGTCGGGTGGGCGGGCCACTAAGTGTGGGGCGCGCTCGAGTGAGCACGTGTCAGCCCTAACGGGCGGGTCGGGTCGGGCATGCGGACCCTGACGGGGGGGACGGATCGGGTCGGGTCGTGCGGACCCTGACCGGCAGGTCGGGTCGGGTGGGCTGGGCACTGAAGTGTGGGGCGCGATCGAGTGAGCGCGTGTGACCCCTAACGGGCGGGTCGGGTCGGGCGGGCGGATCCTAGCGGGCGGGACGGGTCGGGTCGGGTCGGGCGGACCCTAACGGGCGGGTCAGGTCGGGCGGGCGGGACATTAAAGTGTGGGGCGCGCTCGAGTGAGCACGTGCGAACTCTAACGAGCGGGTCGGGCGGGCGGACCCTAACGGGCGGGACGGATCGGGTCGGGCGGAACCCTAACGGGCGTGTCGGGTCGGGCAGGCGGGACACTAAAGTGTGGGGCGCGCCCGAGCGAGCACGCGTGAACTCGAACGGGCGGTTCGGGTCGGGCATGCGGACCCTGACGGGCGGGACAGGTCGGGTCGGGTCGGGCGGACCCTAACGGGCGTGTCGGGTCGGGCGGGCGGGACACTAAGTGTCGGGCACGCCGGAGGGAGTACCCGTGGCGTGAACTCTAACCGGCGAGTCGGGTCGGGCAGGCGGGCCCTCACGGGCGGGACGGGTCGGGTCGGGTCATGCGGACCTTAATGGGCGGGTCGGGTCGGGCAGGTGGGATGCTAAAGTGTGGGAGCGCCAGAGCGAGCACGCGTGAACCCTAACGGGCGGTTCGGGTCGGGCGGGCGGACCCTAACGGGCGGTTCGGGTCGGGTCGGGCAGGCGGGGCCCTAGAGTGTGAGGCGCGCTCGAGTGAACACGCGTGAAACCTAATGGGCGAGTCAGGTCGGTCGGGCGGACCCTAACGGGCGGGGCGGGTTGGGTCGGGCGGGACACTAAAGTGTGAGGCACGCCAGAGCGAGCATGCGTGAACTCGAACGGTCGGGTCGGATCGGGCAGGCGGACACTGACGGGCAGGACGGGTCGGGTCGGGTCGGGCGGACCTTACTGGGCGGGTCGGGTCGGGCAGGCGGATTTCTAAAGTGTGGGGCGCGCCTGAGCGAGCACGCGTGAACCCTAACGGGCGGTTCGGGTCGGGCGAGCGGACCCTAACGGTTGGGACGGGTCGTGTCGTGTCGGGCGGACCCTAACAGGCGGGTCGGGCGGGCGGGCGGGACATTAGAGTGTGGGGCGCGCCGAAGCGAGCACGCGTGAACCCTGACGGGCGGTTCGGGTCGGGCGGGCGGACCCTCAAGGCCGGGACGCGTCGGGTCGGGTCGGGCGGACCCTAACGGGCGGGTCGGGTCGGGCGGGCTGGGCACTGAAGTGCGGGGCGCGCTCGAGTGAGCACGCGCGCACCTTGACGGGCGGGTCGGATCGGGCGGGCGGACCCTAACTGGCGGGGCGGGGCGGGTCGGATCGGGCGGACCCTGACGGGCGGGTCGGGTCGGGCGGGCGGGGCACTACAGTGCGGGGCACGCCCGAGCGAGCACGCGCGCACGTCGCACTGACTGACCCTGGGCCTCAGGGGGGCCGGAGCAAGGGCGGTGTGCATGTGTCGGTCAGGCCGTCTTAGGAAGAAGGCGGGGGTGTGTATTTCCAGTGCTGCCTCGGGAACGCAACGGAGCTCCAGCCAACCGGCCGCGGGCAAGAGGTGCCAAAGGAGGAGAGGAGGAAAATGAGCAGCAGTAGCAGCAGCATAAAAGGACGTGAGCGGGAGGAGGAGAAAAGGGCGAACACGAACCACTGCGAAAATCATCCCGGACGAAACACCAACCCGGGCGAAAACCAACCCAGGCGAAAGCCAACCTGGGCGAAAGCCCAGCCGGGCGAAAGCCAAGCCGGGCGAAAGCCAAGCCGGGCGAAAGCCAACCCGGGCGAAAGCCAACCCGGGCGAAAGCCAACCTGGGCGAAAGCAAGCCCGGGCGAAACGAACCAGGCGAAACGAACCGGGCGAAAACCAACCCAGGCGGAAAACAACCATCTTTGCTGTCAGGGTTATTTGCACCCCGACGTGTCACTGTGGGGGCATAACTATACTGTCCCACCGCGCTGGGACAGGCGCTCCCACTGGCAGAACAGCAGGTGCAATTCTGTTCTTCGTCCACTCCCCGCCTCCCCCGAATTGACTTTAGGTCGAGCCTGTCCCTCTACAGGGGGATTTTGGACGTGACTAAAAAGTAGGCAAACAAATACACAACATATGATTTTAAAAATCGACCCCAGACTATTTTCTGACCATTTTTGACGCCCGACTCACAACTGACTGCGGGTCACAGCTCGGGCCTCTGGCCGCCGTCCGGCGCGACCTGGGCAGCCCGAGAGACGGCAGCCGGCGAGGCGCTCCGCGGCTGGAGAGCACCCTGAGCCGCCAGGGAGCCTCGGAGTGGTCTCCCTCCTCCTCCTCCTCCTCCTCCTCCTCCTCCTCCGGCCGACCCCCCCACCCTTCCTTCCGCTGACCTGGGGCTTGGTTTGGTAACCACGATTCGCCTGGGTCGGTTCGCGACAGGGCCTTGACCCACCCGGCTTGGCGCTGACCCGGGTCAGTGCGTCCCCGAAGTTTTCGGGCGTCGAAGGTGCGATGCACGGGGGTGTGCGAACAATAGTGCACCTTTCTTGCGCCATAGGAAGGGGCCCCCTGGGGCTTACAAGGGCCCCAAGGGTGCACGTCTTCCCCCCCCCACCCACCCCTTTTTTGGCCGCCCCCCTGCGAATTTGCGCCTGATTGGAGGCTTGGAATTTGGCACCAACACCAACACACGGGCATGACTCAACCGGGGGAAGATGATCCTAGAATTCGGTGTTGGTGTTAGTACTTCGGCCAGCTAGGAAGCCAAACTGTTACCACCATCACCCAGATCGGGAGCACCTTCCCTTGGTGGAGGCACACCGCCGATATTGGTGTTGGTGTCAACCTAGGCCTGCGAAGGAGGAGGAGGAGGAGGAAGAGGAGGAGGAGGGAGGAGGAGGGAGGAGGAGGGAGGAGGAGGGAGGAGGAGGGAGGAGGAGGGAGGAGGGAGGGAGGAGGAGGGAGGAGGGAGGGAGGAGGAGGGAGGAGGAGGGGCGGGGAGGGAGGAGGGAGGAGGGGAGCTTCCCTGGGGAGAGGTCGTCCTACCCCCGCGGCCGGCGCCTGCGCGTGATGGTGCTGGAGATCGGGTGCGGCAGCAACGTCCCGACCGTGCGGCAGGCCGCGAGGGGGAGAGCTCCTCGGGCGCCCGGGGAGCGGGGAGGGCGTCCATCATCACGCGTCGGGCCTGTCCCCCTACGTACAGGGGGATCTTCGACGAAGAATTCACAATACCCGAAAGATGCACCAAGAAGGTAGAACAACTATGCAAAAGCTATCGTCAGGTGTCGGGCCTGTCTAAAACGACGCGAGGATCGGGAGAAAATCGGATCGGGATCACTCGAAATCTCGGAGAATCGGCGGGTTTGGAGGACGTATTGGGCGCCGCGGCCGCTCCAGAGCGCTCCGGAACGCTCTGAGAGCGCTCCGGAACGCTCTGGAGCGATTTATCTCGATCCTAGCCCTGTTTTATTGTCCCCCTCCAGGTGGGTTTTCGAGGAAAAATGAACAATACCCCAGAAATACACCAAAAAGGTAAAACAAATATGCAAAACATAGTCTCCAGACTATTTTTGGGCTATGTTTTGATTCTTTTTTGGGCATTTTTGATTTTTCGTCGAAGATCCCCCCTGTAGGGAGACAGGCCCAACTTCAGTCTATAAAGCAGTGGCGAAGCGTCCCGGCTAGCCTAGAGGCCCACCAGAGAATGTTCTAAGAGCCTTTTGTGGTTTGCACGAAATGCTCTTGGGACATTTCTGGCTGAGTCTGCTTTGTTTCAACACCTCGGGTTTATGTTCTAAGCGCATTCTTTTGTTCTTGGAGCATTTCTGGGTTCTAAGAGCACTTCGTGGTAGGCCTGTGGAGATGCCGGGACGGTCGGTCCCTGCTCAAGTCTAGGCCTCCCAGATGGGGTCGGAGTAAATGGGGTCCGAGGATCGCGCCGGATCGCCAATGCATCGCCGTTGCACCGGCGATGCGGCTCGACGTGGAGCCCGATTTGCCCCGCTCCGACGTTGCCGATGCATCGCCGATGCATCGCCGATGCGTCGGCGATGCGGTGCATTCCTGCGGCCTCATCCGCTCCGACCCATCTGGGAGGCCTCCTGGGAGGGGCCAGGGAGGGGCACTCGAAGAGACAGAAGATCAGGAGGGAAAAAACACACACACACAGACACAATTAATCCTCGATTCCCCCGAAAACATGGGAAAATATGGGAAGTGGGTGGGAAGACAGAAACCCAGAAAATGTGGGAAAAATATGGGGAGTATTTTTATATGTTGTGTGTATTTAGTGTGTGTGTGTGTGTGTGTGTGTGTGTGTGTCCTGGGGCCCCTTCAGAAGAAGGTGCACAGGCGCAAGCTGCCGGAGATCTGCGCGGGTGCCGCGGAGCCGCGCCGGGCCCTTCCCTGGCGGCGGCGCCTCCAGGGGCCGCCCCTGGCGCGCTCTGCGCGCCGAGGGGGCGGAGGTCCAGCGGCGGTGCGAGAGGTCAGCGCGGGCTGCTGAAGGTTCTCCCTTGTGTCATTGTGCGTCCCCCAAGAGGCCGACCCGGATACGTCCTTAGACGTCATCGCACGTCTTCCTCGCGCCGTCCTGGCGTCGTCGTGCGTCTTCCTCGTGTCTTCTGCTCTCCCTCGTGCCGTTGTGTACGTCTTCCTCGCGGCAGTGTGCGTCCCCCGAGGCTGTGTGTCGTATACCCGTCCCCCGAGAAGTTGGGGGGCCGTTCCCCGGGAAGCTCTTCGGCCTCGCGGGGGCCCTCGGCGGGCCCCCGGGCCCTGAAGACACGGGCTCGGCCGGAGCGCCGGCTCCCGGGGGAAGCTGTCCAGGGCCCACGCCTCGAACGGAGTGGAGCGGCCAGAGGTCCAGGGGGGACGCGAGGGGGGGGAGGGGCAGGGCGAGAGGAGAGGGACGGCAGCTGTCTTTGCTGCTAGAACTGGCCTTTCGCTTTCCTTGCATCGGGCGGCCTTCAGTGAATGAAATGAGTGGGCGGGTACACTAAAAAAGGAGGCCTCGCACCCAGTCGCAGCTCAGTCCAGAAGCCTCTCCCGGTAGGCGCCTCACTCCCACTGTATATAAGAGGGAGTGGCACGCATCGACGAGGAAGAACTTTACGATCTATACACACATACATATATATATATATATATATATATGTATGTATGTGAAAGAGCGTGTTCTACCGCTGCTGGCGGAAAACCGGGAGGGGGGTCACTGGGGGTTCCCAACCCGTCCCCCCCTTCCCCTCGAAAACTGGGGGGGTCACTACCGGTTCGACCCCCCCCCGCCCAGTCCATCATGAAAAGGGGGGGGGTCACTGCCGGTTCGACCCCCCCCTCGAAAATCCCGGGGGGTCATTGCAGGTTCGAACCCCCTCCTTCCTGGCCGCCGGCAACCGATTCCCGCACCTCGGGGCAGATGGACAATGGCGGGGATACTGGGACAGTGGTGGGGACGGTGGTGGTGGGGACAGTGGGACAGTGGTGGGGGCGGTGGTGGGGGTAGTGGTGAGGGGACAGTGGTGAGGGGACAGCGGGACAGTGGTGGGGACACTGGGACAGTGGTCGGGGCGGTAGTGGTGGGGACAGTGGTGAATGCGGTGTTGAGGACGGTGGTGGGACAGTAGTACAGTGGGCAGAGAGGTGGGGACAGTGGGGACAGTGGGACAGCACAGTGGGACAGCGGCGGGGACAGTGGGGACAGTGGGACAGTGGTTCAAACAGTGGGGACAGTGGGGACAGTGGGACGGTGGTGGGGACCGTGGGGAAAGCAGGGAGAGTGGGACAGTGAGACACTGGTGGTGGTACTGGTGGGGATAGCGGGAACAATGGTGGGAACTGTGGGGACGGTGGGACGGTGGTGGGGACTGGGACAGTGGTGGGGACGGTGGTGGTGGGGACAGTGGTGAAGGCGGTGGTGAGGACGGTGGTGGGACAGTACTACAGTGGGGAGAGTGGTGGGGCGAGTGGGGACAGTGGGCCAGTGGTGGGGGCAGTGGAGACTGTGTGACAGCACAGAGGGGGGGGGGTGGGTGGGTTTTCCAGAAGGAGGGGGGTTGGTAGTGACCCCTCCCGGTGGTTCGAGTGTTCTGGAGGGGCGGGGTGGGGTTCGAACCGGTACTTTCGAGGGGTGGGGGGGGGGGTAGGGGGTTTCGAACCGGTAGTGACCCCCCTCGGTTTTCGAGGGGAGGGGGGTTTCGAACTGGTAGTGACCCCCTCCCGGCTTCCCGGACGGGTGGGGGGGAGGGGTTAGGGGTGGGGGGGGGCTTCCGGGGGGAAGGGGGGGGAGGGGGGGGTTAAAGGGAGGGGAGGGACCCCGAGCTCCAGAGGAAGAGGGGGGGGATTTTTCCATAGTGAAGCGGCGGTGGACCACGCTTTTTTTTTTTTTTTTTTTTTTCTCTTCTCTCTCTCTCTCTCTCTCTCTCTTTTATGTATGTGTATATATATATATATAAATATATATATATATATAGATAGGTATACAATTTAATCTAATATAGTATACTTCACGGGCGCCTGCATCTGCGCGACTCCAACACATAATGGCTGCGGCCCTTCTAGCCCTTCCCTCCGCGGACACGCTCCGGCGCGATGGCGGCGGTTCGTTCGATCGTTCGCTCACATGCCCTCGGAGCGCACAGAGCTCTGGGCACGAGCTGCCTGCGACGGATCGGCCTTCACTGTTCACTACGCCTTTCTAGAGGCCATCTGGACCCATTTCCTCCTCCTCCTCCTCCTCCTCCTCTTCCTCCTCCTCCTCCGCCGCCTCCTCCTCCTCCTCCTCCTCCTCCTCCTCCTCCTCCTCCTCCTCCTCCTCCCCTGTCGCTTGCGGAAGAAGCGCGGCGGCCCAGCCCATGCTGATGGAGATCAGGCGGCAGCGCTCCCGAGTTCGGCTTCGGCGCCCTGGAGTGCTGTGGAGCATGGTGATGGCGAGTTGGCCGTGGGTGAGGATGGCATGTGCTCTTCCTCCTCACGGCTGACGACAGAGGAGGACAGCGCTGCAGCGCCCCACCCCCGACAGCAAGAGCGCACAGTCACCGGGCAGAGCGCTCCCCGCGGGCGAGCGCGCCAGCCCTGGAGCCGAGGCGCCCAGAGGCGCCGGCGGGGCAGGGCCGCCCACTGTCCGACCCAATGCGGTCCGACTCGCAGGCCGGTGCCGCGATCAGTTCTGGCCCGATGATCGCAGGCGATTTTTCTCCCCCAGCTTTATGATGTTCCAGCCTTATGTTGTTTTGATCACCAGAAAGAGTTTCGAGCACCAAAAACGTACCGAAACTCGATGGTTTCACGTGTCGGGCCCAGGGAAAAGCTCGTCCGACAATGTTTCGACACTCTTTCCACACTTTTCCGGGTACTCGAAAGTCATCATAGGCTATGGTCCTTAGGTACGATGGGAGCAACATAATCCCAACCCCTGAGTTTTCAACGAAAAAAATGACACCGGTCAGAAAATTAGGGAAAACTCTGGGACACACCCCTGCAGGGTGCCATCTGGGCGCACCCCTCACGATCAGTCCTGGTTCGATGAGAGTCGAAGAAGAGAAACGCCAGAAACATACAGTTTTTGCGCTCCGCGCGGATTTCGTTGATCCGCGCCAGGCCGCCCCCGCGGCGCCTCCGGCGCCGCCCCTGGCGCGCTCCGCGCCCCAGGTCCGTCGCAGATCCAAGAATTGTGCGCGGAACGCCAAAAGTTAACGTTTTCGCCGTTTCCTCTTTCTCTGTGAGAGAAGGCTCGGCTCAGCGGCGTCGGCCGGGGCCAGCTGGATCCGTGCGCGGCGAGCCGAAGCCAATGCGGTTCGGGACGGCTCGCGGGCTGTCCGACCTGTTTCCGACGCGATCCGATCTCGCCATTCGATGCGGCTCGTGCGTGCCGGGCGGGGTTACCTTTCCTACCAGGGGGCCACGTGCGAACCCTTACCCCTACCCCCCACGATTTCTGAGGGGGGGGGGGTTCACTTCGCTCGCGAGTTCCCGAACGAAGGGAGCCATCCTCCCCCTCAGAAATCGTGGGGGGTAGGTGTGGGGTTCGCATGCGGCCCCCTATCTACGATAGACCCTCAACGAATCAAAAGCACACACACACACGATGCACGAGTTCCCTTGGCGGCGTCAGCCCACGCGGAGAGTTCGAAGCTCCTCACGGCTACCAGGCGCAGCCGCATCCTTGCCGAGACGTTGCAGCGAACGTTGCAGCCTTCGGCAGACCTGGCGCGCACCACCGTGTCATGCAAGCGGTCAAATGTGGGCTCCGCTGGGCGAGGAGCCGTCGGCCGATAGCGGTGGCAGGCCCTCGAGCACGGTTCTCTCGAGGCGGGCCAGCGTGTTCGTTCTCTGCTGTCCAGCTGCCTTCTGTGCAACAAAAACCCTTCTCTGCCGTCCAGCTGCTCTCTGCTGTTTTTTGCTGCACGGTGTGGGGCCTCTCCGCTCTTCTCCTGGGGCTCTCTCGCGTGCCTGGTGTGGGGGCCTCTCTGCCCTCCAGGCCTGCCGTGCGGGGCCGGAGCAGGCGGTCGGGGGCTCCCCAAAAACGGTGCTGTGGCCACGCCGCGGGGTGAGTCCGTGAGTCACCACCCACCAAACCACCCCAACCCAACCCGAAGGCTTCAATTTGCCCTCCATTTCCAGTGGGGGGGGGGTCGGGGAACATAGAAAAAACACATATGGAACCCGTACCCCCCCCAACCCGAAATTGGGGTCTTCGGGTTGGGTTGGGGTGGTCTGGTAGGTAGTCAGTGGGGGGACTCCTGGTCGCCGTGCGGTCTTGGGGCTCGGGCCGCTCTCCGAGGGCGCAGCGGGCGACGGGGATCTCCGCGGCCCCAGCACCGTGCGGTGGCGGACCGCGCGGTGTTTTGCCCGGGGACTCAGATCGGGCCATACGAAAGGGGGGGGATTGGGAAACGGGGGGGTTACGAAATTTGCTGCACGCAGCTGGTTTCGGCCTCACCGAGGGGCCCACTCCTCGATACATAGCCGCCTCCGGCGCCGGGAGGCGCCCGGGAAATCAGCTACGCGAGCTGATTCTCAACCCCCCCCTCTGCTATCCCCCCCTTTCGCCCGACCCGATCCGAGGCCACCACGCGGCCCGTCACCAACTCTTTTCAGGGGCCCCCGAGATGGGCTCCGAGGCCCGCGGCACGCGCCATCGGGAGCCCGATGTTTCTCCCTTCGGGTCGTCGTTGGTGCGGCCGCCGAGGCGCGGGCGGTCTGGCGCGGTCCTCCCGCCCGATCTGCTCCAGCCCCGAGTTGGGAGGCCTCCCTTGCTGCACCTTTCTCGGGCTCCCCTGGCGCCCTCCAAGGGGAAGAGCAGAGCGAAGAGGCTGAACGTCAGAGGAGGGGAACAGGTACTAGTACAGTGAGCGGCTTGAATAAGGAACACTTACTTTTCAAAAGGGGCTCGGTCGTTCCTTAGGCTTGCATGCGTTATTTACAGTTCCTTCTGCGTTATTTGTTATTGATCGTTCCTTACTGGGCCTCCTGGGCGGCCCTCGTCGCCACCGACGGATTCACTTCGAAATCCGGGTCAGAACGCACCCCCAGAACGGTTCTTGCACCGTTCTTGGGTGCGGGGTTGAAGTGTGATTCCGAGGCGCGGACTGTTGCGTATCAGTGACCAGATAGTCGTCATTGCTGGACCCCCTCAGGGCGCCCTGGCGCTACCGCCTCGGCGTCGGCCACATTTCGGCCGCTCAGGCCTTTCGGGGGTGCTCCCGAACCCCGAACCAGCCGCCCATTAACGAAACCGCTCCCGCTCGATACCTCTTCGGTTTCCACTCAGAGCCACTGGCTCGAAGCCGACAACCGGACCTCCAAAACCAACGTTCCCTCTCGATGCATCATCGCCCTTTACTGAGGAGTGGGCGTTCGCGCCTGAGGTCCGCAAACTGCCTCCTCCATCACAACGCTCCCGCTCGATAATTTCACAGTTCACTCATGACCTGAGGTGTGTGTTCGCCGCCGAAAACGGGCTCCAAGAAAACTAGGGCTCCCGCTAAATATTTCGCTTTTTACCCAGGAGTGGCGTTCCCGCCTTCGGTCCGCAAACCGCCCCCCCTACAACAGCAACGCTCCCGCTCGATCCTCCCCCGCTTTCTACCCAAGACTTACGCTCGTGCTCGCCGCCGAAAACCAGCCCTCCAACAAAACCAGGGCTCACGCTTTATACGTGCGCGCTTTTTATTCAGGAGTGGCGTTCGCGCTCTAGGTTCAAGTCGGGCCTGTACATCTACAGGAGGCAAATTCATGAATTGGCAACAAATAGTCAGGGGACGTTTTTTCGATTATCTGTCGGTTGTAGTATGTCAGAGTTTTTTGGCTAAAAATTATAGCCGGAGTGCAGTATCCCCAAACAGGGTTTTTAGACCCACTGCGGTTTCCAAGGTCGATTGCGTGCCCGTCCAGTGCGGACTGGCATGGCATGTTAGAGCATGCCTCCCCCTCCTCCTCCTCCTCCTGCTCCTCCTCCTCCTCCTCCTCCTCCTCCTCCTCCTCCTCCACCTCCTCTTCATCCCGAGCGGCATCTCGGAGCCCAGAGTTGCGAGGATGTCTCCAGCGTAACGGGCTGGACCACCTCGCGGGCGGCATTTCGGACCCCAGATTTGCGACGATGTCTCGGGCGAAACGTGCTGCGAGGAAGTCTCAGGCGAAACGGGCCGGACCACCTCGAGCGCGGCGTCTCAGAGCTCCGAGTTGCGGGGGCCTCCTGGGGCCTCCTGGGACCTCCTGGTGACCTCCTGGGGCTTCCTCCTGGGCCTCCTGTGGCCTCCTGGACCCCACCTGGGGCTTCCTGAAGCTTCTTGGGGCTCCCAGGGGGGGATATCTAACATGTGGCCGTCGGAGCCCCCCAAAATGGGGGAAGGGGGCCACAAGAGCAGGACAAATCAACGAATCGACACCGGATGTGTATTAACTAGACACGTTCTGAGAGGGGGCCTCCTGGGGCCTCCTGGGAGCCTCCTGGGAATCTCCTGGGGACCCCTGGGGCTTGTCCTGGGCGTCCTGCGGCCTCCTGAAGCTCTCTGGGGCCTCCTGGGAGCCACATGTGTTCTGGGCCCCCAAGCTGGACCACCTCTTGCGCAGCATCTGAGAGCTCAGAGTTGCGAGAATGTCTTGTGCGAAACGGGCTGGACCACCTTGCGCACGGCATCCCAGAGCTCAGAGTTACGAGGATGTCTCAGGCGAGATGGGCCGGACCACCTCGCGCAGGGCATCTCGGAGCCCAGAGTTGCGAGGATGTCTCCAGCGTGACGGGCTGGACCACCTCGCGCGCGGCATTTCGGACCCTGGAGTTGCGACGATGTCTCGGGCGAAACGTGCTGCGAGGAAGTCTCAAGCGAAACGGGCCGGACCACCTCGAGCGCGGCGTCTCAGAGCTCCGAGTTGCGGGGGCCTCCTGGGGCCTCCTGGGACCTCCTGGTGACCTCCTGGGGCTTCCTCCTGGGCCTCCTGTGGCCTCCTGGACCCTACTTAAGACTTCCTGAAGCTTCTTGGGGCTCCCAGGGGGGATATCTAACATGTGGCCGTCGGGGCCCCCCAAAATGGGGAGGAGGGGGCCACAAGAGCAGGAAAAATCAACGAATCGACACCGGATGTGTATTAACTGGACACGGTCTGATAGGGAGCCTCTTGGGGCCTCCTGGGAGCCTCCTGGGAATCTCCTGGGGACCCCTGGGACCTGTCCTGGGCGTCCTGCGACCTCCTGAAGCTCTCTGGGGCCTCCTGGGGCTCCGAGGGTCCCAGGAGGGATATGTAACATGTGGTCTTCTGGGCCCCCAGGCTGGACCACCTCTTGCGCAGCATCTGAGAGCTCAGAGTTGCGAGAATGTCTTGTGCGAAACGGGCTGGACCACCTTGCGCACGGCATCTCAGAGCTCAGAGTTGCGAGGATGTCTCAGGCGAGATGGGCCGGACCACCTCGCGCAGGGCATCTCGGAGCCCAGAGTTGCGAGGATGTCTCCAGCGTGACGGGCTGGACCACCTCGCGCGCGGCATTTCGGACCCTGGAGTTGCGACGATGTCTCGGGCGAAACGTGCTGCGAGGAAGTCTCAAGCGAAACGGGCCGGACCACCTGGGCCTCCTGAGCCTCCTTGGCCTCCTGTGGTCTCCTGGACCCCACCTGGGGCTTCCTGAAGCTTCTTGGGGCTCCCAGGATGTGATATCTAACATGTGGCCGTCGGGGCCCCCCAAAATGAGGAAAGGGGGGCCACAAGAGCAGGATGATCCTCTCCGACTTCGCCTCAGCCGTTGGCGAGGACTTCGCGGAGTTCCCGACCGACTTTGGGCATTAGGTCCACATCGGGGGCCAGAAGTTCAACGCTGCAGCTTTGGAGCGGGTCCGTAACGCTCTGAATCGCAGCGGGGAAGTGCACAAGATCTGGGAGGAGGGGCGTTACAAGATGCACCAGATGGGCCACCTCATTTGCGAGGTTCCGCGCGGCAGTTCCTAGCGCACGCAGAGCTCGGCGAGAACATGGAGAAAGAGACTCTGGAGGCTCTTGAAGGACGTCGCGGGTGTCATAAGAAAGAACCTTGATGGAAAGACGGTTGGGATGAGATCGAGAAGTCCGCGGGCGCCCGTCTCAAAAGAAACGCCGTGACGTCGGATATCTGGGGAGGCCGTGAGGGGCGCCGAGGAATTCATAAGAAAGGGCCCTAAAGAAAAAACAGTCCCTGGGATAAGATCGAGAGGTCCGCGGACGCACGTCTCGAAACAAACATCTGGACGTCGGATGTCTGGGGGCGGCGGGAGGCAAGGCGCGCATGGCGGACGCTGAGGCGGCAAAATGACGGAGACGGCGACGGGGAGGCGGAGGCAGAGGCACAGCAGCGAAAGGCGAGAGGCGTGAGGAGGAAGGAGGGAAGAGGAGGCAGGCGGGAGGCAAGAGGAGGGAGGTGGTAGAAATGAGAGAGGTTTCAGGCAGAACGGGGCACGCCATCTCGTGCGCAGCATCTCGAAGAACCCTGACGAAGAACCAGTCCCGGGGACGAGATCGAGAGGTCCGCGGGCGCACGTCTCGAAACAAAAATCGCGACGTCGGATGTCTGCGGGGGGCGGAAGGCAGGGCGCGCATGGCGGCATCTCGGAGCTTCGCATTGTGAGGATGGCTCGGGAGAAACGGGCTGGACCACCTCGCGTGCGGCATCTCGGAACTCAGTATTGGAAGGACGCCCCATGCGAAACGGGCCGTTCTAGCTCTCGACTCCCGTTAAGCCCTCTCATGCAACTCCATTCCTAATCCCTCCTCCTCCTCCTCCTCCTCCTTCCCGTCCTCCTCCTCCTCCTCCTCCTCCTCCTGCCTGCTCCCTCCTCCTCCTCCTCCTCCTCCTCCTCCTCCTCCTCTTCCGGCACGTTTTGAGACGTCGCTAAAAGGTATATAGAAATCCTGTTTGGGAAACCCTGTCTCGGAGCCCGGAGTTGCGAGGATGTCCCAGGTCGCACCTGGTCGACGAGTAAGCTGTCGGGTCGCGGGCAACTTTAAGAAGCAAACTTTAAGTGAAGCACAGAAACAACTTTAAGAGGAAGCGGGGGAGGGCGCGGAAGCGAGGGGGCATGTCGTGATGGTTCCCTCGGGGATGATATCGAGAGGTACACGGCGCACGTCTCAAAAGAAACATCGTGACGTCGGATGTCTGGGGAGGGCGTAAGGCAGTGCGCGCATGACGGATGCTGAGGCGGCAGAAACGACGACGGCGGGGGCGGGGAGGCGGAGGCAGAGGCGCAGCAACGGGAGGCGGGAGGCGGGAGGAGGGAGGAGGGAAGAGGAACCAGGCGGGAAGTGGGAAGAGGGAGGCGGGAGAAGGAATGAGAGAGGTTGTGATTGGAGCTCCTGTGCTACGAAACGTCTCAGGCAGAATGGGCCAGACCATCTCGCGCGCAACATCTTCGAACCTCGCATTGCGAGGATGGCTCAATTAAAACGGGCCGGACCACCTCGCGAGCGACATCTTGAAGCTCAGTATTGGAAGGATGTCTCATGCGAAACGGGCCAGACAATCTTTCGCACACGTTTTGACAAGTCCACATCGCACTCGCTTCCCGTTAGGCCCTCTCCTGCAACTCCCTTCCTTCTCCCTCCTCCTCCTCCTCCTCCTCCTCCTCCCCCTCCTCCTGCCTGCTCCATCATGCACATCATCCGCCTCCTCCTTCTCCCTTCCATCTCCTTCTCCTTCTCCTCCTCCTCCTCCTCCTTTTCCTTCTCCTCCTCTTCCTCCTCCTCGACCTCCTCTTCATCCCGAACGGCATCTCGGAACCTAGAGTTGCGAGGATGTCTCCAGCGTAACGGGCTGGACCACCTCGCGCGCGGCATCTCGGACCCCAGAGTTGCGACGATTTCTCCGGCAAACGTGCTGCGATCCAGTTTCTGGCGAAACGTTCCGGACCACCTCGAGCGCGGCGTCTCAGAGCTCCGAGTTGCGGGGGCCTCCTGGATCCCGAACGGCATCTCGGAGCCCAGAGTTGCGAGGATGTCTCCAGCGTGACGGGCTGGACCACCTCGCGCGCGGCATTTCGGACCCCAGAGTTGCGACGATGTCTCGGGCGAAACGTGGTGCGAGGAAGTCTCACGCGAAACGGGCCGGACCACCTCGAGCGCGGCGTCTCAGAGCTCCGGGTTGCGGGGGCCTCCTGGGGCCTCCTGGGACCTCCTGGTGACCTCCTGGGACTTCCTCCTGGGCCTCCTGTGGCCTCCAGGACCCCACCCGGGGCTTCCTGAAGCCTCTTGGGGCTCCCAGGGGGGATATCTAACCTGTGGCCGTTTGGGCCTCTCCAAATGGATGGGGGGGCCACAAGAGCAGGAAAAATCAACGAATCGACACCGGATGTGTATTAACTTGACACGTTCTGATAGGCGGCCTCCTGGGAGCCTCCTGGGAATCTCTTGGAGACCCCTGGGGCCTGTCCTGGGCGTCCTGCGGCCTCCTGGTGCCTGCTGGGGCCTCCTGGGGACCTCCTGGAGCGGTTTCCAGAAGGTTCTTGGGGCTCCCAGGGGGGATATCTAACCTGTGGCCGCTTGGACCCTTCAAAATGGAAGGGGGGCACAAGAGCAGGAAAAATCAACGAATCGACACCGGATGTGTATTAGCTTGACACGTTCTGATAGAGGGCCTCCTGGGGCCTCCTGGGAGCCTCCTGGGAATCTCCTGGGGGCCCCTGGGGCCTCTCCTTGGCGTCCTGCGGCCTCCTGGACCTCTCTGGGGCCTCCTGAGGCTCGCAGGGTCCTATGGAGGATATGCCACATTTGGTCTTCTGGGCGCCCAGGCTGGACCACCTCTCGCGCAGCATCTGAGAGCTCAGAGTTGCGAGAATGTCTTGTGCGAAACAGACCGGACCACCTTGCGCACGGCATCTCAGAGCTCAGAGTTGCAAGGATGTCTCAGGCGAGACGGGCCGGACCACCTCGCGCAGGGCATCTCAGAGCTCAGAATTTCGAGGATGTCTCAACGAAACGGGCCGGACCACCTCTCGCGCGGCATCTCCGAAGTCAGATTTTCGAGGATGTCTCAGGCGAAATGGGCCGGACCATCTAGCGCAAGGCATCGCAGAGCTCAGAGTTTCGAGGATGTCTCAGGCGAAACGGCCCGGACCACCTCTCGCACGGCACCTCGGGGCTCAGAGTTTCGAGGATGTCTCATGCGAAACGGCCCGGACCACCTCTCGCGCGGCGTCCCGGAGCGCAGCTTTTTGGGGATGTCTCAGGCGAAACGGCCCAGACTACCTCTCCGCGCGGCGTCCCAGAGCGCAACTTTTTGGGGATGTCTCATGCGAAACGGCCCGGACCACCTCTCGCACGGCACCTCGGGGCTCAGAATTTCGAGGATGTCTCATGCGAAACGGCCCGGACCACCTCTCGCGCGGCGTCCCGGAGCGCAACTTTTTGGGGATGTCTCATGCGAAACGGCCCGGACCACCTCTCGCACGGCACCTAGGGGCTCAGAGTTTCGAGGATGTCTCAAGCGAAACGGCCCGGACAACCTCTCGCGCGGCGTCCCGGAGCGCAACTTTTTGAGGATGTCTCAGGCGAAACGGCCCGGACCACCTCTCGCGCGGCGTCCGGGAGCGCAATTTTTCGAGGATGTCTCACGCGAAACGGCCAACCCCGGCCAACTCAGAAACGAGAGTTGTGAGGATGTCTCAAGCGAAACGGCCAAAACCGTAAAATTTGTGTGAGGATGTCTCTGCTCCGACTTCCCTCGGCCGGAGTTAGTTTCTACCACAACAGCACCCCGTTCAGCAAGCTGTTTGGGGGAAAAAGCTATGCTTGATTTTCCGTCCACGATGTAGGGGGACACGTGGGTCCGCAAAACCGCCACCCCTACAACGACGCCCACGCTCGCTGCTTCCTGCCTTTCTTGACCCAAGGCTGGCGCTCTTGCTCGCCGCCGAACACTGGCCTCCCGACAGGATCCTCGCTCCCTCTCGGTAGGCCTTTCGTTCCACTCTGCAGTTTGGCGCTCGCGCCGTGGCGCCGCACACCGGCCCCCGTACATCAGCTGCGCTCCTGCTCGATGCTTCTTCACCTTAAAAACTAACTTCAGGGAAGGCACGAGTGGGAGTTAAAAGTAAGCTAATTCACTTGGCATCGCTCGGACGTGTGCATTTTCCTTTGGCGAGGGCCATCGAGGAGCATACTTGATCATTTGGCGAAAAAACCACGCACGAAACCGGAAAAAGCCCAGGGAATGGACGTCCGAGCGATGACCAGTTCACATTCTTGATGTGAACGATTTCACTCAAGAGTGGAGCCCACGTTTCGGCATCGCCTCGGGAGGGCTTCCGAGCGGCCTCGGGGGAGTTTCGCCAAGACCCTCTGCAGAGGCGCCACGAGGGTCCCGACGGAGCGCCGATCGACCTCCAAGGGCGCCCCAATAGGCCATGGGACTGCACAAGAGAGCCCCAGAACGGCCCGAGAGGCCGTGAAGACGGCCCAAGAGAGGCCCCAAATATTTAAAGTGAGGATGGTAACGTGCCTCGTAAGAGGTGTTCGGAAATCATTTTCGGGCGGGAGGTCTCGGTTGGCGAATATTTCGCCCTCGATGCATGAAACAATTCCCCTATGAAGGGTGGAGCTATCATGATGAAAGCATGTTTCATACAAAAGCGTTGAACGTACGGGTAGAGGCATGATTGTTGATGTGTTGTTGTCGTCGTCCACCCCAGGGCCCACCCGCGACCTACCCTGCGAACCACCCCGCGACCCACCCACACTGCGTTGATTCAAGTCGGCGCCTACGGCGGAGCCACTGTGTGTTGTGTGAAAACGTCGGCGCCTGCGGTGGGCTTCATCACATTGGCTTGTTAGCATCGCGGGTCCGTCGAAGATACTGCCCCTGGCCCCCTCACTCGTACCCGCAATTGCGGGGGCTATGGTACTCGGCACCGCCAAAACCAGAGGGAACACCTCCAGCGGGGAAGTCCACGACGCCTCCCCGAGCGGGAGCGGGGAGACCCCCCCCCTCCAGGAGGACCGCCACCGTTTCCTCGCGCTGGGTGGCGGTGGTGTGGGGCTGTGGCTCTTCGGCGAAGGGGCCCACGCTCTCGACCCCCCGACACCTGATGACCTGTGCTCCTACCCGCGGCCCCAGGGGTCCCGACTTCCTCGGGGTCAGTCTTTCGTCCCGCATCCATGTCTGATGGCCCAGGGGGCCGGAAAACGGCCCCCCTGGGGCCAAACTCGAAGACGAAGCCGCGGTGGAAGCATGACGTCGTCCGAGATGTGGGTGTCCTTTCTCCTGTCCGCTCGCGGCGTCTGCGGGGCCCCCCCTGCCACCCCGCGGCTGGCCGAGGTCGCCGAGGGAGCCGCGGCGCAGTTCCTCCGGGACGAGGCCGAGGAGAGCCCCCCCCCCCCTCGAAGGGCGGCAGGCAGGGGCCTCCACCTCCTCCTCCTCCGCCTCCTCCAAATCCTCCTCCTCCTCCTCCAAATCCTCCTCCTCCGCCTCCTCCTAATCCTCCTCCGCCTTCGCCTCCTCCTCCTCCCCCTCCTCCTCCTCCTCCTCCTCCTCCTCCTCCTTCCTCCTCCCTCCTCCTCCTCCTCCTCCTCCTCCTCCTCCTCCGCCTCCTCCTAATCCTCCTCCGCCTTCGCCTCCTCCTCCTCCTCCTCCTCCTCCTCCTTCTCCTCCTTCCTCCTCCTCCTCCTCCTCCTCCTTCCTCCTCCTCCTCCTTCCTCCTCTCCTCCTCCTCCCTCCCTGCTCCTCCTCCTCGTGGTCGTGGCGGATCAAGGCAAGGCGGTTCGGCGGCGCGCTTCCGGGGGGGGGGAGCGAGAAGGAGCAGGCGCAGGCCTCCTGCGACGATGGGCCTGTTTTCCACCACCACCACCAACCAGAAGTTGGAGGGGGAGGGGGGGTCCTCCTCCTCCTCCTCCTCCTCCTCCTCCTCCTCCTCCTCCTCCTCCTCCTCGTCCTCATCGTCCTCCTCCTCCTCCTCCTTCCCCCCTCCAACTCATGGTGGTGGTGGTGGACAACAGGCCCATCGTCGCAGGAGGCGGCGGGGCTTCTCAGAAGCCCCGCCGGCCGCCCGAGAAGTGGGCGGTGCCTTCGGGGGAGTCGCACGCTTTGGGGGGCGCTCTGACCCCCGAGCCGCCCGCCCCGCCCTCGTGTCCCTTCGGCCGCGTCCCTCGTCTTGAATCGGGCCTGTCCCTCTGCAGGAGGAATGCTCAGAAATGGTTGAGACATAGTCTGGGGACGATTGTTCGACCACGTCTGACCATTTTCAACAAATCGTTGGCGTATTTCCCTACCTAGGCTCTGCCTAGAATGTTTCTTACTCTCTTAGCTTAAAGGGGCCGGGCAGTGCAAAGCGCCCCGGGCGGTTCCCCCAGTCCCCTGGGAGCGGTTCCCCCCAGTCCCCTAGGAGCTTTAGCTTTAGCTTTAGCTTTAGCTTTAGCTTTAGCTTTAGCTTAGCTTTAGCTTAGCTGTAGCTTAGCTTTAGCTTAGCGTTTCGCTTAGCGTTTCGCTTAGCTTTCCGCTTAGCGTTTAGCTTAGCTTTAGCTTAGCTTTAGCTTAGCTGTAGCGTAGCTTGAGCTTAGCTGTAGCTTAGCTTTAGCTTAGCTTTAGCTTAGCTTTATCTTAGCTTTAGCTTAGCTTTAGCTTAGCTTTAGCTTAGCTTTAGCTAAGCTAAATCTTAGTTGTAGCTTAGCTTTAGCTTTAGCTTTAGCTCAGATTTAGCTTAGCTTTATCTTAGCTTTAGCTTAGCTTTAGCTCAGCTTTAGCTTAGCTGTATCTTAGCTTTAGCTTAGATGTGGCTTAGTTTTAGCTTAGCTTTAGCTTTAGCTTAGCTTTAGCTTGGCTTTAGCTTAGCTTTAGCTTAGCTTTAGCTTTAACTTTAGCTTAGCTTTAGCTTAGCTTTAGCTCAGCTTTAACTTAGCTTTAGCTTAGCTTTAGCTTAGCTTTAGCTTAGCTGTGGCTTAGCTTTAGCTTAGCTTTAACTTTAGCTTAGCTTTAGCTTAGCTTTAGCTTAGCTTTAGCTTTAGCTTAGCTTTAGCTTTAGCTTTCGCTTAGCTTTAGCTTAGCTTTAGCTTAGCTTTAGCTTAGCGTTACTGTTACTACTAATGCTGCTTTCCTAGGGGTTCCAACTCCTAGGTAGGGTCGCACTGGGATAATTTTTTATTTTTCGCTCCAAATCCGCCTGTAGGGGGACATGCCCGACCTAATCCTCGTCCCTCATTTTGCATGGTGGCACACGTCGCTTTAACAGCATCCTCTCTTGGGCATCCCATCGCCAGCGCATACGTCCCTTGACTAGCCGCCGACGCAATAAGTGTTTTCGGGTGAGGCTGAGGAAGCTTCTCAGACGGCCCGAGGCCTTCCGAGCCTTCTGAGGAGGCCCGCCCCTTCTCGCTTTCCCCCCACGGCTCGCCGCCGACAGTCAAGCCGGATGATCAAGGCACGTCGATACAGCTTGTTTTTTCCAGTATCGCCCCCGCACCCCCACCCCAGAAAGGTGGGCGGAGATGCGTCTGACGCGGTCAGGCCCAGGGTGTAAAGTTTAGGCACAACGCTGGACGGGGTTCAGGGGCACCGTTCATTGGGGGGACCAGGGGCAACTTTAGAGGGAGAACGCGACACCAGTTTTCGGAAGTATTCTGGAGGGGGAACGCGGCACCAGTTTTCGGAAGTATTCTGACGTTTGCGAGTGGTTTCGTGGCCCAGGTTGCTTTACATCATTTGCGCCTCGTTGAGGGCCTTCCAGGGGTGCCCAGATCGTCCCGAACGGTCACCAGAGGCCCGAATTAGCTATGACCCAGAAACCGGGGGGCAGCGCTAGGGGGGATAAGCTCAACGGGGGACGCATCGGCCTTTACTCGCTTGCTCATCGCCGATAGCCCGGCAGCCCGCCCCGTCCAGAACCGTGCGGTCCCGTCATCGAGAGCCTATCGCCGATCTATCGGCGATGTATCGCCGATTCCAGGTTGCAAGTCCAGGTTGAGTTACCTTCCCCCAATCAACCGTGCAACGGATGACTAGAAGTCACCCACGGGCACGAGACGATACTTGCGCGTCACACTCTGCGGTCTGGGCCAGAGCGGTTGCCCTGCTCCAGCGGGATGCTCCTCGTGGGCGCCACGACGCAAATATAATCTCCCGTCGCACGTCGCGGGGCGCGATGCTCGAAGTTGGGCGACCTAGGGCTGAGGGTGGCCCGGCTGCTCACGGTCAGGCGGTTCGATGCAGTCCGGCCCGACCCCCAAGTTGTCCATTCGGACCTGGCATCCGACCCCGACCTGCCCCAGGCGTTTTCTCGCAGGCCTAGAGGTTGACACCAACACTAAGATCGGCCGTGTGCCTCCACCGAGGGAAGAAGATCCCGATCTCGGTGATGGTGGTAATATTCTGGCTTCCAAGGTGGCCGAACTATTACCACTGACACCGACATCAAGGATCAGCTTCCCCCTGGCGGCACAACCCACTGTATTGGTGCTGGTGCCCACTTCCAGGCCTCCAATTTTTGTTCCCTCTCCAGCATGTGGGGAGGCCCAGCCCGACCCGCGATCACGGAAGAGCCGATCCCTGTCCGGTTCCGCGCCGATTGGGTCGAGTAGACGTATGTAAGAGTGACCTTTCTCCGGAGTGACCTTTGGTGCGGGCCCAACGGTGTCCCCCGACCGCCGAAGGCGATGCGGCAGTGGTGTCTTGCGCGCTTGTGTTCGGTCCCCCCGCGACTTCCCCAAAGCCGCGCACCAAAGGTCACTCTTACCCACGGTCACTCTTGCGTGTAGCCGATTGGGGCGCGGTCCTATCTTTTTTCCGATCCGATCCGTGCTGACGCGTCGATCCAGCTCAGGCCTGGGGAGGGGGGCGGAGCACACACAGAGGGTGGTGGTGGAGGGATGATGGTAAGTCGGGCCTGTCCCTCTACAGGGGGCATATCCCAAAATAGTCAAAAAGTTGTCTGGGGACGACTTGTTCTTACAATTTTTGAGTTCAGGGGGTTATTTGTTGGGTCTTTTTTATTTCCCAACCCGCCTTGGTTGGGTATTCGTTTTGAATAGAGCAGTGTGGTCTCCACTCCTTCCTTCCTCCTCCTCCCTCCCTCCCTGCCTCTTCCTGTCATGCCTGCGGGGGGCTGCGATCTGTGAAACCGTTGCCACTTTCGAGGCCTGCTGGAGGGCCCAGCAAAGTGAGGGCGACGCGCAGATTCAAATTAGACCTCGCCATCCCTGGGGGGGGTGCGATCTGTGAAACTGTCGCCATTTTCGAGGCCTGCTGGGGGGCCCAGCACAGTGAGGGCGACGCGCAGATTCAAATTAGACCTCGCCATCCCTGGTGGGGCTGCGATCTGTGAAACTATCGCCACTTTCGAGGCCTGCTCAGCACAGTGAGGGCGACGCGCAGATTCAAATTAGACCTCGCCATCCCTGGGGGGCTGCGATCTGTGAAACCGTCGCCATTTTCGAGGCCTGCTGGGGGGCCCAGCACAGTGAGGGCGACGCGCAGATTCAAATCAGACCTCGCCATCCCTGGGGGGCTGCGATCTGTGAAACTGTCGCCATTTTCGAGGCCTGCTGGGGGGCCCAGCACAGTGAGGGCGACGCGCGGATTCAAATTAGACCTCGCCATCCCTGGGGGGCTGCGATCTGTGAAACTGTCGCCACTTTCGAGGCCTGCTGGGGGGCCCAGCACAGTGGGTACACACGGCGGATTGAAATTAGACCTCGCCATCCCTGGGGGGCTGCGATCTGTGAAACTGTCGCCACTTTCGAGGCCTGCTGGGGGGCCCAGCACAGTGGGTACACACGGCGGATTGAAATTGTACCTCGCCATCCCTGGGGGGCTGCGATCTGTGAAACTGTCGCCACTTTCGAGGCCTGCTGGGGGGCCCAGCACAGTGGGTACACACGGCGGATTCAAATTGTACCTCGCCATCCCTGGGGGGCTGCGGGAAACTGTCGCGATGCTGTGAAACTGACCTCGCCATCCCTTGCGATCGAAACTGTCGCCCTGCTGGGGGGCCCAGCACAGTGGGCCACGGCGGATTCAAATTGGACCTCGCCATCCCTGGGGGGCTGCGATCTGTGAAACTGTCGCCACTTTCGAGGCCTGCTGGGGGGCCCAGCACAGTGGGTACCACGGCGGATCCAAATTAGACCTCGCCATCCCTGGGGGGCTGCGATCTGTGAAACTGTCGCCACTTTCGAGGCCTGCTGGGGGGCCCAGCACAGTGACGCCACGGCGGATTCAAATTAGACCTCGCCATCCCTGGGGGGCTGCGATCTGTGAAACTGTCGCCACTTTCGAGGCCTGCTGGGGGGCCCAGCACAGTGGGTACACACGGCGGATTCAAATTAGACCTCGCCATCCCTGGGGGGCTGCGATCTGTGAAACTGTCGCCACTTTCGAGGCCTGCTGGGGGGCCCAGCACAGTGGGTACCCACGCGGACTCAAATTAGACCTCGCCATCCCTGGGGGGCTGCGATCTGTGAAACTGTCGCCACTTTCGAGGCCTGCTGGGGGGCCCAGCACAGTGGGTACACACGCGGACTCAAATTAGACCTCGCCATCCCTGGGGGGCTGCGATCTGTGAAACTGTCGCCACTTTCGAGGCCTGCTGGGGGGCCCAGCACAGTGGGCTTCCCGCACGTCTTTCTCCTGCTCTTCGTTCCCGACTCCCCATGTCCTCTTCGAGCCTGTAGTTGTCGCCCCTCGTTCTTGTATGGTTCTCCTGCGCATCATGCCATTGGCGCGTGTCCCAAGTAGCTTACATATCAAACAACGGATCCTGCAATTTGATTGTCCATGCAAGTTTCGGCCAACTCCTCGTTTCCCATGATACAAATGGGTTGGGTACGTCACAGGGCCATTTTCGTCCAAAATCCCCCTGTAGGGGGACAGGCCCAACCTAAGGGGAGCGGTAGCAGGGGTGGCGCAGCAGGAGTTGGAGGCGGGGATTCTCTGTTTCTTGCACGTTCTCTCTCTCTCTCTCTCTTTCTGCCTCTCTCTCTCTCTCTTTTGTGCTCTCGAGCGTTGCACTTCTGGGCACCTGAGTCACTTTCGAAGTTGTTCGGCCGGCCTTGCTGCTGTGGCGGGCGCGGCGCGCAAACTGTGCAGTCGGCTTAGACGGACCGGGGAATTGACCCACAAGACAACCAGGCAGGCCCTGCCCAGGCTTTTGTGCCTTGCAGCGCCGGCCCATGGGCTTCGCAAGAGGAGTCGAGGTGGCCTCGGGCACGCGCTTGGCCCCCTAGAAGCGCGCCGCGAACTGAGCGCTGGTTTCCTTGTTAGCAGACGAGCACGCGGCCTCCTGCTTGCGGAGGCGGCGGTCGACGCAATCCCAGAAGCCGCAATCCAACGGGTTGATGTCTGGCGTGCGCTTCGGAGAAGGCAGCGCCTCGATGGAATTGTCGACCTGGGTCTGCGCTGCGCTCCTGGACCTGTGCCCCGAGGGGTCGTGGTCCTCCAAAACCAGGATGCGCTTCTTGCTGGAGTACACACGGCGCAGCGCTGGCGACAAGAACTTCGAGTAATGGGGACCGGGGCTGATGAGGTACATGATTGTTAGATACACCAGCACTTCGAGCCACATAATAAAAGTATACAGTTCCATCGGTGGGACGGCGAAATGTTGCAAGTCGTTCTTGACCGCGCGCGGCTGCACCCACATTGCGACGCCACCTCGATGAACCGCCCCCACCCCCAACATTTCATGTTGGCATCGAGCGAGCATTCCAAATCTGGGGGACAAAATTATGCAAGTCAGCATTGGCATGTGGGGAGGGTGGAGTTCCTCAGAGATCGATGGAATCTGACCAAGTTGGCACGCTGCTTTTCAGAACGATCCGATAGCTTGCGATATTTTGTCCGCCCACTGGATGGGGGTGGGAAATGGCAGCGGTCGGTGCGGCTGCTGAGCATTATTTGGGAGGTTTCTGGGCACTGAACAATGACCCCATCTCCTACAATGCTGGTATCGGCGCGTGCGTGAAGGGCGAGCATCTTTGGAGTGCTCAATCACTGCTGAGCGTACTGCGGGGGCCGAAGATTGGACCGACTGTCATCAGCTACGCCGCTCGGATCAGCAAGTACGAGCAGGGCAGACGTAAGCAGAGGACCGCTGCTGCTGGGCGAGACGATAAGGCGACGTGTGAGCCGACCGTCATCTGCTACAAAACTTGGGCCAACACGTGAGAGAGGGGTGAGGGGTGGCAACGGGCAGGCTTTGGTTGGAGGTTCCCATCGGCGTTTTGTTTTTCGCGCATCATGCTGTAATGGGCTAGCGTGGAAACCGTGGTTGATAATCAGTCAGTTGGCCTTTCAGCGTGTAGTGTCAGCGGCCCGTAGGAACGTTTTCCGCTGCAGCGTCGCAGTGGGCAAACTGAGAGGTGTGCTTGGGCCAAGGTGCGCACCTTGAGATCCTTCAGTTCAGCGATCTGGCCCATGAACGTCTCCATGGCGACTGGACAGGCGAGAATTACTGAACTGATGGATTTCGACGTTCTGGCATACCGAAATCCATCAGTTCAGTAATCTTCGCCTCCCCAGTCGCCATGGAAACGCTCAGGGGCCAGGTCGCTGAACTGAAGGATCTCAAGGGGCGTGCAAGGCTGACCAAATCCGTGTGCAGATGTTTCCGAAGTCTCTGCGTCGTGTCACGTTTCCCCCAGTCGCCTGGCAGCGGATAGTTGTTTTTTGTGTTCAGCAAATTGTTTGCGTAGTTTGTTTACATTTGCAGTGCATCAATCCAGTACTTGTAGGTGTGTTGGCTGGTGGGGACTGTCATGTGGTGGGCATCGCGTGCCCATTGTGGCGGCACCTTGTGTGTAACAGCGAATAGTTTCCCCATAGTGCGACTATTGTTGCGTATGTTTTTTTGTTTTTACGTGGCTTGTGGGACGGCGTGACATTCCAGTTTCAACCGGTCCTGGCGTGTGGTAGTCGTGCGCGTTATCGGTTTCGTTTTTCGCGTCCTGCCACTCAGGTACAGTATTGGGTCGCAGCGTCCGCCTTCAGGTTCGGTTCGTTCGTTGGAGATCTCAAGGGTGGCGTGTAGCTATTTTGACATTGGCACCGCTTAATGTATATTCATATTCCTTTTCTCTTTTTTTCTGCTCCCCCTCCTCTTCCTCCTCCTCCTCTTCCTCCTCCTCTTCCTCCTCCTCCTTCTCCCCCTCCTCTTCTTCCCGCAACCCTTTTTTACACTTTGGCACACCCGTCGCACGTTTCGTGGCCCTATAGGGAGCTGCGCCTAAGGCCCCAGTGGCTGCGCCCGCATGCCGCCACACCCTCCTTTGGGCACACCACTCACACGCTTCGCGGCCCCATGGGGAGCTCCAAGTAAGGCCCCAGTGGTTTCACCCGCGTGCCGCTACCCTTTCATTTGGGCACACCCATTCACACGTTTCGTGGCCCCATGCGGAGCTACATCGAAGGCTGTGGTGGTTGCGCTTGCATGCCACCGCCGTCTCACGTGGGCACACCCCGCATGTTTCGTGGCCCCATAGGGAACTACACCTGGGGCCCCAGTGGCTGCGCCCGCATGCCGCCACCACCTCATGTTGGCACGCCCCTCGCCCATGTCGTGGCCGCACAGGGCGCTACACCTAATACCCCGGTGCCTGCGCCGGCATGCCGCCACGCCGCCATTTTTGGTATACCCCTTACGCGTTTCGTGGCCCGGCTCCACCGGTTGTGCCCGCATGCCGCTACCCCCTCATTCCTTGCGCACGCCTCGCACTTTTCATGGCCAGTAGGGTCCTCCGCCTGGGACCTCAGTGGCTGCGCCCGCTTGCCGCCGCCCCTTCAGTTGGACACGCCCCTCTTACGCTTCGTGGGCCCATAGGGGGCCACGCCTGAGGCCCTGGTGGCTGTGCCCGCATGCCGCCGGCCCTTTACTTTTGCGCGCCCCTCGCACGTTTGGTGGTCCCGTAAAGGGAGCTCCACCTGGGGCCCTGGTGGCTGCGCCCGCATGCTGCCACCCCCTTCTTTTTGGTATACCCCTTACAAGTGTTGTGGCCCGATGTGGGAGTTTCATCTAAGGCCCCAGTGGCTGCGCCCGCATGGCCACCCCAGCGGCAGCGCCCGCATGGCGGCCCCGCAACATGTCGGCGCTCTCGTCACGCATTGCGCGGCGCCGTCGGGAGTTCCACCGATGGCGGTTCTCACACTGGCAGTACCCACATGTGCATGTGGCCTGGTCCTTTTCCAGGATAATGTTTTAGCGTTTTTGGCACCGTGTTTTTGTTGAGCGCTTCCAGACCCGTCAGTGTTTACTTTCTTGTCGAAGGCTGTTCTTTGTCTTCAAACGCCGCTTTCGCTCCCTATCTCCAGTTCCTGCCGCTTCCCGTTTTTCCCGCGCTGTGCGCAGATCGCAAAGCTAAAAAGCCCCAGAAACTCCCACGCACGGGTCAAACACGGGGACAGAAGTTTCCGTCGGTGGCCCCGTCTCTCCCTCTTTCTCCTCCATCTTTTCGTGCTCGCCAGGTTTCGCCGCCTGGCATGGCTCGAGACAGGCGTGGTAACGAAGCTGGAGCCACGCGTGCAGTGGCGGAAGCGGCCGAGGGGAACGCCATCCGTTTTTCTGCGTGGGCATTCAGAAGCTCACCACCCACCACTTCACCCCGGCCCAACCCCAAGGCCCCAATGTGCCCTCCACCACGTACGCAACCCCAAACCATACTGTTCGTGTTCGGGTTAGGCTGGGGTGGTCTGGTAGGTAGTCAGAGACCCACGCTATCGATATGCTTCGTCGATCGGACCATGTGTTCCTCGAGTCGGTTTGGAAACCCTTCGGGGAACACTTCGGGGAGGAGGAGGAAGAGCAGGAGAGGGAGAGGCGGCCCTCGAGGCCGCCAAGACCGCAAAAGATGCCCTCCGGGCGGCTCAAGCAGCTCAAGGTGGCCGCAAGAGAGCCTCCAGAGCGTTTCCAGACGCCTTTACATGCCTTCCCGAAGGCCCCCGCATGCCGACTGGAGCCCCAGAGGTCCCCTAGAAGCCTTTCGAGAGGACAACCCCCGTTGAGAGCTGATAGAAGCCTTCAAGAGGCTGCGAGGTGCCCTACGGGATCTCGAAGACGCCTCGCGGAGGCCCCCAAGAGGCCCCGAGGTTTCCCAAGAGGCCTCCACTCACCACCCACCAAACCACCCCAACCCAACCCGAAGGCTCAGATTTACCCTCGATTTCCAGTGTGGGGGGGCGTCGGGAAACATCGAAAAAACACATGTGGAACCCTTACCCCCCCAACCCGAAATTCGGGTCTTCGGGTTGGGTTGGGGGGTTGGGGTGGTCTGGTAGGTAGTCATCCACGGGGCCGCCCAATAGGCCCGAAGAGGTCCGCACGGCGCCCGCAGGGCGCCCCGACGCGGCTTCCCGAAGGCAGCCAGGAAGCGAACATTGCCCACAGACGTTGCGAGTCCGTTCCGTGCTCCAGCCGTTCTGGATCAGCCAGTGTCGATTCATCCTGTCTCCGTGAAGGTCCGAACTACCTGGGCGCGCCAGAAGCACGCGAACGTGCGGACGCCGCAAGGCAGCGGGCCATGTCGCTTGGAGGTCAAACGCAGGCGTGCCGCCGCCGCGACGCGCGCGGTGTGCCTGAGGGGAACGTCGGCGGCGACGGACAGCGGGAGCCGGTGAGGGTGGAGCCCTTCCCGCGCGAGGACGAGGTCCCGTGGCCCACGCGGCTCGTCCGCATTGCAGGCTCGGTGGCGGACGATAACTCGGAGGAGCGGGAGTGGTACTCGATCACTCGCACGCAGCGCCGCCGCCTGCAGCGCAAGTGCCTCAAAGCCAAGGAGCAGGTCGCGCTCCAGCAGTGGCGGGCCTCGTCGGAGACTGTCCCGGCTTTCCCCAAGACGCTTACGCTGCCAGCGCTGCTGGCCTACGCGGCCTCGGGGTACGCCTGGCCCACGGTCTGCAGCTTCTCGCTGTGATGGCAGCGGGGCCGAGAGTGCGCCAGCTTGGCAGGATTGCCAGTGCTTTTCCTGGAGCGGGCGGGCGGGGCCCTGCTGGCTGCTCTCTGGTAGCCTCCGGTTCCCGCGGCAGTTGCCTCCCGTCGCAGCCGTGGGGTACAGTCGGACCGAGGTATGAGATCGAGGTCGGTTCGGGGAGGCTACACTCGTGTTCTTTGTGTTTGTTAGATGTACTTGTGCACCCTGGGGAGGGTACCCTTGCTGTGTCTGTGTGTGTGTATTTGGCCCCTGAGCCGCCCGCCCCGTCCTCGTTTTCCTTCGGCCGCGTCCTTCCTCCCTCCTCTTGCATGGTGGCACAGTTCGCTCCAACGGAACCCCCGTTCCCTAGCCGCCGACGCAAAAAGTGTGTATTTGGCCGACCGAGGGTCTCGTGTGACTGTCATTATGTCCTAGGTCCGATTGTATTTGCACAGCTCCTTAATGCGCGGACACCATTGTCTGCGGTTGCAGCGATCCGTAATATGCGGACATGCTGGTTGGTTGATCCATTTTTCCAGGCGCCGTGAATGCACCGATCTGAGTTTGCCTCTATCGTGAGATGCTACTCGATTCGTCGCACCCAGCAGCTTCTTCCCCGAGTAATACCCCTCCTGCGCTCATTCCCGTCCTCCTCCACGTAGGCTGCCCTGGGCCATTTAAATGCGACTTGCACCTCAGAGGTATCTCACGTTGCCGATCGCGTTTTTCCTGTCTCGATCGATTATGACATGGTGCTGCTGGTCCTCATCACTCTTCCTTGGTCCCCCTCGTTATGTTCTATCTGCTGTCCCTCCTCCCTATGGCTCTTGACGTTTTTGAAATTGCCGATCGTTCAGGGCTGAAAGATCCCGGCGGTAGGAGGAGGAGAAGGAGAAAGAGAAGGAGGATGAGGAGGAGGAGGACGAAGAGGAGGAGGAGGAGGGGGAGGAGGAGGAGGAGGAGGAGGAGGAGGGGGAGGAGGAGGAGGAGGAGGAGGAGGAGGAGGAGGAGGAGGAGGAACCACCGCCGGGGTCTCCACGGCACGAGCCCGCGGTGCTTCCCTAGGGGCTCTCGGGAAGCCTGCTGCGCGCGCCGGAGCCGGGCGTCTGGCGGAGGGCGCGTGCGGCCCGCCGCTGCGCTCCCGCGCCTGGCGGTCCGCCATCCCCCCCGCCAGGGTTAAAGTCTGGCCCGTCCCTCTACAGTCAAGGGCATAAAAAAAACGCACTTGTAGCCCAGGGCAGGGCCGTTTTTTTTTTGTTCGTCCCTCATACAGGAGGAATCTGCAAACATGGGAAAAGGTAACCAGGGGACGATGTTCCGACTATGTCTGATCCTGCCGGAGTCTGCTCCGGGCTGTTCTCTCACACGTCTGCAGGACGTGCCCGACCTAACCCCAGGGGGGCCGGGGACGCGGAGCGCGAGGGCACGTTTTCCGCCCTCGAGAGTCGGGCTCTCTCGGAGTCGGCGGCGCGCACCACGGGGGGTGGCGCGAGGAGGGTGACCTTCCGAGCGGGCGTCTTAGGAGGCTTCTGGAAAGCCCGGGGGGGCTTCGGAAAGATGTGCGAGCAAAAAGCGAGGACAATCTTAGGGATAGGCCTCAGAAACTGAGGGAATCCTTAAGATCGGCATCGAGGTGAGGTGATGTCAAACATAGGGATAGGGATGTGTTTCAAACTGGTAAGCCTTCTTGGAAACCATTCCGCCGTCTTAGAAGGCCGCCCCCCTCGCGCTCACCCCTTTGTGCGCGCCGCCGACAAGGATCCAGGGGAGCCTTTTCACACCTATGCTCAAGCCTGGTCGGCTCCCGGCGCATCAGCGCATCAGCGCATCGCGTCATTTCGAGCGGAGCTTCCTGGCACGTTGCTGACCTTCGGGATGAGAGCAGACGGGAGGGCACAGGAAGCTATGAGGATGAGGATGAGGATGAGGATGAGGATGCGGATGGTTAGCAAGACGAGAAGCCACGAGACACAACACCTACATGTCGCCGATCAGCAGCGCTAGAGAACATTCTGCGCAGTGCGTGCGGTCGCCCCGCGGCCAGGGTGCGCGGGCGTGCCCCGCGCCAGCGTTCCGCGTGCGACAAGTCCCCAGGCCAGCCCAGGGCTTGACGCTCCATCGAGTGGGGCGCGCCGCCTGCAGGTTGATTATGATCAGGGTGGCGCTGGGGAGGACGCTCCGCCTCCTCCTCCTCCTCCTCCTTCGCAGCGGATTCCGAGAGTGGTAATCGGGAGGAGATGGCGATGTGTAGGAGGCCGCTGGTAGAGGATGTAGGAGGGAGGAGATGCATTTTTCCCACGGCTGCCATGCTTTAATTACCGCATTGCCGCTCCGATGTTGCTCGATCCTTGTGTTTTACACACAGAAGATCGTCAGTAACCAAGCAACCACTCACTTCGTTCAAGCGCACACGCAGACCTTCACACACGTACACTTTTACACACTTATTCACTCACACACGCACCCACACATTCAAACCTACACACAAACATTCACACATGGTTTCCTCCCCTCCTGCTCTTCCCCATCCGCATCGGCGCTCGCCAGTCCGCCAGACCGCCAGATGGTTTTTATACTGACCATCTGCATGCTTCTCCATCCCCTCCCAGGGATCCAGCGGCGGGCGATCTAAGAAACTTGCGCAGACCTCCGAGAAGTGAGAAGCAGGGAGAGGAGGGAAAGGGGGCGGAGGAGGAGGAGTTGGAGTAGGAGGAGGAGGAGGAGGAGGAGGAGGAGTAGTAGGAGGAGGAGGAGGAGGAGGCGGAGAAGGTGGTTGAGGAGGAAAAGGAGGAGGAGGAGGAGGAGGCGGATGCGGAGGCGGAGGAGGAGGAGGAA
>CAUYUJ010001603.1:0-35445 GCA_963575745.1 Prorocentrum cordatum | reverse complement strand
AGTAGTAGGAGTAGTAGTAGTAGTAGTAGTAGTAGTAGTAGTAGTAGTAGTAGTAGTAGTAGTAGTAGTAGTAGTAGTATAGTCGTAGTCGTAGTCGTAGTCGTAGTCGTAGTCGTAGTCGTAGTCGTAGTCGTAGTCGTAGTAGTAGTAGTAGTAGTAGTAGTAGTAGTAGTAGTAGTAGTAGTAGTAGTAGTAGTAGTAGTAGTAGTAGTAGTAGTAGTAGCAGTAGTAGTAGTAGTTAGTAGTAGTTAGTAGTAGTCAGTAGTAGTTAGTAGTAGTTAGTAGTAGTTAGTAGTAGTTAGTAGTAGTAGTAGTAGTAGTAGCAGTAGTAGTAGTAGTAGTAGTAGTAGTATTAGTAGTAGTAGTAGTAGTAGTAGTAAGTAGTAGAGGTAGTAGTAGTAGTAGTAGTAGTAGTAGTAGTAGTAGTAGTAGTAGTAGTAGTAGTAGTAGTAGTAGTAGTAGTAGTAGTAGTAGTAGTAGTAGTAGTAGTAGTAGTAGTAGTAGTAGTAGTAGTAATAATAGTAATCGTGGGAGGATGAGGAGGAGGAGGAGGGAGAGGAGGAGGAGGAGGAGGAGGGGGAATCGGAATCGGAGTCGGAATCGGAACAAGCGCCAAGCGTTACAATTGACTAATCTACTCCTTGTGTCTTAAGCCCCTGGAAAGCCTGTCGAGATATTCCCGCCTCTTGCGGGTCAAATTCACTGGATCACAGGGCTTGGCAAGACCACGGAGCTGCTCTGAGCCGTACCTCCCGCATTGACCGCAGAACCAGCATTCGGCAATCGACTGAAACAACATCTGATGGCTGGGGTGAACCCACCCCCCCAAATGCACTCCTCCTCCAGGGGCCGTCCTGAAAACGTCAGGTGAAGAGAGAACAAGAGGGACGCACGGAGACTCCAGCCACCGAGTCCGGCCGGCGGCACTAGCACTCGATTTACACCTGCTGCATCGCCTACCCTCTGGCTCCAACTGATGGGCGGAGGCGAAGTGAGCAACAGCAGCAGGCGCAGGGGGATGGGGAGGAGGGGGAGGGGGAGGAGGGAGTGGAACCGCAGGGTCAACACCTTCAAGCACGATAGAGAGCGTATCAGACTTCCTGGAAACAAAATTCATCGCGTCAAGGTTAGCCCTCATCAGCCTCTTGCGAACCAAACAGGCCTTCCCCTCGATATCACGCACCCTGAACCTCTGAGTTTGAGGAAGACGAATCTTTCCAGCACACAGACTGGCGAGCTCACCGGCCACCTGTTTGCCAAGGACCAACGCTGATGGTATGCCACGGCTCATAAACTCGTGCGGGGAGAGGTGCGAGGAAACCCACAACACAACAATATCATAATCAGGTCTGTTCTGGTCTTGCAGCACCTTGCCTATAGAACGCCAACCACTTGCGAGCTCCACCACCCGCCCACCACAGCCTCATTATCCGAGATATAGACAACAGGACCCATGGTATAACGGATAACAAGTTCAAGGCCGAGAAGCCCTCCCCGAGAAACAGTTTGGTGAGGCCCGACCAGAGGCCCAACAATGCTAGACCTTACCGTAGCAGGATAATAGGAAGCAATGGTGGCGACAGCAACAGCAACTCTCCTGAACTGGGAGATTTTAGAGTCAGGACCCCCGGACACATCCCCGAAGACAACAACAGGGGCATCTTCTGTCCCAGCCCCCAGGCTCCTTGGGGAGAGCTCGTTGTTCATACCAAAAACCTCCCAGGCTTCTCACGAGGCGGGGGGGGCGACTTTCACCCAAGTAGCGGGGATGAGGCACCGAAACCAGAAACAAAACGCCTGTCCCCCTCGGGTCATGGCTTCACCACATAAGGATGCTGAAGCCTCGTAGACACCGTGCCCCGTGTTACACCTGCACAAATAATACCGATGAAGAGGGCCTTCCCTGGCCTCGCCACAACGATCGCACAAGTCAGTATCGATGAGACCCAAATCCTTCCTGCGCGATTTCGGCCAGGACCCTCCGACAGCAATGTTGAGGAGGACCTCGGCGAGCTGTCTCCCTTTGGGCGCTTGCTGCAACTTGTGCAAGAGCATGCGGAGAGACCTGTTGCCGACTCCCCCTCGCAGGCCTTCGCCGCAGTAGTGCGGGGCCGCCTCAGCCCAGGGCCGCTCGGCTGGATCCCCTGAGAACTCGTCGAGCGAATCGGCAGCCTGGGCAATGCTAGTCAGCTGGTCTTCGTGAAACATCCACTCGCTGCTCGAGCCATCCCTCGCGTTGGGAACCTCCCACGCGTCGGGCGCTCGAGGGGCCCAGGCAGCCAAGAGCAGATGAGCCGTGGTGGCTGAGACGGGTCCTTTCATGTGTCGAGCGAACACTGACGGCTCAAGCCGCTGAAACTGCTGCACTATAGAGGGCCAGATTCGGCGAACACCAGCCCGCACTTGCGGCTCAGTAATCCAAATTCGTAGCCATTCCCGAATACATGAAGTAGGAAACCGAATCCCTGTGTCAAAGCCTGGGGTCCTCAGATCAAGCAAGGTGGTTAAGTACCTGCCCTTCTTAGCAGCCCCCGAAACGGCTCCAAGGCGCCTCCGAAGTTGCAACAGTTGGGTCCCAAAGATACCATCTATCTGGAAGCCATAAGTGGAAGCAGCTTGAGGCCCCTCGAGCTCCACCTTCTTAGTCACCAGGTACCGTTTTGAAGATCTCGCGAAGCCCCTAAGCTTGATGCTCTGCCTGTTGCCCTTATTAACCCTCTGTCTTCTAGTGGCTCGAGCTAAACGTTTACCGAGCCCTTGATAGACGCCCAGACAAGCAGCCTGAAGAACCGGTTGAACATGTATGCCTTGCCTCTTGAGACGAGCAGAACTTGTTTGGCAACCTTATGAGTAGAGCAGAGAACCACACTTTTGTCGGCGAGCTCGAGTTCCTCCTGGCGAAAAAAACTGGTGAGCATGCTCGATGCACGTCTGCAGCTGCTCTTGCACAAACTTCTGCGAGCCAACAACTGGACCGTCTAGGTCGTCGACCCACAGCCTCTCGCTCATACGCGGCTGGGCGATGCACAGCTTGCGCAAGACGAGCAAAGTGCAACACCTAGCGAATCGAGTACCACTCCGAAGGCCTTGGATGACACTGCGAGTAGGTTGGAACGCCATAGAGTAAGCACCAAGCTGGGAAACAAGCCGAGGAGATAAGCAGGTCTGAAACTCGAGGAACAATATCGTGGGAGGAAACCCAAGCCTGAGCGCAGTCGAGATCAACCGTGGCCATTGGATGTGATCGTAGAAGCTCTTGATGTCTAGAATGGTCTGCCCAACAGTAGCTCCTAGTTTCGCAGGAACCTCCGACTCCAGGACCCGAAGATACGTTTCACGCAAAGCACTGCTCCCTGCAATAGCCGCGTCCCATTTCGAGGTAAGCGACGAAGACCATTCACGTGCGTATGGCTCTCTGGCTAAGCTCCAAACGCGAGATAGCATAGCAATCAGCCCGATCACCCTGTCGCCCCCGTTTCTCTCAGCTAACAGCTTCCCCAAGACTGTCATGACTTGCCAGGGCCACGCCATACATCGCTCTATGGCAGCGTACAGTTGCACGAGCTCGGCAAGAGCGCTGTCTGGGAGACGTTCAAAATCAAGCGGGGAGAGGCGGTCGATGCCCATCCCAGCCTTCCCTTTCATCCTCCTGACCGCCCTCCTGATGTCCGAGATCTGCACAGGTGGCAGCGGCGCGAAAACAGCAGCGGTTTTGATCGTGTCAAAGAGGGACTCAAGGCCGGCCAAATCTAGCGAATTGGCGGTCCACATCTGCTGCCAGCGCTGTACCTTACACTCGATTATGTCCTTGGTTGTAAATCCTGACACCGTCAACGAGATACTCTTCGGTAGCATGCCGGGCCTTGCGCAGAGATTTAAACACAATCCCCAGAGAGCTTTCCTCAACGATCCAGTCCTTGAACCGTTTTAGGGGAGCGTGAACAGCCTTGCCCCGAGCTCTCTTAGAGGCCTTCTCCGAGAAATCCTTCAGAGTCTGGAGGGTCCCAACTTCGAGAGTCCCAAGATTCCCAAGGAGGTACAACCAATGATCCCAAGATGGAGCCCCTTTGCACGAGGGAATAAACTGGTGAACCCCGCCAGGAAAATCCCCAAGAAGAGCGCCACAAGACTCAAGAATTTGCTGAACCTGCTGAGACCCATGACCTCGAAGCCTATGCCGATGGAGCCGTAGGAGTAGCACATGCACTCTAGCCCACCAGCCACCATTGAGGTCGGCGAAGGGTTGGGACCTGATATGCTCGGGACGCTGCACAATCTCAACGGACAGAGTAGGACCTTGCCCCTGAGAGAGACCACCGTGCTGCTTCTCGTGATGTGCCAAAATGATGCGCTCCGCTGCTTGTGCCCAAGTTGCGAACATACCACTTACAGCAAGATCGTGATCCCCTCCCATCCTGAACGCAAGAGACGCAGAATCAGCCGGCCACTCGTCGAAGAAGGTGTGCTCGAGATACCCAACACGCTCCCTCTGTTCCGCCCACAGCTGCTCGGGAATGAAATAGGAGGGAAGAGAAGGGGAGGACAGCAGTGCGACTGTGGACGGCCCCTGGGGTGCAAGAGGAGGCAGACGGGGGAGATGGCTCATTTTCCGAGTGGCTCTCACCGACTTGGGCCCCAGACACCCTAGAGTCTAAAACAATGCTCCGCTCGCTAGATGGAGGCACTCTAAAGTCTAAACATCTGCCCCGCTCGCTAGATGGTTGAAAGCACGACTCCGACGCCCAAGGATCCTCCTCATCAAATTCGCAGAGGCCGGGCTCACCGAAGTTAAATGGGTCACCACAAGGCAGCACATCTTCAGGTCCACAAGGCGTGCCAGAAGGCTGGTATTCTGTACTACCTGATTCGCAAGGTTGGCCAACCACGTCCCCAAAGAAAGAGATTCGCATGCAGCCCGAAACGTAACGGCGAGTGCATCCCCAGCTTCCTGCCGCTCACGCTTGGCTCGCTGCGATGAGTTATGGGGTTGAGGCTGCGAGGTCGGCCGAGGGACCCGAGGAAGGGGGATGGGGCACGTGGAAGGCCCGCGTGATGCGCTGCCCAGAGGTGCGCAGAGACACATCCAGACCACAATGAGTGCCCCGCGGCACATCAAGGACTGCCTGTATGCCTCCTATGGCAAGCTTCGCGCGGCCCGCTTAGCTTCGACCGGAAGAGGTGCGCTCTCGACCCGCGGATCAAACATTCTATGCCTCCTATACGGGGACAGGCCGACTTGCTTGCGAGCGCGTAATCTATAGATGCGACTGCCCAGACCTCGTAACGCACGTATGCTCGGCTGCGCTCCGAAAAACGACACGCCGTGCTTTTGCCCAATGAAACCACGCTTGGCGAGATCTGTGGGTGTCATGTTCAACTCGCCAACTATCAGCCACGGCAAATGAAGCAACGAGACGAACGTGCCTAGCCGAACTAGACGCTGGGCGTTATCGCCAGATAAACCTAAGGAAGCGACTCCATCAAATATTATATCCACCAGGGAGTACCCTTGAAGGTGAATGGTAACTGGCAGGAAGCCGTCAAACCCCTCTCCACCAGAGGTGCAGAGCGCAGCAAAATCAGACGGCACCGAAGTGGAGACAGCTTGCAAATGTCCTAGCGAGGAAAAGCCTTCACCTCCCTCGTTGGCACGCGCGTGAGCACTGTCAGCCTTCGGCCGAGCACAGTTTGCAAAAAAGACTCGAAGTTGGCTTTCCTAGCCTGGTCCCGCCAATGCTGCACTCGATCGGCGGAAACATGCGTTTCAGCGAGGGCAAAAAACCGATACCCACGAGTGGAGGAGGAGGTGACGTAGTCCCGAGCGAGAGGCCCGAGGCAAGCAACATGACCAAACAGAAGGTGTGTAAACCCGCTAGAGGCTACGCCTGGGCCCGGCCGGGTTCGACCCGAGGTCGCTAGTCGACCGATCGCACCCTTGAAGGCCTTCACAAGATGAAGCCCCGCAGTCGCCGACGGGGTCCGCGACGCTGAAGCTCTCCTCGACCGTGGTCTGGTTCTGCACGGCATATGGCACCCCGTCAGACTCGGAGTGCCCACCGCGTTCTCACGTAGGAGCTGCCGCCGCCGCGACTCTGGTGGCGGCCTGGACGGCAGCCCGGGCTGCAAACTTGGCATCCGAGAGCCTCCGCGCCTCGGCATCGAGTTCGTCCTGCGATGGGGTAGGAGCAGAGCCGGCAGCACTACCCGTCGCAGCGCTGCCTGCGCCTTCTGGGGTTGCTGCTCCTTCGGCCTGCTTAGTGTCCTGGCTGCCCCCTCCAGGCCCGTCGGCGCCGACGGACTGGTTCTGGGCGGCCTTGCGCTTCTTGGCCTGCCTGTCAGTGATGGCATTTTGCATATGCAGGGTCTTTTGCCTCCACTCCTCTACCTGCGAGCCCTTGGCTGTGAGCGATTCCCGAGCCGCTTGAAGTTCCTTTTCCAGCTTCATCAACTCTTCTCGCTCCTCGCCCTCGCATTCGTACTGGTCGATATTCTTGAAGAACTCTTCGTCCCAAGACAGCGTCCATGCGGAATCCTTCTGCTTCTTGGCGCTGTCCTCGGACTGGATGCTGTCCGCGAGCCCGACTCCTGCTTTCTGGGCCAGGGCCTTGGCAGCATGCTTCTCGGTGATCTCGGCGGCCGCCAGCTCCTTAGCCAGGGCGGCCTCCTTCTGCTGGGCCTTCTCGTAGGCCTGATGGCACCGAATGGCACTGTCAACTGCCTGTCCGTGCCTCATGTTTCAGGAGGAAGAGAAACACGCAGACACAATTAACCCTCGATTCCCCAGAAAGTATAGGAACATATGGGAAGTCGGGGGAAGACAGAAACCCAGAAGATATTGGGAATCTATGGGAACTCCTTTTATTTGTGTGTATTTATTTGTGTGCCCCAGGGCCCCTTCAATGTTGACGTCCTTCCCAAGCAGAGCCTGCACGGCGCACGGCCTCCTCGGCGGACACCTTCGGCTGCGCATCGTTCTGCTTGAGGTCAGCCAGCTCCAGACTCGCCGACACCACTGTGACTCCACTGGATCGAAGCACCGAGCTCAAGCTCGCTGTTCGCCCAACGGACCTCACCCGATGTCGACACAACACTTCAACTCTTCGAAAGATTCTTGAGAAATCTTGAATAGAAATTGCATGAGCGGCTTCTGCTCGATGACCATGCCACTCTCCTGGGCGACCATGCCTGTCAGCAGAGCCTCGACCTGCTCCGAAGCTGCCTGTGACGAAGTGGACGCTCCTGGACCTGTACCCGGCTCGCGCACGTTCTTCGGGTTCTGGCCGTCCTTGCCTCCTGCAACGGCAAGCTGCAACCCATTATCTCCAGGCTGGTCGTCAGAAGCTGACTTCCTCGGCTTGGGGCGATATAGCTTCACGGGCCTAGTGCATTTCGCACACAGGTTGTTGCGAGACGCGAGAACATCATTGTATTCATGCGTATGGCAACCTGCACAGCAACTCCATGGCCTATGAGTAGTCGACCCTCTTTCGCCAACGGGACTGCCCGCCAGAAGCGGAGGTGGGAAGCCCGTTGCCCCTCAAGCACCTCGCGGAGGCGCGGGTGTTGGGCAAGCTCGCTCGCAAAATGCGCGGCTTGGGCCCAACGGTGCTCGAGGAGGAGGAGGAGGAGGAGGAGGAGGAGGAGGAGCAGGTGGACTCGGAGGAACCCCCGCCCCCGAGCCGACAGACGGGATTGCGGATCCCGCGGGCCCAAGGGGGTTCTGAGACTGGCGACAGATCGTCCCGCCATAGCCAGAGGAGCCCCTGCGTTCTTCATTCGACGCGCCTTCTGGTGGTGCCACGACCTTTTGACAACCTTGTCGGCGACGGTGAGGGCGCGTTTTTGGACCAGCAGGGTTCTTTGCCTCAGTTGGCGCGGCTGCCCGGTTACATTTCGAGGCGCTGCGCAGCCACACCTGTGCATGGTGCCTCCCTCCGCCAAGTGCTAGGCGTTGCTGGAGCTCTCAGGCCTGCTTCGTGGTGCAAATAGTGCACCATGGTATATTGACGGATAAGCGGGCCAGAAAAATGTCACGCTTGCACCTGTTCTTGAAGACCTCGCCGTTCTTCTTCAAATGGGTCTTTGGGTCTGGAGGCTCTGTATGTATCGAAGGTCACCACCGCCCCCTGCCTTTTTGGAAGAGCCTATGTGTCCGAAAGTTGCGACTCAAGCTTGGCCTAGCTATTGGAACATGTGTCCCCCGAGTTTGTTTGGAAAGTCTTCGGGGAACACCTGATGATAATGACCGCAGTGATGACTTCGATATGTTCTCGCTCACTGCTATTTGGTGGGCTCTCTTTGGAAAGTCTTTGGGGTCGCTAATCACCACGGACTGTCATGACATTGAATGTTGTTGTGGAGGTTGCAAACCAAAAGAGTATGATTGTGGGGCTACTGATGTTAAAAGGGATGTCGTGTCAAGCTTTTAGGTGAAGAAATGGCTTTGTTCAGCGCTGCTTTATGAGCGCCTCAGTGGTCAGACGTTTCGGCACATCAATCTGAAGCTTTTCGCGCGCATAAGCCGTGAGCACGCCGATGGCTGCCGAGGGCCTCCGTGGCCGCCGGGTGCCGCCAAGGGCCGCCAAAAACACTGAGGGCCGCCGAAGGCGGCCGCGACCCGCGCCGATGACGCCGCGGCGCGAGGTGACTGTGGTGCGGGTGAACCCGGACTATCCCTTGCCGGACTTTCTCGGCAGGACTTGCGCGCAGCGGCGCACTGATTGCTGCGCGTCGGAGGAGGACGGGGAGGAGGAGGAGGAGGAGGAGGAGGAGGAGGAGGAGAGGAGGGAGGAGGAGGAGGAGGAGGAGGAGGAGTTCTCGGAACCCTCGGGCCAAGCACAGGCCCACCACTAGTGCAGGAGGGAGGAGGAGGAGGAGGAGGGAGGAGGGAGGAGGCAGAGGAGGAGGAAGAGGAGGAGGAGGAGGAGGAGGAGGAGGGTGGAGGGTGGAGGGAGGAGGGAGGAGGGAGGAGGGAGGAGGGAGGGGGGTGGAGGGAGGAGGGAGGAGGAGGGTCGTGCAGCAATGCGTTGTGGGGGCGTCGGTCGCTCGCCCCGCTGGCTCGGTCCCATGGGCGTGGTCCAATCCCCCCACCTTTGCACGCCTTCCCGAAGGCCCCCGCATGCCGACTGGAGCCCCAGAGGTCCCCTAGAAGCCTTTCGAGAGGACAACCCCCGCTGAGAGCTGACAGAAGCCTTCAGGAGGCTGCGAGGTGCCCTACGGGATCTCGAAGACGCCTCGCGGAGGCCCCCAAGAGGCCCCGAGGTTTCCCAAGAGGCCTCCACTCACCACCCACCAAACCACCCCAACCCAACCCGACGGCTCAGATTTACCCTCGATTTCCAGTGTGGGGGGGGTCCCACCCGAAATTCGGGTCTTCGGCCTGGGAGGCAGTCACGATCCCCCTATCCTCCTGCCCGTTCTCCCCCCACATCTCCCGCCGCTCCCCACCTCTTCCCGAGGCAGAGGAGCCCCACTTTCTGAGGGCGACACCGAGTCCCCGACTCCTGCTGCACCGCAGCCCTGTTTCGCCCTCAGGGCAGCACAGGTACTCACTCGAGCGGCACCACGACCGCTGGCACCTTGCCAGCGATTCCTGGCAGGTAGCCCTCTCACATCCTTCGGACAGCCTTATGGTCATGCGTGCCAGGCTTCCTGCAGGGGTCAAGGAATCCTTTCAACTGACGAGCGCTGTGAGCACCACAGTGCGAGCACGCCACCACAGGGTGGGCCATTTCCTGCAAGGAATCCTCGACCCGAAAAGTCACCAGACGGTGTGCGTTTAAACCTTGCAGCAGCAACCGTTCATTGGCATCATGCGCACGCGTCGAGATCGACCCAGGGCAAACCTCGGACGCGGGGGCCACAACACGGCAACACGCACACCAAGGCCGTGTGGCAGGCCCTCTCAATTCAAGAGACAAAACTTCGGGCGCAACAATGAAGGGGGGAGGCGCACGGGAACGTATGCGCCGCGCAGCGTGCCTTGTGTCCCGCGCGTCCACATGTGCGCCCACCCCTCCCACCCTGTGCCCCACCTGCTCTACAAACTGTTCAGCCTGCTGCACATGCCTCCTATCCCCCTCGGGCGCGCGCGCGCAAGCTGGCCCCCATACTTGGCCCATACGTCGGCGTGGAAATTGCCGTAGCTGTCCCGTCTCGTGATGCGGCCAGCTGCTACATCGGCCACCGTGCAGTGACTCTTCTCTTAATCTTACGCATCGAAGGACCAGCCTCGCAGAGGCCCCCGAAGTCATCCGGGGACCTCCAGAACACGCGCCACCTGCACGCCCAGGCAGAGGAACGGGCCGTTGTGGCCTCCTCCCCCCCCGCCCAGTCACTCCACGATACACAACATCGGAACATGGAGCAGCCGTCATCGGGGCACCGATGACCAAAGCTTCCAGTTCCGCCCCATCAATATCAACGACAGCATGCGAGCACGTGCAATACACAGTGTCGGCCACTCCAAGAAGGGGCCTCTTCCTACAAAGTGGCCGCGGCCCCTGCCGTTCAGCACAAACTGCTCCACTGACTCGCGAAGGAGGAACTGTCCAGACGAAGAACCTCCCTTGGGCAGGGGGCCAGACACCGGCGTCCTGGACAGGGGGCCTCCAGGAGGTCTGCGGAAGGGGCCACAGAGCACGCTCCAGGAGAACACGGACCTGGGGCTGATCCCGAGCTTGGACCAGCGGAGCAAGCGCATCAGGGCAAGGCAGCTCTTGGCCCAACTTGCATTCGAAGCGCCCGCGAGCAAGTGTGCCTGGCAGTCTACACACAAGACGTTCGTCATTCAACGCAAACCGGGCTTCAAACTTCCTGGCCATGGGCCACAGCCCATTCATAATACATGATCTAAGATGCGCACGAGCATCGGGCCCCAGGGTGGGAAGATCACTATTTTTGTCACAGCGAGGCCGTCCGCTAGAGACAGCCTAGACCAGGGGCAACCAAGCCGCACCAAACTCGAGGTGTTTCAAATCATCGTGCTTAGTCACTTGTCGCCATTGCCAGGCCGTGGCAGCCTGCACGAGAAAATGACGGATCACCCTGGGACACACGACCGACATCTAATTCAATTTGGTCGTGAGTGGTCCATACAAACGCCGATCGCACGGACCAGCCAACTCGAGCGAGAGACAGCCGACAAGCGCTGAACGGGTCAGCCACTTGCGTCCACATAGAGACCGTGGCAGATCCTTCCATCCCCTCCCGCACCACGTGACTCGGCACCCATCCCTCCCATATCGCTCGACAGAGCGTGAGAACAGGCAGCAGCGTGGCACGGAATATTGGATCCGCATCTATCTCGCACAGTGAATGTAAAGTTCGAGATTTCCCCGCAGTGGCCCCAGTCAGGGCTGAAAACGCAGTGCTACGCATGGTCTCAAGGTTAGACGTGGAGCACCCAGTGGCTTTCATGCCGTGCGACATAGAGGACTCCAACTCTGAACGAGCTACTTTACGAGCAGCGAAACGTTTCTTGGTGCCAGTTCAAATGAGACCAATAAATACGACGCACACGCTGCCGAGCCTCACGCATACGTTCTTTGCGCGCAGCATGCCCTAGGCGACGTCCACTCGAAAAATCAATCCCCAGATTTCTTTCGTGCTGAGTTGCTTTCACCCCCCATCTTAGTATTTAAAAAGCCGTGCCACTTCATCACGCACGACCTGGTCATTGCACAACACTCGTGACTGATCTACATGCGCACGTAGGTCCACTGCTGCTATCGCCGTCTGCAACGCCAACGAAGCCTGAACCAGCTCTCGAGTGAGTCTGGACTGCGAACCGATCCTGTGCAATAGCAAGTCGTCGACGACAACGGTGGGTGCGACCGTGCGACACACGATACACCGAATCTAAAGTTCGAGTCAACATGATTTTGGGCATTCCAGTTGTCCACCCACCGCCAGGTATAATATTTTGTTCAACGTCCAGCGGCGACGAGACGACTTGGCCCAAGCAACAACACCGCTCGGCTCGATAGACACTGGTATTCAAGCTCAGCTGCCAGAGTGGGAATCCTGTCGCAACTACTGCTGCTTCCAGAAACCAAAGATGGTCCACTTGTTCGAAGGCCGCCAGCAAATCCAAGAGGACCATACCTGGCACCCATGCTCCCTTAGCAGACCCTTTAGCCTTAGTGGTGACATACTCCAGCCAGGCCGTCTGCTGCCAGACAGCGCGATCGCACGATCGCCTTTTGGAGGCCCAGAAGTACGATAGATCGTTCTGAGATTCCGTCTCCTGAGCAACCAGTCGACGCAATCTCGCCTGAACGCGAGCGAGCACGTGAATGAGCGCAACAGGGCGAACACCGCCAGGCGCTTGGACTGGACGGCGATTTTGGACGACAGCTGGGGCCACTCGGCCGCTTCTTCGACTGCCATCGGCAGTTCCAGAAACAATCAAGATCAGAGTCGCACATCATACTCAACTGCTGCGGCCGTATCATACAACAAATCATGCCCGTGTGCTTGGACACGGTTTTTATCACTGACCGCAGATGCTGAACGGATGGTCGCTCAGGTCGAACACCCAGCTCAACAGGCCAACCGAGGCCACGATGCCATTCTACAAGCTTCCACCTGCTCCATTCCTTCTGAATCTCATCCATCTGCTGCTGTCGGTCTCGGGGGCGATATAGGGACTCGGTACTGACACCCTGGAAACCCATCGGGAGCTTCGTGATCATATTGAGCCCTCCAGCCCCACCAACAGCTTGCTCATCAGTCCACTTCCGAAACCTAACGTGCCGTTGCTGCTCATCAGATCTGGCCATCTTTAGGATTGCCTCCTTCGTGATTTTCGCCAACACTTCCTAGGTAGAGCAATTCCAAACTTCGGCCCCGAACATCTGGAACACTTCCACCGTTCTCCAGCGGGCCCTGCACCAGACCGAACACTGGCTGGTGCGGTGGCTTGCTTACGCTCCAGCGCTCGAAGTACAGTGACACGCGTGAGCGGTTGCTCCGTGCGCGAGGCGAAGAAGGGGCTAGCCGCGACAGCTCAGACGCCGTCGGCAACCTGGGGACCTTCGCAGCCAACGCAGAGACCCACTTGGTTCCACAAGTAAGCTCACGCCCTTGGTATGTATGGGCTTCATCGCCTACAGCATCAGCTACATCACAGAGGGCCACCTCTGCCTGACGAATGCAACGGTTCCAAGCTTCGGTTATCTCGAGACGAGACGGCTTACCCAGTATATTTGCACCTTTCCGCCTGAGCATTGACGGGCCCCCACGCATCGGCGCGCTCGCGACGCAGGCGCCCGGCAGGTCGAGGCGATGCCGTGCATGCGTGGGCACATCGAGATCAGTCCACCGTGCCCCTGGCCTCCTGGAATCACATCAGCACCAGGAGAGGAACGTGCACGCCAATCTAGCTTGCCCAGCTCAGCTTCAGACTCCGTGCGCCGTGGCCTGACACATGAGACCCTTGAGCAAGACCAACATTCGCTGCTTTGAACTCATCATGAGCTGAGCAAGAGAAGCAAAACGATCAGGATCACCTCCACATGCTTCCTCCATCTCCGCCCCGATTGGCTGGCTGATGGCCCGCTGGGTGCCCGCGTCATAGTGGGCCCAAGGGCGAGGACCGTTGCGATCGGCCCAGTCATCGTCCATCAGGCCGTGTCAGAATCAGCTGCCTCAGCCTCTGCAGCAGATCAGGGATGTGCACCCAGGGCGCCAGGGGCTCTAGGGGCTCCTCCTCCTGCACCTCCTGCTGCTGGTGGCGTTCCAGGCAGCTCTTTCACTCCAGGATTGGAGGGGGCGGTGCAGCGGGTAGCAGCCGAAGAGGAGGCGGGTTTTCGCCGCCAGCGCTACAAACGTTCCACCCCCCGAGCAGGCAAAACAAGAGCATCAAACAAATCAAATGCTCCTCCTGCGGCGGGGGCGGCGGGCGCGGCTGCGGCTGCAGGCGCTGGGGGGGGGGGGGGGGCGCAGCGCTGCCGTGCAGCGCCTCGGGGGCGGCGCCCCGGTGGCGCCCGGGGCCCCCTGCGGCGCGCCCCCGCCTGCCCGCGTGGAGCTGCGCCGCCAGGGCCGCAGCCTCCCCTGGGGAGGCGCGGCGGGCGCGGGCACTCGGTGTCGCTTGGCCAATCCCCATCTCCTGTTCCTCCTCCTCCTCCTCCTCCAACCCGCATCCAGTGCGCTCCTGCGAGGGCATTCATGGTCGATCCAGATGTCCTGCCAGGCCCAAGGGGGCCCAAGTGGGGATGTCATGCGCGCGGCCGCAATGCGAACTTCGCGAGCCGCATCGAGTGCCTGCGCGGACAGAACGCTCCGCGTAGCATTGTCGACAGGGCGAAGAAGCATGCGGAGGAGCACAAGCAGAAGCTGGCTACCAATGCGGGTGGCGGTGGCATGCAGCGTCCTTCGCGTGGTGATGGTCCTCGCGGGGCTCGTGGACCCGGCATGGGCATTGCCGAGCAGTTGCAGCAGCTCCAGAAGCAGATGGGGCAGTTCACCAAACAGTTCCGCCAGCCTGCATCGGGCGGTGGCCAGCGTCAGCAGCCTGACGCCGCGGCCAACACCGACGGAGGTACCGCACCTGAAGGGCTGGAAGATGATGAAGCTAAGAAGCGGCTCGCTCGAATCGAGTCGCTCGAGGGCACATTCAGCTCGGTGCGCCACGACGACGACTTCCCCTCCTCCGTCAAGGAGGCGCTCGAGAAGGAGCTCAAGGACTCCAGGACCTTGCTCGATCGCCAGAAGCCAAGCTTGGCCAGGCACACAACGCTCGGGCACAAACTTCAGCGATGCGAGCAGCAGCTTGACAAGCATAATGATGATATCCAAGTTCAGGAAGCCCTCATCCCCGCGGCCCAAGAGGAGCTGGTCGCCATGCGTGAGAGAGCCCGCCAATTGCTGTGGGAGGTCGCTGCTACCAAAGTCGAGCTGCAGGAGACCATGTCCAAGGTTGCGCCGCCAGTGGTGCCGTCTGTCGACCTCGACGCCCAGACTGCCCAGAGCGACCCCGAGATCCAGCAGCTCATGGCGTCGCCAGTCTTCGGCGAGTGCAAGCAGCTCCTGCAGGCGCAGATGCAGGCTGAAGCCGCCAAGCTCCCCCACCCCCTTCCCCCGCGGCTCAGCAGCCAATGGGGTCGGGCGGGGGGGGGTGTTCCAACGCCGTCGGATATGGTTTTGGATGAGTTGGATGAGGAAGGAGTTGAGAAGCTCTTCGTGGCAGCTCGTTCTGAGGGTCCAGATCATAAGCGTGCGTTTGGGGAGTTGGTCAAAGCATTGGGTGCCAGCGCGAAACAGCAAAGGTGTGGGTGACGCTATGTTCCAGCGTCCAGCGCCTAAATGTTGTGGGATACCTCTCTCCCGCACAGGCGCCCCCGTTCCACCTCTGAAAGGGGCGCCGCTCAGGTCTAGTGATGATGCCGCTGTCCAGTGCCAAGTGGAAACGTTTAACGGATCGAGCTGGCCTACTCCCAAACGTCGTCTTCGAAAGAGCCCAGCAGTGCTTCTATGCGCTCAGGAAGTGGGCGCCAGCGAAGCCTTCATTGGCAGAGCCAGTGCCGGGGCGCGCAGTCTTGGTTGGCGCGCGCTGTTCGCGCCCAGCTACCTCAACCCCGACGCAGGTGAGAAGTCCGCGGGGGTGGCCGTCTTCGGGGGGCTCAGCATCGGCCTCAGGTGGCCGCCAGAGGGGGGCGCGCCGATAGTCCCGCAAAGGCTCATGACATTTCTTGTGGATTTCCCTGGATGGCCCACCATCTCGCTCTTCTCGGTCTACCTCAAGTCTGCGGAGGGCCTCGGCGATTTCAACTTAAGTTTGCTCTCGAACCTGGGGCGGGCGGTTACTGATCCTACCCACTCGGTCATCGCTGGGGACTGGAATATGACCCCTGAGGTTTTGGAAGGCTCTGGATTCGTTCGCAAATTGGGTGTGCTCCTTCTGGCCCCCACAGCGCCCATGTGTCGGAGCCCCACCTCGAGCTCGATCCTCGACTACTTCTTTCTGGGGCCAGGCGTTGCTAGATTGATTTCAGGCGTTCAAGCAGATCTGCAGTGGGATATTAAGCCTCACCGCCCTGTCGTTATGCATGTGCGCCCTGATGCATTAAGTGCCAATCAGTTGATTTTCCGCAGCTACGCCAAGCTGCCCACCGCCTTGCCGTTTGGACCATGCCCCGCTCCTGGATGCTGGGCTGGAGCCCTCCATCAGGCTGTGCAGGCTGCTGCCCTTGCCCAACGCAGTCCTGCTGATGAGGCATGGGCGACCCTGAATGCCGCATGGGCCACCTTCATCGATTGCGTCGAATTGGAGCTGGTCCGTTTCCTAGGGGTTGAATCCAAGGGCCTGGGGCAGCGGGGAAACGCGATCAAGGCGTCCTGGGCTCCCAGGTTCTATCGTCCCAAGCTTGCTGGTGACCAGCTCCAAGTTTGTTCTTGTTGGCGATGGCTATACCACGCTTTTGCCGATTTTGCGCAGCCCACCGTCTGCCTCGCGGAGGGCGGGGCCCAGGCCACGGCCTGGCAGGTGTCTTTGCAACACTCCTGCCCAGGGGGAGGCCCCAACATCAGACTTGATGCGTCGTTGAAGGAGATGCAGACCCTGGCGGCCGAAATGCGTTTAGACCATCCTCAGATGCAGGAGTGGCGCGATAGGGCTGAGTACTTTTTGGAACTGATTCAGGAGGACCTCACATATGCCAATGACATAGGGGAGAAGCTCCACCAACAGTCTTGAGATGATTGGCAACAGACGGCTCTGTCAGGCTCCGCAAGGCTCATGCGCAGGTTCACCGAGCTCCAGCGGAAGTGGCAACCCACTACCACCCAGGTTACTCCCGGTATTTTCTCCTCGGGCCCCGTCGAGCTCCTCGGGGCTGAAGCTGCCCAAGTCCGAGGTTTTTGGAAGGCTCGGATCACCCTTCCAGAGGCCTGGATTCCTGATAGGACGTGCTTCACTAGAGCTATCGCAGATCAGATCCGCGAGGCATCGAGATCCATCAGCGCGCCACGGGCATCGAAGATCAGATCCGCTATCGCGGCCCAGTCGCTTGACGGGCTTCCACGCGCGCCACTTCAGCCTTCTCAGTGACGAAGGCTTGCACGTGGTGGCAATTCTGTTCGAGGCCGCCGAAAGGCTAGGGATGTTTTCCAAGCAGTTACTGTGGATGTTGCTACCGCTGCTTGGGAAACCCAAGGGAGGGGGGGGGGGCTACGGCCGATTTTGCTTCTCGCTGCACCCGTGCGTATTTGGCAACGTTTACGCCGACCTGAAACCGATGATTTCATGACCCGATCCCATCGTCCGTACTAGTCGTTTGGTGCTGGACAATCATCAGGAGCAGCGGTGTGGCAGCAGTGCATGTTGGCTGAAGAGGCCCAGGCGCGAGGTCAGGTCACGGCTGGCTTCATCTGGGACGTGATGAAATATTTCGAGTCGTTTAGGTTGTCGTGGCTCCGTGTACGTGCTGAGTAGTGGGGCACCCCTCGAGTGCTCACCAAGACCCTCTACAACCTGTGGAGGAGCCCCAGGGTTTTTCGTCTAGGAGCCCACCGCAGTCCCCTTCCCCAGTTTGCGGTATCTGGGCTCCCTGCTGGATATATATATATATATATATATACATATGTATATATATAACGATGTGGATATACATATATATACACATATATGTGTAACGATGTGTTCGTCAAGGTCTACACTGCACCATGTTTGAGTTTGATCAGTTCTCGATTCGGAACCCTCAGGTGTCCCTGGGGTCCTACATTGACGATGATACGTTTCTTTCGTTCGGTAATGAAGATACCATCATCCCGAAGTTAGTCGCGGCCGCCGCTTACATGCAGCACATTTTTTCAGCAAAGGCTGGTGGTGCAGCTAGCTGCAGATAAGGCTTCGACGTTTGCATCATCCAGCAATGGTGCTGCACGGCTGGCCAAGAAGTTAACGCCCTTTTTGCCCGTCTTCGTCAGCGCCTCTACCGTCTCCCTGGGCTGCGACTTGGCGCCAGGACAGAGGGGGGCTTGCAAAGGAGGCCGTGCAAAAAGGAGAGCCAGGTTTGCCGGTATGCACAAACGCCATAGTTTTCTCCGATCTGCTTGAAGTCAACTGCCCAGGGACCGATCGCGGATGAGCAAGATTTATATGTGTGGGGCCAGGCCAGCTGCTGGATATGGGTCCATGGTCCTGGGGCTGTCCGACAATGAGCCCAATGAGCTTCGCAGTGTGTTGATTTCTGGCTACCCACCCGCACGTCGAGGTGCTTCGCTCCTGGCTAAACTGTGCATTCGCGGAGGTCCCGCATGGCTGCAGGCAACAGCGCCTGCTCGCCAATGGTCGACCAGCTTGTGGCGCAGCTTGACTACACCGTCCACCAGCCCTTTCTCCTTTCGTGATCACATCAGGCTTTGGAGGAACCTTGGGGCCCAGGACCTTCGATTGGGAGCTTCGGAGTGGCGTATCTCCCGGGGGCCAGGCCGTCGTGTGCTTCTGATCTTAGAGCGCATTGGGTGGAAAGTCCGTAGTTTTCACATGTGACAGGACGGCCGCGGATATATGATTGATCTCATGTATGCTAGCCCTGCTATGACAGCCAGCATGTTGCAGTCAGAAGTCCAGAGATCCCATGAGCGACGGCTCGCGGCGAGCCTCCCCTCCTTTGTGGGTGCGTGTGTGTGTGTGTGTGTGTGTGTGTGTGTGTGTGTGTGTGTGTGTGTGTGTGTGTGTGTGTGTGTGTGTGTGTGTGTGTGTGTGTGTGTGTGTGTGTGTGTGTGTGTGTGTGTGTGTGTGGGGGGGGGGCCCGCTTCGCTCCCTCCTTCGATCGAAGCGAATCGCGCCGCAGCCAAGTACTGTTTTTTTTGTTGTTAAACAAAGGTTGCTGGACAGCCGACCGCCCCCAGGAATCAGGATATATTTCGGACGGCAAGTATCCGAAGTGCGGACAACCCGATTCGTTGTTCCATCGCCAGTGGCTCTGCAATGATCCCGAGGTTGCTGATGCCCGCAGCGAAGCCTTAGCTTCAGAGGTCATCGAGACAGCCCGTGATAGCGAGCCTGATTCTCGATTTTTCTGGACTCGTTTGATGATGGCCCAGCCCGATGTTGACTCCTTCCTCCTCCTGCGGCGAGGGCCGACCCCCTCTTCCAGGATCCTGAGGGGCGGCCGCTGTCTTCCGAGGAGTTTGTCACACTTAGCGAGAGCTGCGACCTAGCGGACGACGGCTCTGCGACCCAATGCCCCATTCTAGAGCTCAGCCGTGCTGCGTTCGCGGGCGTTTTTCTTGAACCAGGGGAAACCAACCAGGTGCGGACCCGTTTCTTGGCCCCTGTTTGGCCCGAGCTCCATCAAACGCCGCAGGCGGCGGAAAACCTCGGGCTCGCCACGGCCTGTGCTCTCAGCTCTGGCATGTGCTCCCCATTTAGCGATTGCATGGGGGCCGCCCGCCTACATAACTTGTCGGATGCAGCGCAGCTTTGCCCGAGGAATGTTTGCAGGATTCCGCCGCGCCGCCCAGCAGGGGCATGGCTTTGATGCCCTTGGAGAGGCCAGCCACGCCCCAGCCCACCGCTTGGATGAATTGATTCAGGCTCTGCCCCCTGACCAGAAGCGAATGGCGCTGGCCAGCGAAGATGCCGACCGCCTGGCCAACTTCGCCCTCTCACTCCATCCCCAGCCTGCACCTGCTGATCTGGAGATGTTGGATAGGCAGGTGCAGACCATCCGCTCGTGTGCCAAGATGATGGGACGGGTGCTCCCGCTCTTTCCTAAGTTGCAGTTTGAGCGACGCCCTCCTGAGCAGCGCATGCCTCGAGTACAGCCTCCCCCTGTCTGGCACGAATGGGAGGAGCCCGAGGGTGAGCAGATGGCTCACCGCTGCAGCATATGTCACATGATTGGTTTCAGCGGCGCGTCCCGACCTATGAACGGTTGTGCTGGTTTGTCCACCGCCCTCAAGCGCCTGTCGGGCGCCGAGAGCGAGAGGCACCATAAGGTGGGATTTACCACGCTGAGCAAATCGCTGAAGCCTTTAATTTTCTGCTACGCCTGTGGTGCATACACCAGCAGGCGATGTTATCTGCTTGCCCACGATTGTCTGCAGAAGCTAGGGACTCATGGTGCAAGCGTGCGGTCGCGAATCCAGATTGGACTCCACCCTCATTACAGGAAGAACCCAAAACGCGTGGAGACGGTGGCGCCTGCCAGAGCGCCGCCCAAGACGGTGCTCCTTGCCCCTCCAGGCCCGTTTGCTGCTGGCGCATCGCGCTTGGTCGATTCGGATCGATTGAGAGCGCTGGCAGCCCGGATCAAGGCCAAGGAGGAGGCATCCAGGCGATAGCCGATGACGATGACGTTCTGCCAATGGGTCGTCCCGTCCTCCTCCTCCTCCTCCTCGTCCTCCTCCTCCTCCATCCCCATCCCCATCCCCCTCGGGACCCCCACCAAACTACCACCCCAGTTGGGAGTACACCCCTCGAAGCCCGAAGGGAACGACCTACATCTCCATCTCGGCCAGGGGGGCCTAGGCCACGCCGCTGCGGATGAGGGATCGATTAAGCGGTACTCAGGCGCGGGCGCACCCAGCCGGACTCTCCCCGCCGCTGCCGCACGAGCCTCATTCTGCCTCCTCCAGAGCAGCATTCACCTCATCCTGCAAAGTCTTGATTATGATGCGACGTGCGTGCAGTCCACGAGGTTCCCGAGCCAGTTTTTTTTCTTTCGTTGCCAACGCCCCCTGAACATCCAACAGCAGCTGTGCCTTGCGGTCCACCTCGGACTGCGCGGACTTGAGCTCCTGCACCGTTGCCAAACTGGCGGTCCCCAGCTTCGCCCGCCAGCGGAGCCCGACGAGTTTGTCCCTGGACGACTGACTGATCGAGCACCTGGCTGGCGGCAAGGAGCTGGGGCTCAGACATGTCGAGCCAAGGGGCCTGATGCTCGGGCGTGAGATTCTGCTTGTTTGCACCGTTCGGCTTGCCTCCCCCACTAGCACCCTCTGCGCCACGATCTCCCCACTTAGGTGGACCCTGGGCCCAGCACCCACGAGGATGCTGCACATGCCAAGGAGGAGCGCCCAGATACAGAAGCGGGTTCGGACGCGTACACTCTGCCTGCCTGCATTTCGCCGTGAAGCCGAAGTTGTAGTAATTGCGGGAGCCGCGCTGCCACCCATTGGGCTTGGTAGCCATGCGCCCCTCCTACACACGAACGCTGGTGGGGGTCGCGAACCCCAGGCCATTGAGTCTAAAAGGACCCTGAACACCACACGCCATAATCGCTCGTTCGAGCGAGGTTGGCAGTCCAGGAGCAGGCCCCCTGAGCCAAAATGGCCACGGATTCCCTCCTCCCCCCACCCTCCCCTCCTTCTGCCCCTCCTGGCCCTCCTTTGGATCCTCCTCCTTCCCCCCCCCCCCTCCCCCCTCCTCCCGGCGGCGCCGCGGGTCCGCTTGCCGCGGGCGCACTGCGCTCGGGAGCCGCCCGACTTCCCCGCCGACCCCCCCCAACAGGGCGGCTGGGGGTGGCCGGCTCCCCGGGCCAGCGCCAGCGCGGGGCTCGCGAGCGCTGGCAGGGGACCAACGCCACGCAGCCAGCCCTTCCTCTGCGACCGCCAGCGGGCCTGGCCCCATACGGGCCCGCTGGCGGTGGCAGAGGAAGGGCTGGCTGGGGTTCGCTCGGCTGCGCACGCCCTCCAAGCTCTGAGCCCCAGCCGGGTTCTCAAGAGATTGAGCCCGCAGGGGCCGGGTTCACGGGTGGGTGCCCGTTTCCTCTCCCCCGCCGCCGCCTCCTGCATTCCGCTCCGCACCCTCCCTGCCAGTGCTCCCCGCAGCGCGCGCCCGCTCGCACCTCCTCCGCAGGACCTCCCTGGCGGAGAATCTGTGGCACATTGCGCTGCCCTCCCGTGGCCTGGAGGTGCTGCACCGGGTCGAGAGGCGTGGCCCCACCCGCGCCTCGGGAGGAGGGGCAGTGCTGGTGGGATGCTTTGCATTCGAATTCTATGGTCTAAGGATGGGTAGCCTGCCCCAAGGGGTACACTCGAGATCGATGATCAGGATGGGTACCCACATAGGCACCCTTCCCCGAAGGGTACCATTCCCAAAAGGGGTTCCCCAAGTATTGAGCGTGTGTTATGAGGATGGGTAGCCTTCCCAAAAGGCAGCCTTTGCGTCCTTGCTTCTTCGGTCTATCCTTGACCACTTTCGATGTCCAGCCCCGCTCGAACAGCTTCGACATGGGCGTCCAAGGGGCTTGCATCCGTATCGGGCATCCCTACTGTCAATATTGACAGTGCGTCGCCATTTCGGGAGACCTCTTCTGTTCTGGAAGTGGCTGTCCTGTTCGGGTGCCCGACTCCTGTTCCATGTGGATTCGACGCAGGTCCGACGTGGATTCGACACAGATTTGACCAGGTCGACATGGGCTCGGCGCAGATACGGCGTGGATACTGGCGCGACTGGACTGATGCAGCATAACTAAGGTACTTTCTTATGAGGAGGCGGAGGAGGAGGAGGAGTGGGTCGTCTCGACGTTCCCCCCCCCAGAGGATGCCATAGGACCTAGCCACCCTGCCATTGGGAGGAGGGTCCCTCCTCCCCCGCGTGGTTTCGCTTCGCGACGCCCTCCATTGACATTCTAGTTTCATCAACCCCCCTCAGCGGCAACAGCCGCTGGGGTTGGGGGATGGTTGAATCTTCTTGGGTCACGGAGGAGGAGGAGGAGGAGGAGGAGCAGGAGGAGGAGGAGGAGGAGGAGGAGGAGGATTGAGAGAACGGGGGAAGAGGCGATTTCAGGCTGAGGGAAGAGGGGGAGGACGGTAGTGTAACGCTGATGCCCTGCAGGGTAGGCTCAATTCTTTGCGTGTCGGTTTGTGCGTTTGGGCTCTCCCATCTTTGATCGTCGGTGTTGGTGAAAGAGGGGGAGTCCCTCCTCCCGCGGATTATTTTCCATGTATTATGTCGTGTTGGGCTCTTTAGATTTGAGGTGGGCGTGGGACTCCGCAGGCTTAGTGACAGCCACCTCTATTCACCCATTCTGACAATCTCCTTAATTATTGGCACATGCATATGGAGGATATGCAAGACAGCCGCCATTGCCGCCAGGCTGTGTCCTGGAGGCAAACGCTTCGTCTGGGAACGGAGGACCAGAACGGTCAAGCTCACGAAGCAAACAGGTCCCGGTCTACGAATTTTCCATCGTGCTAGGTTGCAGGAGGCGCACTTCCACACAGCCGTATCAGGGTGTTGACGTGTGGAAGGGACAATGCCCCATCATGATGGGTATCATTCATGGTCGCAACTGGAAATAGGGAACGCATTTGAAGAAAAGGAGGCGACATTGCGCAAGGCAAAGTACATGTAATGTTTGGTATCCTCCGCGGCAAGAACATATCCTTCACATGCGCAAGACTGGGAGGCTCACCACCATACAGCCGTATCTGAGTTCTGCCTTTGGGACGGGACAGTGACAGCATGAAGGGAAAGGGGGAGAAGGGAGAATGGGGGAGGAGGCGGAGGAGGCGGAGGAGGAGGAGGAGGAAAAGGAGGAGGAGGAGGAGGAGGAAGAGGAGGAGGAGGAGGAGGAAGAAGAGGAGGGAGGAGGAGGAGGAGGAGGAGGAGAGGAGGAGGAGGCAGGAGGAGGGAGGAGGCAGGAGGAGGAGGAGGGAGGAGGGGGAGGAGGGCGGGCAGGAGGTCGAGCGAGGCGCTGCCACCCCGAAGCCCAGAGGCACCTGGCTGGCGGGGCCCGGCCCCGCCGCGAGCCTCGCCAGGAGCCGCGCCGCCCGCGCCGCGGGCAGCCGGCGGCGGCTGCGGAGCGCTCGAGGAGCCGTCGCGGCCCTTGCTTTTGAGGGCTGCGGGGTCTCCCCCTCGCCGCGCAATGGCCCTCCCCCTCCTGCTCCTGCTCCTGCGCCGCCTCCGCCTCCGCCTCCTCCGCCTCCTCGTTCTCATCATCTTCCTGCTCCTCGTCCTCCTCGTCCTTCATTTCCTCCTCCTCCTCCTCCTCCTCCTCCATCCCTCCTCCTCCTCCTCCTCCTCTGTCCTCCTCCTCCTCCTCCTCATCCCCTCCTCCTCCCCCTCCTCCTCCTCCTCGTCCTCCATTTCCTTCTCCCTCCTTCTCTTCCTCCTCCTCCTCCTTCTTCTCCTCCTCCTCCTCCTCCCCCTCCTCCTCCCCCTCCTCCTCCGCGTCCTTCGCCGTTGCCAGGGGGCACCTTCTGGGGCGGTCTGCGGTGCAGGCTCAGGGGGGATGCGACGTGTCGTCGACGCTTTTTTTGATTCCTTTTGATTCTCCTCCTCCTCCTCCTCCTTCTCGTTGCGCGTGACTAGTGGCAATATTGTCATCCTGACGCTGTCATCGCCCCCCCAGGGGCCGTTGCCACTTGGGGGTTCGAACAAATTGGGTCAAAAAGCGGAAAGGGGCCGACAGACGCCCCAGGGGCGGGCTGGCTAAGTCCCCAGGCGCCCTCGGTGTGGAAAGGGGAGTGAGGTAGGACAGGCACCGGCATCTTGGTCCACTGAGGGGAGAAAGCGGAGCGGGGGGCCGAGGTGCTGGCGGGAGTTGCAGCACGGTGAGCGTGTGGTTGTGGCCACGCTCGCCCAAGGTGGAGTGGCGCAGGAGCCTCACCCCTACTGTTACCGAAGGTTCGTGTCGTACCGACTTCGGCGCCGGTTCCTGACACGGCGGGGATCGCTCGGCCTTGAACGGTCGGCGGTTTCCGAATCGACTTCGACCGATTCTGGGCCGGCGCCAGCGTTCAGCGCTGAACTCCGGCGGCGGAGGTCGCAGCAGGTCGAAGCGACGCGAGCCTGCCGCAGGAGCCTCCCAACGCAGGAGGGGAAAAAAGCACACACAATTCATCGTCCACTCCCAGGAAAACATGGGAAACTATGGCAAGGGGGGGGTGGAAGACAAAAACCCAGGAAAAATGGGAAACTATGGGGCATTCTTTCATTTGTGTGTTTATTGGTGTGTCCCAGGGCACCTTCGGATGATTGTGTTGCCCCCCTTTGGTCCGACCCGTGAAGAGGAGGAGGACGACGACGATGAGGACGACGAGGTGGACGACGAGGTGGACGACGAGGACAACGAGAGCCCCTTCACCAGCGCCCGACGGCCCTGCGCAGCGGGCGGTGCCCTCGACCCGCCGAGGCGGGCGCGGGGGTTCGGGGGGGAGGCGCTGGCGGCCACGGGTCAGGAGGGCAAGAAGCACACAGACACAATGAATCGTCGATTCCCCAGAAAATAGGGGAAGATATGGGAAAACATGGGGAATCTGGTTATTTGTGTCTATTTATGTGTGTGTGTGTGTGTCCCAGTTCCCCTTCACTGGCGGCCACGGGGGGGGGGCTCCCCGGCCGGGGGTGGGTGGCTCCCCCTGTCTTCTGTCGGGCGTGTCCCCCATACGGGGGGGGGATTTTTGACGAAGAATAAAACATACTCCAAGCATGCCCCAAAAAGGTCAACAAATACACAAAAAGTAGTCCCCAGACTATTTTTGGATTATGTTTTGGCTATTTTTGGTGTATGTTTTAATGTTTCGTCGAACATCCCCCTGTAGGGGGACATGCCCGACTGAAGGGGGGGCCTGCGGTTGCTTCGGGCCTCGGGCAGGCCCGGGTGTCGAGCGGTGGCGAGGCGTCTTGGCCTGCCCACGGGCCCACCAGAGCTTCGTCTGAGAGCCTCTTGTTGGTGGCACGAACTGTTCTCATGACATCTCTGGCTGGGGCGACTCTGTTTTGACACGTCGGCTCGATGTTCTAAGAACACTGCTCTCGTTCTTGGAACATTTTGGGGTTCGAAGAACTTGACACGTCGGTCCGATGTTCTAAGAACGTCGTTCTTGTTCTTAAGACATGTTCGGGGTTCTAAGAGCATGGCGTGGTGGTCCCATGGGAATGCCGGGACGGTCGGTCCCTGCTCAGGGGCTGGGGGGGAGCTCCCCCAGTCGTGGGGGAGGCTTGCGGTTGCTTCAGGCTCGGGCAGGCCTGGGGTGAGCGCCCACACGCCCGAGTCAGGCGAGAGGGTCCCCGCCCCGCGCGGCCGCCGCCTCGCGGCGCGCATCCGAGCCGCGCGCGCGGGCGGAGGCCCGCGCCTCGCTAACCTGCGCGCGCGGGCGCCGTTGCGACTTCGGGTCGCGGTGCAGTGCCGTTTTTAATACGTGTTCCGCGTGGGGATCATGCATTAAGAAAGCAGGGTTAGTATGCAACACGACGCAGCGTTCCTGCATGCATTTGTTCATGTTCAGAGTAATCATGTATTAGATTCCTTTGTTTTAAAATCCTAGGTATCAGCAGCTGCCCTGTATGTTGCAGACCTTGGAAGCTGCGCCTGGCGCAGTGGGAAGAGCCGCAGGCGTAGGCGCGCGAGGGGGTGGGGCGGCGGCCGCTCTGCCCTGCGGCGAGCGGTGCGGCGAGGCGCTGCGGCAGAGGACGTCGAGGGGGCGTGCGCGCGGGGGCCGCGGCCTCGCAGGCCATCGCGCGGTGGCCATCGCTCAGTCACCGTGCCGTGTTTCAGACGTGCCCCGCGTGCGGATCGTGCGTCAAACATGCATTGGATTCAGTATGAAGAGCAACGACGAGTTCGCTGCAGAACTCTGGCCCCAAATTCGTCATGTATGAATCATCCCATGTTTTTGAAATCCCATGTATTAAAAACCGCCCTGTACCCTGCTCACCCCCTCCCGATCCGACCGCCCCCCCTTTCCCTCCGTTGAAGCTGGGGTGGCGGGCCAGTGAGGTGGATCGGCGGTAGTGCTGCTGGCCGCGAACGGTGGGTTGAGGCAAACAGGAGCAACACTGTGGAGGAGGAGGAGGAGGAGGAGGAGGAGGAGTAGAAGTATGGAGAGCGCGCACGAGCGAGGCAGTGGCGCGGCGTTGTTGTGTTGGTGACTCTACTCTGGCCGCAGTCGTCAATGGCCAACGCCAGGGAGCCGTTGGCGTCAGTTACCCTTCTCATCCCTGCCCACTCCTTTCATAGCGGCCGGGTGGCGCATTCGCTGCGCGCCGTTGGTGGTGCGTTACGAACGCAGAGGGCCGCAGTGGAAGGGATGGGTGGCGCGAACGAGCTAGCTGTTGCAACAGGGCTGAGGAGTGCAGGCATGCGTCGGCTGGAACTGCTGCGCGCGCGCGTGGAAAGCTGGGGCGCGTAGCACATGACAGTGGGTTAGGGGGCTCAGCTGGCCGCGGCCTCCTGGTCAAGGCCGAGGGGCCGTCGGCCGTTGGTTCCTCTCTGAACGGCAGGAGGTGGAATGACGAGCATGGGGAGCCAGGAGGCTCGGCATCGCTCGGACGTGTGCATTTTTCCTTCGGCGAGGACCATCGAGGAGCATCCTTGATGATCATTTGGCGAAAAAGCCACGCACGAAACCGACAAAAAAACACAGGGAATGGACGTCCGAGCGATGGCGAGGAGGGAGTGAAGGTTGGAGTTTGGTGGAGGGCCTTCGCAGGAGCAGTGGGCGGTGGACTCTTCGTGGGGACGCCTCCGAGGCCCGAGCGCAGCTGGTGCCTAGGGCCACCACCGAGGAAGTGCATGAGAGAGCTCTACCGACTGGCATCTGTGGGAATCTGTGGCTCACCCAAGAACATCAGACGTGACCTTAGTGGGCCCTGGAAACGACAGGGCCGTTTTTTTTTACCGGTTCCTTTTTGCCGTTCTTTTGCCAGTTCCGACGCTGTTTTTTTACCGGTTCCGTCGCCGTTGTTTGACCAGTTCCGGCTCAGGTTCCAATCCTGGAGCCGTTTTTTTGCCGTTTCCAGTCGCCGTGTTTTTTCGCAGTTTCCATTTTCAAGGTACATTTTTTTGGAAACGGTGAAAAAACGGCCCTGCCGTTTCCGGGGCCCACAAATGACGTGACTAGCATATGTGGGTGATAATGCCTCGGCGGATTTTGGAACACCGTGTTGCCGCGGACCCACTGGCATGGCGTTGGCGTATGGGCGAGAACACCACGGCAGGTTGCCGAGACCTGTGTGATCGTGGACCCACTGCATAGCGTGTCTGTTGTCGATGTTGGCGCCGTATGGTGCTATGAGACGTCGGTTGAACCTCAGTGGGTGAGAAAACCACGGCGGGTTTTGAAGCCCTATCTTACGGTGGACCCATTCGCATAGCGTTGGCAATGGGGGAGACTGCCACGGCGGGTTTTGGAGCCATGTGTCAGCGTGGACCCACAGCGTAGCATAGCTGTCGAGGGTGTAGCCGCCGTCATGGCGCTTTGAAGCGTCGGATGATATTGCGTGGGTTGGGCAGCCACGGCGGATTTTGAAACCCTGTGTGACCGTGGGCTCACTACTATAACGCCTTTCGAGGTGGTGGCGGCCGCCGCATGCTAGGATGCGGTGCTGCTGTCGCTTAGAGGGGAGGTGAAGGTGGGAGTCATGTCGTGCGCAGTGGGCGTAGGTGGCCCAGGTGTTGCTGCCGTGGCAGCAGTTGAGTGCGACTATTCGGTGCAAGGGTAGGTCCAAGGTCAGGTGTAGGGTAGAGGACAGCCGGCGGCGCCCTGGGTCGCCAGGAGCATAACGGGGTACTTTGAATTGCCGATCGCTGGGAGCAAACGCGGCGAGGATCGAGGGACGTATTGATGGGCCTCCGTCCACGGCACGTATGGCATGTTCGCGTTGTTTCGACGGGCGGCGACCCCGCCTGCGGCGTTCCATGTTGAGCGCCGTCGGCGACCCGGAATCGGTCGATGCTCAACGAGCCGAGGCTTCGGCAACGCCCGATCGTTCAAGGATGAACGATCGCCGAGGTGTCAGGAGCCAACGCCAGGGTCGGCACGACACGAACTTGCCGTGGGCGGGTGGCGTTCGCCTCTTCACCGGTGGTTGCGGGAAGGGTAGGATTGGTGGTGCGTGCTCGTCTCCGGGCGGAGGGTCCGTGCCACGAGCCGTGAAAATGGCACCGAGCTTGGCGTCGTGTTGATTGGTCACGCTGTTGGCGGGATCGGTACGGGGTTGTCCGCATCAAGCGCGGTTCCTAGTTGGTCATGTCGTTGGCGGTCGCATGCTTAGCTGGTGTGGGCATCCGCTTCGGTCTTGTAGCTCATGCGGGCATAACCGTCGCCGTACTCTTCCCCATTTTCGTCCTTGACGGACGCGACGTCGGAGCACAGCATGGGAGATCATGTGCCGGATAGGTAGATTTCGTTGCCATTTGGGATGCGGTTGTCGGTGATCATGCTTTGGGTTTGGGGGAGCCGTGGGTGGGGCAATTCTTCCAGCGGTGATGGGTGGAAGTAATATTGCTTGAGTAGAAGTTTTCGTGGGTATTGGCTGCTTTCTCTGTTTTCTATCGTGAGTGCTAGTCCTCGGGTGAAGATTTCGGCTATAGGGATGCCGGCATAATGGTCGCTGCTGTCCGCCTTTTGCTTGTGGTTCCCGCCTGGAGGGGGAGCCTGTTGAGACCCCGTTGCGCGGTCATTGTGGGTCCCTGCTGGTCCCTGCTTGGGGGTGGTGGGTCCAGGGGCCGTCTCTGGGTCGGAGGGGTCGGGTCCTGGGTCCCCGCGGGTCGTGTGGGCCGTCTTGGTCGCTCCGTCCTCCTCGTGGTATTGCAGCAGGTGGTTCATGCGGTGGGTCGCGTCTCTGGCAAGGCAGATCTGGAATGCCGTCTTTGCGAAGGATGCTGGTCCTCCGTTCGGGTTGTCCCGCAAGCTGACTTGACGATCTCATCGCAGCCGTGTGCGGTTTAGTCGTGTCTTGGGTATAGTCGGTGGTTGGGTCCTCCATTATGCTGTACAGTTGGTGAATGATGTACTGCGTTAGCACATTCTGGTTCGCCACCATCAGGAATGGGGCAGATGGGTGGATAGTCTGTCTGGCCTGGCTGTTGCGCAGTGCTCCAATGAGGTAGTTTATGATATGATCGTGCCGATGTGGGTCATGAGCTTGGTCGTACCTGGTTTCTGGGTTGATGATGTTATCCAGGCAGTCCTTGATGATCACTTGAGTGTGCATCTTGAAGAGCTGGGTGTTCTTGTCGTGGTAAATGCTGATGGTGTCGACCTGTCGGTTGATTGCAACGTGCTGGATGTGCGCTGTCATTGCTCCTGAGCCGATTCCGATGGGTTGTGTGGCAAGGCCCCATGTTGGGCCCTGTTGTGCTGTCCTGGCAGGAGGTGGGGGCTTGTATGGGACGTGGGAACAGCCGTTCTTAGGTACGTCCCGTGGGTGGGGAGGAACGGTCGTCACGGGATCGTGGTTTCGGCGTGGGTGGCGGTTTGGCGGATACCGGTTGGGGCTTGGGTGTGGCGCCGTTGCTGTCGTTTGCCCGTGGGCCCAGCCGTCTGTCGTCGGTCAATGTCGGGTTGTGGCGTAAGGCTGTGTGCGTCTGTTGGCGCCTTCCTTTCGCGCCTCGGTGGAGGTGCTCAGTTGGTGATTGCGCATGTCCTTGCTGCTGTTCATGATCTCGTCGAGCTGTATCTTGAAGGCGGTGTCCTGGTTGCACCTTGGCGATATACCTTGCCAGTGCCGAGATGTCGACGGAGACTGATCGCGCTGGCGGCGATGGTGGTTTGGGCGGTAGTGGTGGCTGCCAGGTACATCGTGGTGCGAGTGGTGCACTGCGGACAATTGTGTTCTGCTCGTCGAAGTAGAATCCGTCGTTGGTTGCTGAGATGGCCCGTCCCGAGCCCTGTACCAAACGATGCTATTCGATGCCGCGTTTCATTGTACCCTAGAGACCACCATCCGCGACCAGAGACCGGAGACGTGTTCTTGAGCCCCCACACGAAAGACGTCCACGGGAATGGCCAGATGGGCGGTCGGAAGCGCTCCGCACTCCAGCGTTGGACGGATGCGCGCGAGGAGGATGAGGAGGACATTCTTTTTCGCCCACCTTTTTGAGGAGGAGGAGGAGGAGGAGAACTCCTTTTTGATTCTACCTAGGAGCTCCGTATCGTCCGACACCCGCCCAGACCCCCAGCCGCGAGGGCCGCCGATGGGGGCAGAGCGCAGCGTCTCGCATTGACCTCGACGCCCGCAGCGTCGATGCACAGAGAAGGAGGAAGGCGAAGACGACGACGACGATGGCGACTGCCACGGCCACGGCGACGGCGACGGCGACGGCGACGACGACGGGTCGGGTCGGACGAACGGGGGGAGAGGGAGTGGGCGCAGTACAGAATCTGCTGCATGCAGCTGGTTTCGGGCCCGCCGTCATGCCCTGTCCTCCTTACTTACTCTGGCGCTTCCGGCGCCGCGAGGTGCCAGTAATTCAGCTGCGTGAGCTGATTATTTCAGGCACCCTTCACAGTCAAGACGCTGAAATGAGAGCCGGCTTGCGCTCAGGAGGGCACGTTCTCTTCGGGCCGTTCTTGGGGTCCAGGTCGGGCCAGCGGGTCGTGGCCGAGGCTTACCGCGGCCAGAGAAGCGATTTCGGTTACGTGCTTGCTCGTCGCGTCTTCTGTCAGGAGGGGAAAAATACACAGACACGATGAATCGTCGATTCCCCCCAAAAATGTGCAAATCTGGGAATTGGGGGGGAAGACAAATACCCAGAAACAATGGGAAAATATAGGGGAGTCCTGTTATTTGTGTGTATTTATTTGTGTGTCCCAGGGCCCCTTCAGATGATTGTATTAACCCCCTTCGGTCCGACCCGTGAAGAGGAGGAGGACGACGACGATGAGGACGCCGAGGTGGACGACGAGGACGACGATGGTGCAGAGGGTGTAGATGATACCAGTCTCTCCGGAGACCCTTGGCGCGTCGGCCTAGGCGCGGGCCAACGCCCGCGCAAGTTTTTCTCGACAGCGCGTAAGAGTGACCTCTCGCCGGAGTGACCTCTGGTGCGCGCCCACTGGCGCCTCTTTCTCTCCGAGCGCGGCGCGATAGTAGCCTTTTGCACGCTTGTGTTTGGCCCACCTCCGCGGCCCCCCAAAACCCGCGCACCAAGGGGCACTCTTACCCAGGGTCGCTCCTGCGTGTAGCCGATTGTCGAGACGCGCCCAGCGGCGGCTGGGGCGGCGAGAGAACATTTCTTCAGCCATTCAGCAAATGGGCCTGCCGCTTGTGCGGCTCCCGACACGATCCCAAGAAAACCGTTTCACTGCAAGCTTCTACACTACCCTGGTTCGAGCAGCTCCCCTGGCAATTGTTTCTGGATGGGTTGGAAGGGATACGCGAACCGTTCGACATTGGGCTTCGACATCGGCGAAGGACGGGCCGAATATTCAAGGATGACAAGGTGCTCTAGGAAAGCTTCTCATCCCTATGATCATATTGGTTGTAGCCAGGTCACCAGGGCAGGCGAGCCGCCGCTGGGCGAAAGCCGAGCGAGGCGCGTCCAGCGGTGGCGACGCCGAGGGGCCCAGGCCAGGAGCGCCGCCGCGCCCGGCAGCCGGCCGCCCTCCGGCCTCCCAGGCCAGCGGCAGGACCTGGCCACGCAGGTGGTCTTCGCCGAGCGCGTTCCACTGCCCGCACAGCGCCTTACTCGCAGACGTCCGAAGAAACTCGGGCCGGACGAAAGGGGGGGATCGGGAAAGGGGGGGTTACAAAATCTGCTGCATGCAGCTGGTTTCGGCCCCACCGAGGGACCCATTCCTCGATACATGGCCGCCTCCTGCGTCGGAGGCGGCGGGAAAATCACCTACGTGAGCTGATTCTCAACCCCCCCCTTTGCTATCCCCCCCTTTCGCCCGGCCCGCTACTCGCACAGTGCCTTACTCGCAGACGCCCGAAGAAACGCACGTTCGCCTCGATGTAGTTTAGCGTAGATCCTCCGCGGCTGATGCAGTACATCTGCGAGCAGTGACTTTGCGAGTCGGGGAGCGCGCTTGTTCGGGTCTGGTGGGCAGTCAGGTAGGTCTGTCGGGTTGGGTTGGGGTAGTCTGGCAGGTACCTGCCAGACTACCTGGTAGTCAGGTACTTCTGGCGTTCCCGAGCCCTCTCGGCCCAGCTGGGCCCGATCTTGTGGATGGTGGGCTTGATGAGCGAGGTCGAGTCGAGACTCTCCAGATACTCCATCGCCATCTCCCGAGAGCCCCCGTGCCGCTTGCACTTGCCCTTGCCCTCTCGACGGAAGACCTTGGGGAGTCCTGTCACTTGTGTGTATTTCTTTGTGTGTCCCAGGGCCCCTTCAATGAAGCTCGGGTCATCGAGGAACGAGTCGCTCCACAGAACACCACGATCAAGATTGCAGCGATGGCCAGCCACAGGAGCAGCATCACCATCGCCCTCGTCGGCACCAGACCTGAGCACCTCCTGGGCAACAGGCCCCTCGCCGAGCTCGCTGTTCTGGGCACTGGGCTCCACGTCGTCGCCCTTCACCTCGCTTCGATGCAGCTGCCAGGCCAAAGCGCGCAGCTCCATATTCTCGGCCGCAAGGTCCTGGCACAGAGAGGTCACCTGCTTGAGCTTCACCACCTGGTCAAAGTAGATCTCGCACGCAGTCTCATCGAAGTCCCTGATGAGGGAATGCAGCAGCCCCACAGTGGTCCCCGTCGACGTTGCCGAAGAAGAAGAATAATAATAAGAAGTGTTCGCACTGAGCGAGGCAGCCAGCATCGTGTTGTACGTCACTGTGTACTTTTCCTCGCCCTGCGCCTTCTATTCCGCCTTGACCTTGGGCAGCAAGGACGTCGCCTCCTCCCTCATCGAAGCGAGCTGCTCCGCTGGCACCGCGCCAAGCCGCCCCCAACTCATGATGCTTGTCATCGTAGAGGACCACCGGTATCGATGACGCACCGCCGAAGTCCTCCGATATCTTCTTGAGGTGTGAGCCGACCCGCAAGATGATGCTGTTGCCCGCGTGCACCTGAAGCATGAGCACGCCATGCCACCGCGGCAGCGCGGCTTGGGCGCGCTTCGCATCTCTCAAGTGCCGGCGCCCAACCGTCTCGAGGGGAGCGGGGCTTTGAGGAGGAGGAGGACGACGACGACGACGAGGACGACGACGACGCCGACGACGACGACGAGGACGACGACCAGGACGACGACGTCGACGACGACGACGAGCCCCAGCAGCAGCAGCAGCAGCCACGCCGTCGGCGCCAGTAGGCCCGAAGGGAGGGCGGGACACGGCGGCGCCCCAGGAGCCGCAGCGCCAGCGCGACCACGGAGCGCCGGCCGGCGCCGGACGCCGGAGCGGCGCCTTCCAGAGGATCCTTTTCTTCGCAGGCGACGATGGGGGCGAGTAGCCCAGCGGCGGGCATGGCACGTACTCGCCCAGGAGCCTCGCCGAAGGCATGCACCATCGGCGCCCCTGGACACGTGTGCTGCCCTCCCCTCGGCCATTCGCCCCCGATCGTTCCCCCTGGCTTGTCGCGGGTGCCGGGGCGGTTGCCTTCACGAGCGCCAGGGCACTCTGCACGAACGAAATGGGTACGGAAAGAATGGGTACAATGCCCAACAGCATTTCCTGTTCATTTTGAACAGGACTCGCTGTCCGCGCCGCCGCGGCCTGTATCCATTTGAGACAGAAGGCCGCCTGCCCAACAGTGGCCGCTGTTGGTTTGGGACAACATTTGTTGTTGGGCATTGTGCCCATTCTTTCGTGCCCATTTCGGGCGTCCAAAGGCACGAGAGCGACGTGCAGTGGTGGTCAGCACCCAGGTGCACGGAGCGGTGCCGGCGCGACGCGAGGCCGCCCGCTCCTGACACCTCGGGCGCGGGGAGTGACCTCCCGGTGGCGGTGCGCGCGTCATCTCTGACACGGCCCCTCCCGCAGCAGTCTCGCCCCGGCTCCCACTCCTCTCCCCAGGGAGGAGGAGGAGGGAGGAAGGAGAGGAGGGAGAGGAAGGAGGGAGGAGGAGGAGGAGAGGAGGGGAGGAGGAGGAGGAGAGGAACTCAGCGCAACGCTGCCGACGCGGTGCTGGCGGCGACGCAAGCGCAGGGCTGGGCCGCCGGCGCCCGGCGCGGGAACCCCGGAGGGGGCTGAGCTGCCTGCTGACGGACCTGCGCTACGGGCGCCCCGCTGCCGCTGGGCAGGCCGCTGACGCCGCGGGCCACGCCCGAGCCGCGCGCGCAGGCGCCGAGCTGACGGCGCCGCCCGCCGGGCGTGCGGCGGCGCCGCGCTGGACCGACGGCGGGGCGCGGGCAAGGCGGCGCTGCGGCGGCCGCGCGGAGCTGAGCGCTCGACTGGCAGGGGCGCTGGCGGGCGCGGCGCTGCTGCCGCTGCCGCCCCCGCGGGGGGCGGCGCTGGGGAGACGCGCCGCCGCGGCTGGGGCGGACAGAGCTGGGTGCGCAGCGGCCGCGGGGTCCAAGGCGCCGAGCCACCAGGACCCGACGGCGGCCGGGGGGCGCAGAGCTGCGGACGGCGCCGGGGGCGGGCGACCGGCGCTCGCGCTCGGCCACGCCATGCTGTCCGTCGGCGCCAAGCTCCCGTGTAAGCGAGGTATAGGCCCCGGTCGGCGCACCCCCTCGGCTCTGAGGCTTGCGTGCCGCTGAGCGGTGTGCTTGTCCTGGGGTTGGGGGGCTGCGCCGGCTCCCGACCACAGTGCTTCGGCGCGCGGCAGACCCGCGTCCGCCGGAGGAGGAGGAGGAGGAGAAGAGGAGGAGGAGGAGGA
>CAUYUJ010001602.1:82653-99331 GCA_963575745.1 Prorocentrum cordatum | reverse complement strand
ATGATGTTGATGATGATGCTGCTGATGATGATGATGATCTGAGATGGATGATACTAATACTGGTGCTGATGATGACGATGATGTTGATGATGACGATGTTGATGCTGGTGATGGTGATGATGCTGATGATGTTGATGATGGTGGTGCTGTTGATGATGATGCTGCTGATGATGAGGATGATGATGACGATACTGATAATGATGATGATGGTGCTGATGCTGATGATGATGATGCGGATACTGATAATGCTGATGATGATGCTGATGATGATGACGATGATGACGATGATGCTGATGATGATGACGATGATGATGATGATGATGATGATTATGATATGCTGATGCTGGGACTGCTGCTGCTGATGTTGATGAGGCTGATGATGATGCTTACGATGATGATGATGCTGATGAGGATGAGGATGATGATGATGATGATGATGATGATGATGATGATGATGATGATGATGATGGTTGCGGTGGTGGTGATGGTAATGGTGGTGGTGATGGCGATGGTGATGTGATGTGATGTTGATGATGATGACGATATGGTGTTGATGATGATGGCGATGATGATGGTCATGCTGATGCTGGTGATGATGGTGGTGATGAGCATGATAATGATGATGCTGACGATGACGATGCGGGAGCTGATGATGATGGTGGTTGCGGTTGTGATGATCATTATGATGATGTTGACGATGGTGATGATGTTGATGATGACGATGATGGTGATGATGGTGATGGTAGTACTAATGATGATGGTGACGCTGATGATGCTGATGATGATGATGCTGGTGATGCTGCTGCTGCTGATGATGATGATGATGATACTGATACTGACACTGTTGCTGATGATGACGATGATGCTGATGATGACGATGTTGATGCTTGGTGTGGTGATGAGCTGGTGATTGTTTGATGCTGGTGGTGCTGTCGAGACGCTGCTGATGAGGATTATGGGATGATGGATGACGACACTGATGATTGATGATGCTGATGATGATAATGATGCTGATTGATGATAATGATGATGCCCCCCCTCTGGATGATGACGTGATGATGCTGTATGCTGTGATGATGATGAATGATGATGATGATGATGATGATTATGAATGATGGATGATGATGCTGGTGGTTGTGATGGTGGTGGTGGTGGGGAGGAGGAGGATATCATGCCAGACGGTCGGCTTCTGAAGGAGTGAGTCCGCGAGAGGGGAGGCCGATGAGGACGGAAGGGTGGGAGGGATGGAGCGATGAGAAGTAGAGGAGTAGAGGAGCACGAGGAGGATGCGGAGGAGGAAGAGGCAGGATGAGCAGAGATAGGAGGTACGAGAAGAGGAGGGAAGAAGGGATTGAGGATTGGAGGGAGGGAGTAGGAGGAGAACGAGGAGGAGGAGGACGAGGAGGACGAGGACGAGTTGCAGGAGGAGGAGAGGGATGAGGACGAGGAGGACGAGGAGGAGGAGGAGGAGGAGGAGGAGGTGGATGACGACAAGGACGACGACGTGGAGGAGGAGGAAGAGGAGGAGGAGGAGGACGAGGAGGGGGAGCGCCCCGACGGCGCCTGCGCAAGGGAGCGTTCGCCGCCGTGGAGGGCCCGCTCGCACCCGTCGCGGCCCCGCTCGCCGCCGCGGAGGGCGCGCAGACCGCGCAGCAGGCCCCGCGCGGGGCCCGCGAGACGACGACGACGACGACGACGACGACCACGACGACCACGACGGCGACGACGGCGGCGGCGGCCGTCGCCCGCGCTGTCGCCATCGCCGTCGTTGTCGCCGTCGCCGTCGCCAACGCCGTTGTCGTCGTTGTGGTCGTCGTCGTCGTCGTCGGCGCCGTCTTCCGCTGTTAATTCGGTAGCAAGCGTGTCGAATACCTTCAACAAATCTACGCGTGATGGTGATGGTGGTGGCGAGGATGAAGATTGGTTTTCATGATGATTTGATGATGATGATGGTGCTGATGGTTCTGATGATGGTGATGGTACTGCTGATGATGCTGATGAGGATGATGCTGCCGATGATGCTGATGCTGATGACGATGATGTGGTTAGTGTCTCTGCTGTTCGTGATGAGGATGATGCTTATGATGATGGCGAGCATGATACTGATGATAACGATGCTGACGATGGTGATGATGATGCCGATGCCGATGCCGATGATGATGATGATGATGCTGATGATGATGATGATGATGCTGATGCTGATGCTGGTGATGATGATTCTGATATGCTGATGCTGCGACGGCTGCTGCTGATGTTGATGATGCTGATGATGAGAATAATGGTGACGATGATGATGCTTACGATGATGATGATGATGATGACGATGATGATGATGATGATGATGATGATGGTTGCGGTGTTGGTGATGGTAATGGTGGTGGTGATGGCGATTGTGATGGTGATGGTGATGTTGATGATGACGATGATGGTGTTGATGATGATGGCGATGCTGATGGTTAAGCTGATGCTGGTGATGATGGTGATGATGATGAGCATGATAATGATGATGCCGATGATGACGATGCGGGAGCTGATGATGATGATGATGGTGGTTGCGGTTGTGATGATCATTCTGATGATGTTGACGATGGTGATGATGTTGGTGATGACGATGATGGTGATGATGGTGATGGTAGTACTAATGATTATTTGTCACGATGATGATGTTGATGATGCTGCTGATGATGATGATGATCTGAGGTGGATGATACTAATACGGGTGCTGATGATGACGATGATGTTGATGATGACGATGTTGATGCTGGTGATGGTGATGATGCTGATGATGTTGATGATGGTGGTGCTGTTGATGATGCTGCTGCTGATGATGATGAGGATGATGATGATGACGATACTGATGATGATGATGGTGCTGATGATGATGATGCGGATAATGATAATGATGATGATGCTGCTGATGATGACGATGATGATGATGCTGATGATGATGACGATGATGATGATGATGATGATGATGATGATGATGATGATGATGATGATGATGATGATGATGATGAGGGTTGTCATGGTGGTGGTGGTGGTGGGGAGGAGGAGGATGATCAGAAGGATGAGGAAGGAGGAGGAGTAGGAGGAGGATGAGGAGGAGGACGACGAGTGGGACGGAAGGGGGGAGGGAGGGAGCGCATGAGAAGTAGGAGGAGTAAGAGGAGGGAGGAGAGGAGGAGGAGGAGGAGGAGGAGGAGGAGGAGGAGGAGGAGGAGGGAGGAGGAGCAGGAGGAGAGGAGGACGAGAAGAGGAGGGATGAGGAGGAGGAGAAAGAGGATTAGGAGGAGAAGGAGGACGAGGATGAGTTGCAGGAGGAGGAGAGGGATGAGGACCAGGAGGACGAGGAGGAGGAGGAGGAGGAGGTGGATGACGACAAGGACGACGACGAGGAGGAGCAGGAAGAGGAGGAGGAAGTATATAAAGAACGATTTAATATTTACGAGGAGGGGGAGCGCCCGCCGGCGCATGCGCAAGGGAGCGTTCGCCGGGGTGGAGGGCCGCTCGCACCAGGGTCGCGGCCCCGCTCGCCGCCGCGGAGGGCGCACAGACCGCGCAGCAGGCCCCGCGCGGGGCCCGCGAGACGACGACGACGACGACGACGACGACGACGACGACGACGACCACGACGACCACGACGACCACGACGGCGACGACGGCGGCGGGCCGTCGCCGTCGCCGTCGCCGTCGCCAACGCCGTTGTCGTCGTTGTGGTCGTCGTCGTCGTCGTCGGCGCCGTCTTCCGCTGTTAATTCGGTAGCAAGCGTGTCGAATACCTTCAACAAATCTACGCGTGATGGTGATGGTGGTGGCGAGGATGAAGATTGGTTTTCATGATGATTTGATGATGATGCTGATGGTTATGATGATGGTGATGGTACTGCTGATGATGATGCTGATGAGAATGATGCTGCCGATGATGATGCTGATGATGATGACGATGATGCTGTTAGTGCCTTTGCTGCTGTTCGTGATGAGGATGATGCTTATGATGATGGCGAGCATGATACTGATGATGACGATGCTGACGATGGTGATGATGATGATGCCGATGCCGATGCCGATGATGATGATGCTGGTGATGATGGTTCTGATATGCTGATGCTGCGACTGCTGCTGCTCATGTTGATGATGATGGTGATAATAATGATGATGATGCTTACGATGATGATGATGCTGATGATGATGATGGTTGCGGTGGTGGTGATGGTAATGGTGGTGGTGATGGCGATGGTGATGGTGATGGTGATGGTGAGATGAGCGATGATGCGTGATGATGATGGCGATGATGATGGCATGCTGATGATGGTGATGATGATGATCATGATTAATGATGATGATGATGATGACGATGCGGGAGCGATGTGCTGATGCTGGTGGTTCGGTTGAGAGATCATCATGATGAGTTGACGATCGCGTGATGATGAGTTGATGATGACGATGATGGTGATGATGGTGATGTCGTACTAATGATGATGGTGACGATGATGATGCTTGATGATGATGCTGCTGATGATGCTGATGATGATGATCAAATGTGATGATACTGATACGGTGTGCTGATGCGCACGATGATGGTTATTGGTGATGTGATGATGCCTGATGATGTTGATGATGGTGGTGCTGTGATGATGAACTGGATGATGATGATGATGAGGATGATGATGATGGACGATATGATTGGTGATGATGATGCTGATAATGATGCTGACGATAAGATGATGATGCTGCTGAGATGACGATGCGATGATGATGATGATGATGATGATGATGATGATGATGATGATGATGATGATGATGATGATGATGATGATGATGATGATGATGATGATGATGGTGGTTGTGATGGTGGTGGTGGTGGTGGTGGTGGGGAGGAGGAGGAGGAGGAGGATGAGAAGATGAGGAAAGAGGAGAAGTAGGAGGAGGATGAGGAGGAGGAGGACGAGGAGGACGGGAGGGTGGGAGGGAGGGAGCGATGAGAAGTAGGAGGAGTAAGAGGAGGAGGAGGAGGAGGAAGAGGAGGAGGAGGAGCAGGAGGAGAGGAGGACGAGAAGAGGAGGGATGAGGAGGAGGGAGGAGGAGGAGGAGAACGAGGAGGAGGAGGAGGAGGAGGACGAGGACGAGTTGCAGGAGGAGGAGAGGGATGAGGACGAGGAGGACGAGGAGGAGGAAGAGGAGGAGGAGGAGGAGGAGGATAACGACAAGGACGACGACGAGGAGGAGGAAGAGGAGGAGGAGGACGAGGAGGGGGAGCACCCCGCCGGCGCCTGCGCAACGGAGCGTTCCAGGCCGTGGAGGGCCCGCTCGCACCCGTCGCGGCCCCGCTCGCCGCCGCGGAGGGCGCGCAGACCGCGCAGCAGGCCCCGCGCGGGGCCCGCGAGACGACGACGACGACGACGACGACCACGACGACCACGACGGCGACGACGGCGGCGGCGGCCGTCGCCCGCGCTGTCGCCATCGCCGTCGCCGTCGCCGTCGCCGTCGCCAACGCCGTTGTCGTCGTTGTGGTCGTCGTCGTCGTCGTCGGCGCCGTCTTCCGCTGTTAATTCGGTAGCAAGCTTTTCGAATACCTTCAAAATCTACGTGTGATGGTGATGGTGGTGGCGAGGATGCAGATTGGTTTTCATGATGATTTGATGATGATGATGCTGATGGTTATGATGATGGTGATGGTACTGCTGATGATGATACTGATGAGAATGATGCTGCCGATGATGATGCTGATGCCGATGACGATGATGCTGTTAGTGCCTTTGCTGCTGTTCGTGATGAGGATGATGCTTATGATGATGGCGAGCATGCTACTGATGATGACGATGCTGACGATGGTGATGATGATGATGCCGATGCCGATGATGATGATGATGATGATGCTGATGATGATGATGATGCTGATGATGATGATGATGCTGGTCATGATGATTCTGATATGCTGATGCTGCGACTGCTGCTGCTGATGTTGATGATGCTGATGATGATGATGATACTGATGGTGATGCTGCTTACGATCATAATGATGACGATGATGATGAGTGCGGTGGTGGTGATGGTAATGGTGGTGGTGATGGCGATGGTGATGGTGATGGTGATGATGATGACGATGATGGTGTTGATGATGATGGCGATGATGATGGTCATGCTGAGGCTGGTGATGATGGTGATGATGATGAGCATGATAATGATGATGCTGATGATGACGATGCGGGAGCTGATGATGATGATGGTGGTTGCGGTTGTGATGATCATTATGATGATGTTGACGATGTTGATGATGTCGATGATGACGATGATGGTGATGATGTTGATGGTAGTACTAATGATGATGGTGACGATGCTGATGCTGCTGATGATGCTGCTGATGCTGATGATGATCTGAGGTGGATGATACTGATACTGGTGCTGATGATGACGATGATGCTGATGATGACGATGTTGATGCTGGTGATGGTGATGATGCTGATGATGTTGATGATGGTGGTGCTGTTGATGATGATGCTGATGATGAGAATGAGGATGATGATTATGATGACGATGCTGATGATGATGATGATGATGATAATGATGATGATGATGTTGCTGATGATGATGATGATGCTAATGATGATGAGTATGATGATGATGATGATGATGATGATGATTATGATGATGATGATGATGATGATGATGATGATGATGATGATGATGATGATGATGATGATGATGATGATGATGATGATGGTGATGATGATGATGGTGGTTTGTGAGGGTGTGGTGGTGGTGGGGCGAAGGAGAGAGGAGGAGGTGGATGATCAGAAGGTTGAGGAAGGAGGAGGAGTAGGAGGAGGATGAGGCGGAGGAGGAGGAGGACGAGGAGGACGGAAGGGTGAAAGGGAGGGAGCGATGAGAAGTAGGAGGAGTAAGAGGAGGAGGAGGAGGCGGAGGAGGAGGAGGAGGAAGAGGAGGAGGAGCAGGAGGAGAGGAGGACGAGAAGAGGAGGGATGAGGAGGAGGGAGGAGGATGAGGAGAAAGAGGAGGAGGAGGAGGAGGAGGAGGACGATGGCGATGTGTAGGAGGAGGAGAGGGATGAGGACGAGGAGGACGAGGAGGAGGAGGAGGAGGAGGAGGTGGATGCCGACAAGGACGACGACGAGGAGGAGGAAGAGGAGGAGGGCGAGGAGGGGGAGCGCTCCTCTGGCGCCTGCGCAAGGGAGCGTCCGCCGCCTTGGAGGGCCCGCTCGCACCCGTCGCGGCCCCGCTCGCCGCCGCGGAGGGCGCACAGACCGCGCAGCAGGCCCCGCGCGGGGCCCGCGAGACGACGACGACGACGACGACCACGACGACCACGACGACCACGACGGCGACGACGGCGGCGGCGGCCGTCGCCCGCGCTGTCGCCATCGCCGTCGCCGTCGCCGTCGCCGTCGCCAACGCCGTTGTCGTCGTTGTGGTCGTCGTCGTCGTCGTCGTCGGCGCCGTCTTCCGCTTTTAATTCGGTAGCAAGCGTGTCGAACACCTGAAAAAATCTACGCGTGATGGTGATGGTGGTGGCGAGGATGAAGATTGGTTTTCATGATGATTTGATGATGGTGATGCTGATGGTTATGATGATGGTGATGGTACTGCTGATGATGCTGATGAGAATGATGCTGCCGATGATGCTGATGCTGATGAGAATGATGATGCGGTTAGTGACTTTGCTGCTGTTCGTGATGAGGATGATGCTTATGATGATGGCGAGCATGATACTGATGATAACGATGCTGACGATGGTGATGATGATGCCGATGCCGATGATGATGATGATGATGAAGGAGATGATGATGCTGATGCTGATGCTGGTGATGATGATTTTCATATGCTGATGCTGCGACGGCTGCTGCTGATGTTGATGATGCTGATGATGATGATGATAATGGTGATGGTGATGATGATGATGCTTACGATGATGATGATGATGATGATGATGATGATGATGATGAGGATGGTTGCGGTGGTGGTGATGGTAATGGTGGCGGTGATGGCGATGGTGATGGTGATGGTGATGATGATGACGATGATGGTGTTGATGATGATGGCGATGCTGATGGTTAAGCTGATGCTGGTGATGATGGTGATGATGCTGGGCATGAAAATGATGATGCCGATGATGACGATGCGGGAGCTCATGATGATGTGGATGGTGGTTGCGGTTGTGATGATGATTCTGATGATGTTGACGATGGTGATGATGTTGATGATGACGATGATGGCGATGATGGTGATGGTAGTACTAATGAGTTGTGTCACGATGATGATGATGTTGATGATGATGCTGCTGATGATGATGATGATCTGAGATGGATGATACTAATACTGGTGCTGATGATGACGATGATGTTGATGATGACGATGTTGATGCTGGTGATGGTGATGATGCTGATGATGTTGATGATGGTGGTGCTGTTGATGATGATGCTGCTGATGATGAGGATGATGATGACGATACTGATAATGATGATGATGGTGCTGATGCTGATGATGATGATGCGGATACTGATAATGCTGATGATGATGCTGATGATGATGACGATGATGACGATGATGCTGATGATGATGACGATGATGATGATGATGATGATGATTATGATATGCTGATGCTGGGACTGCTGCTGCTGATGTTGATGAGGCTGATGATGATGCTTACGATGATGATGATGCTGATGAGGATGAGGATGATGATGATGATGATGATGATGATGATGATGATGATGATGATGATGATGGTTGCGGTGGTGGTGATGGTAATGGTGGTGGTGATGGCGATGGTGATGGTGATGGTGAAGTTGATGATGATGACGATGATGGTGTTGATGATGATGGCGATGATGATGGTCATGCTGATGCTGGTGATGATGGTGGTGATGAGCATGATAATGATGATGCTGACGATGACGATGCGGGAGCTGATGATGATGGTGGTTGCGGTTGTGATGATCATTATGATGATGTTGACGATGGTGATGATGTTGATGATGACGATGATGGTGATGATGGTGATGGTAGTACTAATGATGATGGTGACGCTGATGATGCTGATGATGATGATGCTGGTGATGCTGCTGCTGCTGATGATGATGATGATGATACTGATACTGACACTGTTGCTGATGATGACGATGATGCTGATGATGACGATGTTGATGCTGGTGATGGTGATGATGCTGGTGATGTTGATGATGGTGGTGCTGTCGATGACGCTGCTGATGATGATGAGATGATTGAGACGGACACTGATGATGATGATGCTGCTGATGATAATGATGCTGATGATGATATGGATGATGCTGCGGATGATGACGATGATGATGCTGATGCTGATGATGATGATGATGATGATGATGATGATGATGATGATGATTGATGAGATGATGATGGTGGTGTGATGGTGGTGGTGGTGGGGAGGAGGAGGGAGGATCAGGAAGGATGAGAAGGAGGAGGAGGACGAGGAGGAGGAGGAGGACGAGGAGGACGGAAGGGTGGGAGGGAGGGAGCGATGAGAAGTAGGAGGAGTAAGAGGAGCAGGAGGAGGAGGAGGAGGAGGAAGAGGAGGAGGAGCAGGAGGAGAGGAGGACGAGAAGAGGAGGGATGAGGAGGAGGGAGGAGGAGGAGGAGAACGAGGAGGAGGAGGACGAGGAGGACGAGGACGAGTTGCAGGAGGAGGAGAGGGATGAGGACGAGGAGGACGAGGAGGAGGAGGAGGAGGAGGAGGTGGATGACGACAAGGACGACGACGTGGAGGAGGAGGAAGAGGAGGAGGAGGAGGACGAGGAGGGGGAGCGCCCCGACGGCGCCTGCGCAAGGGAGCGTTCGCCGCCGTGGAGGGCCCGCTCGCACCCGTCGCGGCCCCGCTCGCCGCCGCGGAGGGCGCGCAGACCGCGCAGCAGGCCCCGCGCGGGGCCCGCGAGACGACGACGACGACGACGACGACGACCACGACGACCACGACGGCGACGAGGCTGCGGCGGCCGTCGCCCGCGTGTCCCATCGCGTCGTTGTCGCCGTCGCCCGGTCGCCAACGCCGTTGTGTGGGGGGGTCGTTGTGGTCGTGTCGTCGTCGTCGGCGCCGTCTTCCGCTGTTAATTCGGTAGCAAGCGTGTCGAATACCTTCAACAAATCTACGCGTGATGGTGATGGTGGTGGCGAGGATGAAGATTGGTTTTCATGATGATTTGATGATGATGATGGTGCTGATGGTTCTGATGATGGTGATGGTACTGCTGATGATGCTGATGAGGATGATGCTGCCGATGATGCTGATGCTGATGACGATGATGCGGTTAGTGTCTCTGCTGTTCGTGATGAGGATGATGCTTATGATGATGGCGAGCATGATACTGATGATAACGATGCTGACGATGGTGATGATGATGCCGATGCCGATGCCGATGATGATGATGATGATGCTGATGATGATGATGATGATGCTGATGCTGATGCTGGTGATGATGATTCTGATATGCTGATGCTGCGACGGCTGCTGCTGATGTTGATGATGCTGATGATGAGAATAATGGTGACGATGATGATGCTTACGATGATGATGATGATGATGACGATGATGATGATGATGATGATGATGATGGTTGCGGTGTTGGTGATGGTAATGGTGGTGGTGATGGCGATTGTGATGGTGATGGTGATGTTGATGATGACGATGATGGTGTTGATGATGATGGCGATGCTGATGGTTAAGCTGATGCTGGTGATGATGGTGATGATGATGAGCATGATAATGATGATGCCGATGATGACGATGCGGGAGCTGATGATGATGATGATGGTGGTTGCGGTTGTGATGATCATTCTGATGATGTTGACGATGGTGATGATGTTGGTGATGACGATGATGGTGATGATGGTGATGGTAGTACTAATGATTATTTGTCACGATGATGATGTTGATGATGCTGCTGATGATGATGATGATCTGAGGTGGATGATACTAATACGGGTGCTGATGATGACGATGATGTTGATGATGACGATGTTGATGCTGGTGATGGTGATGATGCTGATGATGTTGATGATGGTGGTGCTGTTGATGATGCTGCTGCTGATGATGATGAGGATGATGATGATGACGATACTGATGATGATGATGGTGCTGATGATGATGATGCGGATAATGATAATGATGATGATGCTGCTGATGATGACGATGATGATGATGCTGATGATGATGACGATGATGATGATGATGATGATGATGATGATGATGATGATGATGATGATGATGATGATGATGATGAGGGTTGTCATGGTGGTGGTGGTGGTGGGGAGGAGGAGGATGATCAGAAGGATGAGGAAGGAGGAGGAGTAGGAGGAGGATGAGGAGGAGGAGACGAGGGGACGGAAGGGGTGGGAGGGAGGGAGCGATGAGAAGTAGGAGGAGTAAAGGAGGAGGAGGAGGAGGAGGAGGAGGAGGAGGAGGAGGAGGAGGAGGAGGGAGGAGGAGCAGGAGGAGAGGAGGACGAGAAGAGGAGGGATGAGGAGGAGGGAGGAGGAGGAGGAGAAAGAGGATTAGGAGGAGAAGGAGGACGAGGATGAGTTGCAGGAGGAGGAGAGGGATGAGGACCAGGAGGACGAGGAGGAGGAGGAGGAGGAGGTGGATGACGACAAGGACGACGACGAGGAGGAGCAGGAAGAGGAGGAGGAGGACGAGGAGGGGGAGCGCCCCGCCGGCGCCTGCGCAAGGGAGCGTTCGCCGCCGTGGAGGGCCCGCTCGCACCCGTCGCGGCCCCGCTCGCCGCCGCGGAGGGCGCACAGACCGCGCAGCAGGCCCCGCGCGGGGCCCGCGAGACGACGACGACGACGACGACGACGACGACGACGACGACGACCACGACGACCACGACGACCACGACGGCGACGACGGCGGCGGGCCGTCGCCGTCGCCGTCGCCGTCGCCAACGCCGTTGTCGTCGTTGTGGTCGTCGTCGTCGTCGTCGGCGCCGTCTTCCGCTGTTAATTCGGTAGCAAGCGTGTCGAATACCTTCAACAAATCTACGCGTGATGGTGATGGTGGTGGCGAGGATGAAGATTGGTTTTCATGATGATTTGATGATGATGCTGATGGTTATGATGATGGTGATGGTACTGCTGATGATGATGCTGATGAGAATGATGCTGCCGATGATGATGCTGATGATGATGACGATGATGCTGTTAGTGCCTTTGCTGCTGTTCGTGATGAGGATGATGCTTATGATGATGGCGAGCATGATACTGATGATGACGATGCTGACGATGGTGATGATGATGATGCCGATGCCGATGCCGATGATGATGATGCTGGTGATGATGGTTCTGATATGCTGATGCTGCGACTGCTGCTGCTCATGTTGATGATGATGGTGATAATAATGATGATGATGCTTACGATGATGATGATGCTGATGATGATGATGGTTGCGGTGGTGGTGATGGTAATGGTGGTGGTGATGGCGATGGTGATGGTGATGGTGATGATGATGACGATGATGGCGTTGATGATGATGGCGATGATGATGGTCATGCTGATGATGGTGATGATGATGATCATGATAATGATGATGCTGATGATGACGATGCGGGAGCTGATGATGATGATGGTGGTTTCGGTTGTGATGATCATCATGATGATGTTGACGATGGTGATGATGTTGATGATGACGATGATGGTGATGATGGTGATGGTAGTACTAATGATGATGGTGACGATGATGATGCTGATGATGATGCTGCTGATGATGCTGCTGATGATGATCAGAGGTGGATGATACTGATACGGGTGCTGATGATGACGATGATGGTGCTGGTGATGGTGATGATGCTGATGATGTTGATGATGGTGGTGCTGTTGATGATGGAACTGCTGATGATGATGATGATGAGGATGATGATGATGACGATACTGATGGTGATGATGATGCTGATAATGATGATGCTGATAATGATGATGCTGCTGATGATGACGATGATGATGATGATGATGATGATGATGATGATGATGATGATGATGATGATGATGATGATGATGATGATGATGATGATGATGATGATGATGATGATGGTGGTTGTGATGGTGGTGGTGGTGGTGGTGGTGGGGAGGAGGAGGAGGAGGAGGATGAGAAGATGAGGAAAGAGGAGAAGTAGGAGGAGGATGAGGAGGAGGAGGACGAGGAGGACGGGAGGGTGGGAGGGAGGGAGCGATGAGAAGTAGGAGGAGTAAGAGGAGGAGGAGGAGGAGGAAGAGGAGGAGGAGGAGCAGGAGGAGAGGAGGACGAGAAGAGGAGGGATGAGGAGGAGGGAGGAGGAGGAGGAGAACGAGGAGGAGGAGGAGGAGGAGGACGAGGACGAGTTGCAGGAGGAGGAGAGGGATGAGGACGAGGAGGACGAGGAGGAGGAAGAGGAGGAGGAGGAGGAGGAGGATAACGACAAGGACGACGACGAGGAGGAGGAAGAGGAGGAGGAGGACGAGGAGGGGGAGCACCCCGCCGGCGCCTGCGCAACGGAGCGTTCCAGGCCGTGGAGGGCCCGCTCGCACCCGTCGCGGCCCCGCTCGCCGCCGCGGAGGGCGCGCAGACCGCGCAGCAGGCCCCGCGCGGGGCCCGCGAGACGACGACGACGACGACGACGACCACGACGACCACGACGGCGACGACGGCGGCGGCGGCCGTCGCCCGCGCTGTCGCCATCGCCGTCGCCGTCGCCGTCGCCGTCGCCAACGCCGTTGTCGTCGTTGTGGTCGTCGTCGTCGTCGTCGGCGCCGTCTTCCGCTGTTAATTCGGTAGCAAGCTTTTCGAATACCTTCAAAATCTACGTGTGATGGTGATGGTGGTGGCGAGGATGCAGATTGGTTTTCATGATGATTTGATGATGATGATGCTGATGGTTATGATGATGGTGATGGTACTGCTGATGATGATACTGATGAGAATGATGCTGCCGATGATGATGCTGATGCCGATGACGATGATGCTGTTAGTGCCTTTGCTGCTGTTCGTGATGAGGATGATGCTTATGATGATGGCGAGCATGCTACTGATGATGACGATGCTGACGATGGTGATGATGATGATGCCGATGCCGATGATGATGATGATGATGATGCTGATGATGATGATGATGCTGATGATGATGATGATGATGCTGGTCATGATGATTCTGATATGCTGATGCTGCGACTGCTGCTGCTGATGTTGATGATGCTGATGATGATGATACTGATGGTGATGCTGCTTACGATCATAATGATGACGATGATGATGAGTGCGGTGGTGGTGATGGTAATGGTGGTGGTGATGGCGATGGTGATGGTGATGGTGATGATGATGACGATGATGGTGTTGATGATGATGGCGATGATGATGGTCATGCTGAGGCTGGTGATGATGGTGATGATGATGAGCATGATAATGATGATGCTGATGATGACGATGCGGGAGCTGATGATGATGATGGTGGTTGCGGTTGTGATGATCATTATGATGATGTTGACGATGTTGATGATGTCGATGATGACGATGATGGTGATGATGTTGATGGTAGTACTAATGATGATGGTGACGATGCTGATGCTGCTGATGATGCTGCTGATGCTGATGATGATCTGAGGTGGATGATACTGATACTGGTGCTGATGATGACGATGATGCTGATGATGACGATGTTGATGCTGGTGATGGTGATGATGCTGATGATGTTGATGATGGTGGTGCTGTTGATGATGATGCTGATGATGAGAATGAGGATGATGATTATGATGACGATGCTGATGATGATGATGCTGATGATAATGATGATGATGATGTTGCTGATGATGATGATGCTGATGATGATGAGTATGATGATGATGATGATGATGATGATGATTATGATGATGATGATGATGATGATGATGATGATGATGATGATGATGATGATGATGATGATGATGATGATGATGATGATGGTGATGATGATGATGGTGGTTGTGATGGTGGTGGTGGTGGTGGGGGGGAGGAGGAGGAGGAGGAGGATGATCAGAAGGTTGAGGAAGGAGGAGGAGTAGGAGGAGGATGAGGCGGAGGAGGAGGAGGACGAGGAGGACGGAAGGGTGAGAGGGAGGGAGCGATGAGAAGTAGGAGGAGGAAGAGGAGGCGGAGGAGGAGGAGGAGGAAGAGGAGGAGGAGCAGGAGGAGAGGAGGACGAGAAGAGGAGGGATGAGGAGGAGGGATGAGGAGGAGGGAGGAGGATGAGGAGAAAGAGGAGGAGGAGGAGGAGGAGGAGGACGAGGGCGATGTGTAGGAGGAGGAGAGGGATGAGGACGAGGAGGACGAGGAGGAGGAGGAGGAGGAGGAGGTGGATGCCGACAAGGACGACGACGAGGAGGAGGAAGAGGAGGAGGGCGAGGAGGGGGAGCGCTCCTCTGGCGCCTGCGCAAGGGAGCGTCCGCCGCCTTGGAGGGCCCGCTCGCACCCGTCGCGGCCCCGCTCGCCGCCGCGGAGGGCGCACAGACCGCGCAGCAGGCCCCGCGCGGGGCCCGCGAGACGACGACGACGACGACGACCACGACGACCACGACGACCACGACGGCGACGACGGCGGCGGCGGCCGTCGCCCGCGCTGTCGCCATCGCCGTCGCCGTCGCCGTCGCCGTCGCCAACGCCGTTGTCGTCGTTGTGGTCGTCGTCGTCGTCGTCGTCGGCGCCGTCTTCCGCTTTTAATTCGGTAGCAAGCGTGTCGAACACCTGAAAAAATCTACGCGTGATGGTGATGGTGGTGGCGAGGATGAAGATTGGTTTTCATGATGATTTGATGATGGTGATGCTGATGGTTATGATGATGGTGATGGTACTGCTGATGATGCTGATGAGAATGATGCTGCCGATGATGCTGATGCTGATGAGAATGATGATGCGGTTAGTGACTTTGCTGCTGTTCGTGATGAGGATGATGCTTATGATGATGGCGAGCATGATACTGATGATAACGATGCTGACGATGGTGATGATGATGCCGATGCCGATGATGATGATGATGATGAAGGAGATGATGATGCTGATGCTGATGCTGGTGATGATGATTTTCATATGCTGATGCTGCGACGGCTGCTGCTGATGTTGATGATGCTGATGATGATGATGATAATGGTGATGGTGATGATGATGATGCTTACGATGATGATGATGATGATGATGATGATGATGATGATGATGAGGATGGTTGCGGTGGTGGTGATGGTAATGGTGGCGGTGATGGCGATGGTGATGGTGATGGTGATGATGATGACGATGATGGTGTTGATGATGATGGCGATGCTGATGGTTAAGCTGATGCTGGTGATGATGGTGATGATGCTGGGCATGAAAATGATGATGCCGATGATGACGATGCGGGAGCTCATGATGATGTGGATGGTGGTTGCGGTTGTGATGATGATTCTGATGATGTTGACGATGGTGATGATGTTGATGATGACGATGATGGCGATGATGGTGATGGTAGTACTAATGAGTTGTGTCACGATGATGATGATGTTGATGATGATGCTGCTGATGATGATGATGATCTGAGATGGATGATACTAATACTGGTGCTGATGATGACGATGATGTTGATGATGACGATGTTGATGCTGGTGATGGTGATGATGCTGATGATGTTGATGATGGTGGTGCTGTTGATGATGATG
>CAUYUJ010001602.1:67653-77653 GCA_963575745.1 Prorocentrum cordatum | reverse complement strand
CTCTGGGGGGGCGACGGGCGGGGGGGGGAGAGGGGATAGAACGAGGGGTGGATGAAGCGAGAGTTCCTCCCCCTCCCCATCCTCCCTCCTCTCCCCCCTCCTCCGTCTCCTCTGCTCCCCCTCCTTCTCCTCTTTTCCTCCTCCCCCTCCTCCTGCCCCTCGAGCCACCCTGTGGATCGGCCGAACGTTGTCGCATTTTCTCCAAGGTGCCTCAGAGGCTGATTGGCGCTGTAACTTGCGCATGAAGGCTCCAAGATCAGAACGGCTTGGGACGAGCTCTCGACTGCGGTCAGACCGAGGTACAAGATCGAGGTCGGCTCGGGGAGCGTGCCCTGATGATTTTCATGCTCGTTGGACGTTCTTGTGCAATGGGGGAGGGTAACCTCGATCGTTCTGTGTGTTTTGGCCGCCAGGGAGTCTCGTGTTCTTGAAGGACGTTCTTCTGTCCCAGGTCCGACCGTATCGCCTGCTTCGGTCGGGCACGGGCTGCCAGAGCCTCGAGATGGACGCCGCGCCGCCGATGTTAGCCGTGGGGCCTCGCGATGGCTTCTGATGGGGTGCGGCCGGGCTCCGGCAGATCCTGCAGCGGGCCTTTCCGATCCCAGAGCCTCTGCCTCGTCGCTCGGTGAGCTTGAAGCTGGGGCCGTCTGGAGGCTCCTGCTCCTCCTCCTCCTCCTCCTCCTCCTCCTCCTCCTTCTAGTATTCCTCCTCCTCCTCCTCCTCCTCCTCTTCCTCATCCTCCTGCTCCTCCTCCTCCTCCTTTTCTCCTCCTCCCCTCCTCCTCCTCCTCCTCCTCACTCCTCCTCCTCCTCCTCCTCCTCCTCCCTCCTCCTCCTCCTCCTCCTCCTCCTCCTCCTCCCTCCTCCTCCTCCCTCCTCCTCCTCCTCCTCCTCCTCCTCCTCCTCCTCCTCCTCCCCCTCTTCCTCCTCCTCAGGTAGACCACGCAAGAAACGGGGTCGTCTTCGCCGGCACTGTCGCGCAGGCTGCCCGCGTAAGGTCGCCCGTGAGCGCCCTCGTCTCCAGTGTGGCGTGCCGCGCCAGTGGCCCGCGCAAGCCACCGCGTCAGGCCTCTGAGTCATCTCGCGTAAGACCCGTTTTTTTCTCGTCGCCCGGGTGTTGCCCAGAGCCTCCGCCGCGTCATTCGGCGAGCCTGAAGCTCGGGCCATGGAAGCCGGGGTCCATTCCGTTCCGGCCGAGCCGATTCGAGGTCGGCTCCGGCCGGCCCGACTCGACTGCGATTTCGGTTCTGGGGCGATCCGCTGCGGCCCGATGCCTGCATGGTCCAGGAGGGGAAAAAATACATAGTCACAATTAATCGTCGATCCCCAAGAAAATATGGGAAAATATGGGAATTGGGCGGGAAGACAAAAACCCAGAACATATGGGAAAATATGGGGGACCTCTTTATTTGTGTGTATTTATTTGTGTGTCCTGTTCATTGGTGATGTGAACATATGGGAAAATATGGGGCCCCTTCAATGGTGATGTTGCGCATCCTGGCGCGGCCGATCCGGCGCGGCTCCGACCCAGTGCCGATGCGGCCCGATTCGGTGCACGGCCCGATCCGATCCGATGTCCCGATTCGATGCTGCCTAGGAGGAGGAGGGGAAGGAGGAGGAGGAGGAGGAGGAGGAGGAGGAGGAGGAGGAGGAGGAGGAGGAGGAGGGGGAGGAGGAGGAGGAGGAGTAGGAGGAGGAGGAGGAGGAGGAGGAGGAGGAGGAGGAGGAAGACACGCGGTGCGCTGTCTCTCAAAAACGGTGGCCCCCTGCCACACAACACATGCGGTGGTGGATCCAGGCCATATGCGAGTAATTCCTTGTCCAGTTCTGGAACGCGCTTGTCTATACAGTAATCCCGCATAGTACGGATTATCGGCTTTCTAAGGCTACCCTTGCATCCTTGCAGCACCTTCGGCCCATCCTCAGCGACTTTCGCTGGCCAACCCCGTCCCAACAAAAGGTTAACCTGGCCCTCCGAGGTCCTTGCGGGCTCATCGCGCATCCTTAGCGTGCGATTAGGCTGTGTTTGGATATAAATATGACTAAATACCGCTACCCCCCCCCCGGCCCCGGGTCCCACACCTCCCCGGAACATCTCGGGGACTCTCCCAGGACCTCTCCCCCGGCCTTTCCGGGGATCCTCCACAGCGCCCCAGGACGACCCAAAACGCCTCCCAGGAGCCCCCTCAATGCGAAAGGATGGTCCAAGACGCCCAAGCAGCCCAAGTCAGTCTTCCGACGGCTCTCGAGGCTCCCAGGTGGCTTCCAAGAGACTCCAAGAGAGGTCCGAGAGACATCCTGGGACGGCCCGAAGAGGCCAAAATCGCAGATTTGCACTGGTTGTTTCCATGTTTTTGGCGTCTCGCGTTTTCGAGCTTCCAATGGTCCAAGAGCGCCGAAGAGCCGGCCAAGACCGCCCCAAGACCACCCAAGAGAGCCTCAGGACGGCCCCAAGACGGGCCAAAAAGGCTCCAAGACTGCCGAAGAGGCACCCAGGACAGCCCCAGGCCACCCCAGAACAGCCCCAAGATGGGCCCAAGAGCAGGAGCAGGAGGCTTCCAGAGACCTCCGAGAGGCCTCCGGGACCCCTCAGAGGCCCCCAACACACCCCCGAACCCTGAGAGGCCCCAAAAAGACCCCGACGAGGCTCCACGAACAGCCCAAGAGAGCTGCGAGAGCCGTCCCGAGCTTCTAGAGGGTGGGGCGGACGAAGGGGGGCTGTTATACGCAAAAGAACTGCGTGCAGCTGGTCTCGGCCCCGCCGCCAGGCACTCTCCTCGATGCACGGTGGGGCCAATTGCCCCGAGGCGTCTGGGAGGCCGGCTGCGCGTAGGCTGATTAGCCGGGCCCTTTTTTCCCGGAAAGGGCGTCGGCCCAGGGTTCTCTTTTAGTATGTAAACATAGTCCCCCGTGCCCAACTTGAAGGAGGCTGGCGAAATTATTCCCTGATAAATATCGAGGTCGAAGGAGGCCGGCGAAATTATTGTTGAGGATGTCTCGAGCGAAACGCTTGTTTTTGAAATCCCGATCGATAAATCACAGGGTGCGGGCCACTTTTTCGTGCGTTGAGGATGTCTCGAGCGAAACGCTTGCTCCGCAGAGTTTGCCGAGGATGTCTCGAGCGAAACGCTTGTTTTCTTACGTATGTGCCTATAGATTCACCCCAGCACGACCCCACCCCAGCACGACCACACCTCAGCACGACCACACCCCAGCACGACAAGCACGACCACACCCCAACACTACCCCACCCCAGCACGACCCCACCCCAGCACGACCACACCCCAGCACGACCACACCCCAGCACGACCCCACCCCAGCACGGCCCCACCCCAGCAAGACCACACCCCAGCACGACCCCACCCCAGCACGACCTCACCACAGCACGACCACACCCCAGCACGATCACGCCCCAGCACGACCACGCCCCAGCACGACCACTCCCCAGCACGACCACCTCCCAGCACGACCACGACGACGACGACGACGACGACGACGACGACGACGACGACGACGACGACGACGACGACGACGACGACGACTACGAGGGGGATCCGCCCAGGGGGCGGCGACAGGCAACCACTCAACCGATGCAGCCACGGACTCCCTGTGTGTTTGATGAGTGGCGCCCGTACCGTTGCGTGCGTTACGCGTCTCCTCGTGGTTGTCCTGGTTGAGTGGTTGCCTGTCGTTGCTCGCGGTGCTAAATCACAGGGTGCGGACCACCCCAGCACGACCTCACCACAGCACGACCACACCCCAGCACGACCACGCCCCAGCACGACCACGCCCCAGCACGACCACGCCCCCAGCACGACCACCCCCCCAGCACGATCACACCCCAGCACGACCACACCCCAGCACGACCACACCCAGTCGCACCCCCGTGGAATGTTTCGTGGGGTGTCTCGTGGAATGTTTCGTGGGGTGTCTCGTGGAATGTTTCGCGGGGTGTCTCGTGGAACGTTTCGCGAGGTGTCTCGTGGAATGTTTCGCGAGGTGTCTCGTGGGATGTTTCGCGGGGTGTCTCGTGGGATGTTTTGTGAGGTGTCGCCCAGTTGGGTATCGTGAAAACGTGACCATGCTGCGCATGTCTATATCCCTTTCCGGGTTCGTGGGTCCATCATGTTGTGATCCCCCCTTGGGCGGTGGCCGGGCTGGGGGAGCAGAGAGCGGCCGAGCCACGGGGGCGGATCGAGTCGAGCTTCCGGGTGCCAGCCGTGCCGATCTCCCCGGAGGACGCCGGCAGCTTCACACGTCCACCGATCCTGGCTGGGCCCATCCCTGGCCCGCGATTGGTGCGAGCCCTCCTGGCCAGGCCAGGATGGCGCACGCGTGCGCCGATCACGGGCCCAGGATGGCACTGTTCGATGTGCATAGTTGGCGCATTTAGCCTCCTTGCGCCTTTGATCGTGAAGACTTCAACCGCGTTTGGAGTCGTCTGTGGACCTGCTTCTAGACCCCGCGGAGGATCGCAGGATCCAGACATACATCTCAATGGCTTTCATGTGATTTCGTACGCCAGAGGTGAAGAACGCGCGGCTTGGGTCGGGATATAGCCCTTCGTCCGCTCTTGCGACAAGGTCGGGGTCGAAGTTGGACTCGGGGACGGCATCTGGCCCACCTCGACTCCAGGGCCCAGGAATTGTGGGCCCCAGCTACCAGGGCCCTAACTTCCCTCGGCCCAAGACGCGCTGTCCTTACACTCCACTGCCCAAGACTGACGCGCCTCAGACTCCAGGGCTCAAGTTTTCGTGCCCAAGGGTCGTGGGCCCCGACCGCCAGGGCCCAGGGACTCCAGGGCCCCAGGGTCCGAGTCCCATGCGGACACGGCTACCGCGTCCGCATTTGGTCGCGCCGCCAGCTCTAAATGCACACGGTGGGTTTTCGTACACCTCCGTAATGCCACCCCAGATGCCCGCGGCAAGGTCCGCCGCCGTGCAGGCGCAGCCCCCTGTGTGGTGACCCCCCTCGAGAACGGAGCACACGGCAGCTCTCTTCCCTATAAGCCTCAGGTGGCCGTAACGTTTCCTCCCCCAGGCCCGAAGCATCCCCAACACGTGATATCTGTCTCTTTAAGAGGCCCGCAGGCCCGTAACATGTGACGTCGTTCTTTGCACATCCTGGAGGACCTCAGCGAATGATTGATATCGTCCTTGAGTCTTAGGTCGGCGTAACATGTCTAGTGACCTTCCACAAGGCCCAGGAGGCCGTAGCATATAGGACATATCACTTGGTGCCTTGCTCAGGCTCGAGGTGGGCGGCATGTGACCGCTCGCCCCACGAGTCTGGAGAGGGCCGTAACATGTGACAGCTGTATTCCCCAAGGCCCACATGGCCTGAACATCTGACGGCTCTTTCTCCCGGGTCCACTGACCTCCTTGGGGCCTTTCGGAGGCCTTCGACGGCCCCGTGCGGGCCGTCGTTGGACTGATTGAGGCCATCATGGGAGGTTGGGGCCGTCTTGGAGTCGCGCTGGGCTCGCCTAGGGCCGTTTAAGTCACAATTCTGCGAGGGTCGGACTGCCTTGGATTTGTCTTGAGAAGAAGTTGGCCGTTGTGGGGTTGCGTGGGGCTTCGTTCGAGCCGCTTGGGGGGAGTCTTCGGGCCCTCTTGGGATATCTTGCGCCTTCTCGGGGAGACAAGGCTGATAGGGACAAACATCTACCTTCCTCAATGTATAACTGTTATTCGCGTCGCGGAGGCCTTCTGGAGGGTCTCGGGCTTGTTCGGCCGACCTGTATGCCTGTTGCGGTGCTCTTTGAAGTTGTTCGGGGGGCTCTCAAGGGGCGTCCGGGGCTGTCTTGGAGGCGCCTCGAGTCACTCATGGGGCTACCTTCGCCGCTTCGAGGGCGTCCTTCGGGCCGGACGAAAGGGGGTGATTGGGAAAGGGGGGGGGACGAAATCCGCGGCATACAACTGGTTTCGGCCCCGCCGCCGGGCCCACTCCTCGATACATGGGCGCCTCTGGCGCCGGGAGGCGCCGGGAAAATCCCCCCCCCTTTGCTATCCCCCCCTTCCTAACCCTCCTTTCGCTATCCCTCCCTTTTGCTATCCCCCCCCTTTGCTATCCCCCCCCCTTCTGCTATCCCCCCCTTCCTAACCCCCCCACGCGAGCGGATCCTCAACCCCCCCCCCTTTGCTATCCCGCCCGTTCGCCCGACTCGAGTCCTGGCCAGCCCTGGGGTCGTCCGTGGCTCGGAGGAGGGTCCCCTCACTCTCATCGCCGCTTGGATAGGAGGGCCAGGCGACCACGGGAGGCCCAGGGACGACCAGCCACACTTGCCCATAGCAGCAGAAACTGCGCAAAGCGACCAGGGGGAAGCGCTGCAGTGGGCCCCAAAGACGGCCAGACACGGCCGCAGGTGGTCGCAAATGAATGCGAGCAAGCCACGGGGCCACACGTGCGCCTGAGGACGAGCAGACACGATTGGAAGTCGCTGCAACAGGCCAGCGCAAACCAGTCGAGGGTCGAGAGACCATCAGATTGTCACAAGATGGCCCCAGGCAGGCCAGCCAAGTCGCCACAGGAGGACCTTGGACCCAGCGGACCAAAGGGTTCTCTGGGACGACCGCGCAATTGCAAATACTAACGCATCTACACAGGTGTCTCCAAGACGATCCAAGACCAGCGTCGAGGTGCCCACGAGAGGTCCCGAATGAGGTTTCAAGAGGCCCTCAGATGGCCTCGAGACAGCCCAGCCCTGAGACAGCACAAGTGTTCCCGGAAAGGGCTCCGTCCCAGGGTTCTCTTTTAGTAGGTAAACCTGTCCCCGGTGCCATGCGGGAGGTGGGCCGGCGGAATTATTTCCTTATATTTTTTGAGGTCGATGTGGGCCGGCGGAATTACTTGGGAGGATGTCTCGAGCGAAACGCTTGTTTTTTTCAGAATTTGTTGAGGATGTCTTGAGCGAAACGCTGGTTCTGCAGAGTTGGGGATGTCTCGAGCGAAACGCTTGTTTTCAGAATTTGTTGGGAATTTCTCGAGCGAAACGCTGGCTGTGCAGAGCCGACCGCGACGCGGAAAAGCGCCCCGCGCGCAGGAATTCCGAGGATGTCTCGCGCGTGCTGCGTCTCGCGCGCGGGAATGTCGATGATGTCTCGACTAATTCGCTTGTGTTTTCTAGGATGTCTTTGAATTTTGGCAGGATGTCTCGAGCGAGATGTTTTTTTGTTTCATTATTTGCTGAGGATGTCCGAGCGAGACGCTGGTTTTGCAAAATTTGCGGATGTCTCGAGCGGGAGCCTCGTGGGAAGCCAGAATTCAAAAGATGCCTCAGGCGAAATGATTGTTTTCATGTCCCGCTCGCAGGAATTCCGAGGATGTCTCGCGCGTGCCGCGTCCCGCGCGCAGGATTTTCAAGGATGTCTCGACTAATTCGTTTGTTGTGCCATGATTTCTTGGGATTTTGACAGGATGTCTCGAGCGAAACGCTTGTTTTTAATAATTGGTTGAGGATGTCTTGTACGAAGCGCGGGTTTTGCGAAATTGGGAGGTGTCTCGAGCGGGGGCCTCGTGGGGGGCTAGAATTCAAAGGATGTCTCACGCAAAATGCTTGTTTTCACGTCCCGCTTGCAGGAATTCCGAGGATGTCTCGCGCGTGATGCGTCCCGCGCGCATGAATTTCGAGGATGTCTTGACTAATTCGCGTGTTTTGCCCGGATGTCTTTGAATTTTGGCAGGACGTCTCGAGCCAAATGTTTGTTTTTCACAATTTTTTGAGGATGTCTCGAGCGAAACTACAGTTCTGCAAAATGTGGGGATGTCTCGAGCGGGGGCCTCGTTTGGGGGACACCCCAGGCGTGGGGGGGGCGTGGTGTGGGGGGAGGTGAGGGTGGGGGGGGGCGAGGTTTTTGCAGGGCGGGTGGCCTTGAAGAACCCATGCCCAAGGGCTCCAGGAGGCTGGCGGTGTCAGGCGTTGTGGGGGAGTGGGGGGGGGGGACTGCCGGCGAGGTTTTGGCAGGGCGGGTGGCGGGTGGCCCCGAGGAGCCCATGCCCAGAGGCTCCAGGATGGCGGGCGGTGTCTGGCGCGGTGGAATGAGGTTTTTGCAGGGTGGATGGCCCCGAGGAGCCCATGCCCAGAGGCTCGAGGAGGCGGGCGGTGTCAGGTGTGGTGGGGGGGTGGTGGGCGGGGTGCCGGCACAGTTTTTGCGTGGTGTGTGGCCCGCGAGAGCCTATGCCCAGAGGCTCCAGCAGGCTGGCGGTGACAGGCGCGGTGGGCGCGTGGTGGGGGAGGGGCCAGCGACGTTTCTGCTGGGTGGGTGGCCCGTAAAGGCCCATGCCCAGAGGCTCCGGGAGGCTGGTAGTGACAGGCGCGGTGGGGGCGTGTTGGGGGCGGTGCCAACGATGTTTTTGCACGGTGTCAGGCCCTAACATCCCATGCCCAGAGTCTCCAGGAGGCTGCTGGCGTCAGTCGTGGCGTGGCGGCGGCAGGGGAGGGCCGTCGACGTTTCTGTTTGTGTCCCAGAGGAACCCATGCCCAGAGGCTCCAGCAGGCTGGCGGTTTCAGGCGTGGGGGCGTGTTGGGGGGTGCAGGTGAGGTTTTTCCCGGAAAGGGCGTGGGCCCAGGGTTTTTCTTGTAGTTTGTCAAGTGTCCCCCGTGCCATGACTGAGGTGGGCCGGCGGATTCTTTTCTGGATAATTATCGAGATCGAGGTGGGCCGGCGTATTAAAATTCGAGGATGTCTCACAGCGAAACGCTTGCTTTTTCAGAATTGGTTGAGGATGTCTCGAGCGAGCGAAACGTTTTTTGTTTTCTCCGAATTTGTTCAGGATGTCTCGAGCGAAACGCTGGTTTTGCAGAATTGGGGTATCTAACATGGCGTCGGACCCAACGCCGAATTAGAGGAAACACTCGGGGTCCGAAAAGCGCTACCCGAACACTTGTCCCAATATAGAAAAGTAATGTTTTCTTGCTCTGAACATGGGGGTGCGCTTTGGGGGCTTCTCCAGGGAAGACATTGCGAATTCGAGCGTGAGCGCGAATTCAGCGTATCCATCTCACGCAGGGGGGTATCCAACATGGCTGTCCCGAGCTGGAACCTCGTGTTTTCTTCATGCTCAGGCCACCCAGGGAGATCTCTAACATGATTCATTGGCATTGGCTTACGCCACACCGCCGACCCCTTGGCCCTTGTAATCGTCCCCCGCGTGGCCAGTCCGGGCAGCCTGTGAGGCCATTCTAGACACGTTTCGGAGCCCTCTTAGGACCGTCTTGCCGTTCCCCCGGGCCGCTGCTATGGTTTCTGGGGCCTTTGTGGGGCGCCCCGAGGCCGTCGTGGAGCATTTTGGAGAGTCTCTTGGGGTGCCAGAAGATGATCTTGGAGGTTTACTGGGCCGTTGTGGGCCTCGTTGAAGCTCAAGGGAAGAATCTGCTGAAAATGTACGTTTCCTGGGGGAATGGGACGGTTTTTGCTTCTGGAGGCCTGCTTGGAGCGCCTCGTGGTCGCGTCTGCAAACGTCTTGGACGCCCATGAAGCTGTCTGGAGGCAATCTTGGGCGGTTTGGGCCGAATCGTCCCCCGCGCGGGCCGTCCGGAGAGCCTTTGGGAGCCCTGTTGCCCCGTTTTGGAACCCTCTTGGGATCTTCCTGCGGCTTTCCTGGGCCGTTGCTATGGTTTCTAGAGCCTTCGTGGATCGCCCAGAAGCCGTGTTGGAGACTTCTTGGAAGTCTCTTCGGGTGACAGGGGTCTTGCTGGTTTATGGGGCCGCTGTGGGCCTCGCGAAAGCCCGAGAAGCGAATGTGCCGAAAAAGTACGTTTTACCGGAGGAATGGGGCGGTTTTTGCTTGTGGAGGCCTTCTTGGAGCGCCTCGTCGTCTGGTTTTTCGAACGTCTTGGACACCCATGGGGCCGTCTGGCGATTTTGGGCGGTTTGGACAGAATCGTCCCCCACGTGGGCCGTCCGGACAGCCTTTTGGGGCCCTCTTGCCCCGTTTTGGCTCCCTCTTGGGACCGTCCTGCGGAGTTCCTAAACCGTTGCTATGGTTTCTGGGGCCTTCGT
>CAUYUJ010001602.1:35000-67553 GCA_963575745.1 Prorocentrum cordatum | reverse complement strand
CCATTTGCGCTCGCCGAGCCCAAAAAACAACGTCTCCTGTCGAGGGGGCGCCACGGGGAGGTGGGGGGGGGAGGAGGAGGAGGAGGAGGGGAAGGAGGAGGAGGAGGAAGAGAAACATAACATGATAGGGCCAACATGAAACCAACATAGAATCAACATAGAACAACAGGAAATCAACATTGATCAACATAGAAAAGCATGGAAACCTTTCGTTTTTAATTAAGGCAAGCAGCTAATTAAGGAGCGCAGTCCTGTTTAATTTGCGCAAGCACTTAATTAGCGCAGGTGCGACCCTCAAGGAAGTCGTGGCGCCCGGGCCTCCCGGAAACCAATTCCGGCTCGACGCGCCTGGGAACCAATTTCGCATTGGGTCCCGGCCTCTCAGGACCTCCTGAGAACCAATTCCGGCTTCCTGCCGGCGCCTTCCGGGGCCCGTCCTCCCAGGGCTTCCCAGACCTTTCCGGGGCCTCCCAGCCGGGTGCGTTGCGCGACGCGGGCGATGGGTGGGTGGGCGTGTCGGGGGTTCAGCTGGTGGGTGCCCGTTGGCGCCTCGTGGGCGCTTTGTTCGCTGTTTGCTCCAGATTTATATTGCGCATCGATTGCGTTCTATACTTTGGAGCCCGCACGTTGCACCCAGGTCCGCGCACGTACTGCACTACTGCACAAGCGCATTGTATCCCATGCGTGGAACCACACAGACTGAATAATGAACCCACCACACATATTTCATCCATCACTTTCATGGCACAGCAAAGATGGCTCACCAAACGTTGTACCCCATTGCACGACCTCGTAGACTCACATATGTATATGTGTGTACACGTATGTACACATCCATACACATGTATAGATACAGCCGCGCATGTCGCGACATACACACATGTACAGCAGCATTGCTACCGCGGTACATATAATGCGTCGCATCAATTGCATATTCCAGATTGCACCGAACAGATGACCCGCGTATATCATAATGAGCACATTGCAGAAACAACGATGCACGAACGATATCGCAACACACGCAGAGTGCACAGCATACATTGCACGACGTGTAAACTCATGTGTTACCATAGCGAATGATTTGTTCATGCGCATTCCGAAAACAGTTGTGCTGACTGTTTTCTTGTGGTGCGAATCATTCACTGACGCTTCGCATGCCCCTAGCAACCCATCCAGAAACTATGCCCTGGCGAGTTGAGGTGATCAGAAAAGAAGCGTGGGAGCAAATCGGGGTAGCTTCTCGTCCGAAGGGAAAGGGGGATGGATAGGGGAGGAGGGCGCGGGGGATGATCAAAAGGAGGGCATGCAGAGGGGCCGGGGACATCTTGGATGTCCCTCGGAGTCTCTGGGGATATCTCTCTGGCGCTTCTTGGAGGCCTATTGGGGCGTCTTGGAGGCCTCTTGGCGGTGGGGGCCGCTTGGATGCCTTGTGGGGCATTTTGCGAAATTGTTTGGGGCCTTTGGGGGGCGTCTTGGGGCCTCTTGGGGGCTCGTTGAAGTATTTTGTTTGCCCTTCGAGAGGCCTCTCCTGGCATCTTGGAGGGTATCGATGTCAGATGGGGGGTCCTCAATTAGCGTCGCTCCTATTGAGTCCCCCAAATCGCCTCTTGGAGCCCTCATGGGGCGCTCTTGGGGCCGTCTTAAGGCTATTTCGAGCCTCGTATTGCAGCTCTCTTGGGCCAACAGCCTCCGACAGAGGCCCTCGAACACCCAACATCTCTCAAACCTAGTAGGTTTGTCAATGTATGTGTGCGTTGATCAAATACCCCTCTAGTTTCACCGCTCCGTTGTCCTGTGGGGATCTTGCCGCGCGATCCCTTGCCGAGGAACATCTGTGTTGATCAAACACGAAGGGGGGGTGTTAGCAATGCCTTTCTCCAGCTCCTCCAATCGCCTGTTGGGGCGCGCTCTTGTGGGGTTCTCTGGCGCTCCTTTGGCTGTTTTGGAGCCCTGTTGGGCCCCTCTTGGGTCTCTCTTGGGCCCTCTTGGAGCCATCCTGAGGTCTTGGAAGGACATCGAAAGCGAACAGGCGAGAAGGCCAAGTTTATTGATTCTCTTTAGGTTCGGGGGGGACTTGGGCGTTCGGGGGGCGCCCTGGGAGGCTCCTGTGCCACGTGGGCCCGTCTTGGAGCGGCCTGGAGACCTCTTGGAGGCATCTTGGAGCCCATTTTGGGCCAACTTGGCCTATCCTGCGCCATCCTTGAAGACGTGTTTCAGCGCGTGGTGCCCCAAAGACGCCCCCCCCCCGAAGTGTTCAAAGTTTTTTTGTTTTATCCAAGAGGGGGCAAATTGGCCGAGCCCCTCGAAATCACCTCTTGGGGCTCTCTTGGGGCGTTCTTGGGCGCTCTTCGAGCTGTCTTGGAGCCTTCGTGGCCCCCTCTTGGGCAGTCTTGGGCCATCTTGGAACCGCATTCGGGCTTCCAAGGCCCATCGGTAGTGAAAAGGCAAGAACTCAAACAACCAGTTATGACCCTTAGATGTGGGCAAGATGTTGGCCTTCGGGGGTGTCCTTCGGAAGACCCAATTGCCCCTGGACCCGCATCTGGGCGACCTTTGGGCATCTTGGATCGTCTTGGAAACCAGCTTGAGCAATCCTGGGCTATATTTGAACAATATTGGATGTCATCTTGGGTTTTCTAATGCCCTCTGGGGGCCATCTTGGGCCATTCTGAGCGCTCCAGCGCCTCCCCGCCCCCCTGTCCAGAGCAAGGGGGAAGGGTGAGTGGGGCCCCCTCGTAACCCCCTCCCCGGAAGATGGAGGAGGAACTGCTCTAGACCACCTGTGCCCAGAGGGCTGGTGGGATTCTGGCCGGCTCCCCCCTGGCAGAGACATCCGCAACCTTCTTCAGTGGTCGGGCCCGTTTCGCCTAAGACCCCCTCACAATTATGGGTTTTGATAAGGTCGGATCCGAGGGGCAATCTATAACATAGCAGTCGTCGTACACGAGACTGGTCATGTACAAGAGTGGTCATATACAAGATTTGTCATGCACGGGACGCCCACGTGCCTCTCCCTCGGGGCCCGCGGGGGGCCGTCTTTGGCCTTTCTTAAAGGCGGGGTCTCGGCGGGGCTCAAGAGGGCTCCAGGACGGGCTCGCGACAGGTCGCTGGGCCCTCTTGAGGCTCTCTTGGCGCCCTCCTTGGGCCCCGAGAGGGGCCTCTCGGTGCCTTCCAGGGCCTTCCAGTTTGCTTTCGGACGGCCTCCAAAAGGCTCCAACTGTGCCCCCAACGGATGCTACAAAACACCCCCCTGTTGTAGCATCCGTCGGGCGCCCTCTTGGGGCTTTCCCGGGGCCCTCTTGGACTTGGGACCCTCCGCAGGCCCCCCCCCGCGCCTTCAGAGCGCCCGAGTAGGATTCCAAGAGGGCCCCAGGTGTGCCCCAAGAGGGCCCCACCGGATGCTACAACGCACCCCTGTGTTGTAGCATCCGTCGGTGCCCTCTGGGGGCCCTCTTGGACCCCTCCGCGGGCTTTCCCAGCGCTTCCAGAAGCCCCCAAGAGGGCTCCAAGAGGGTCGCAAGAGGCCCTCAAACGGATGCTACAACGCACCACCCTGTTGTAGCATCCGTCGGGGGGGGCCTCTTGGGGCCGTCGTGGGGGTCATCTTGGGGCCCCCTTGGGGCTCTCCCAGGGCCTCTCGGGCCCTCTTGGAACCCTCTAGGGCACTCTTGAGGCCCTCTGGGGGCCCTCTCGGGGCCTGGGCACGCACGGGCCACCTGTATGGATTCGGGAGTTGGAAGAGTTCAACGACCCGCGCCCAAAGGACTGATGGTTTTTCATGATCATTGCAGGGCACTGTATTGTCATCGCATTATGTTGAAAGGTCTGTACAGGTAATTGCAGGGATCCGGTATGCAGGGTATTGCAGGGGTCTTTGCAGGGCCTTTTCCATGGTATTGTATGGGCTCTTTGCAGGGGGACCTTGCAAGGTATTGCATGGTCTTTGCAGGGGGTCCAGGGGAGCGGGTTGGGAGAAGGGTTTTATATGATGCTGGATGCAAGGGTGAGCTCCCTAGACCACTTCAGCCCTACAGCGCAGGTGGGGCTCGACCCTCGATGCTCGATCTGCGATTTCCGAGTCGACCCTTTATCTTGTATCCGCGATATGCCATCCTTGCACCTCGATCCTCGATGCTGCATCCCCGATGCTCGATCCTGAATCTTCCACCTGCAGTGATCAAGCATCGGTGCCCGACGTGGGTTCTTCGGTCCTTGATGCATCACCTCCGAACGACTCCTGGGTGGTCCCCATATGACGTCAAGGTGATCCCACAACGTAATGACTTCAATGCGACGTCGCAACGATCACAAGAGCACGCCATGAACCAATGGCCTACATCCAGCAAGTCGGTGTTCGGGAGGGCGGTAAGCAGCAACAACGCGACGAGCATCAGAGCGCGAAGCTGGCATCAGAAGAAAACAGCAGCGGCGAAAACAGCAAAGGCAACAGCTACGACGGCGGTCGCAGAAGCGGCAGAGGCAGCAGATAGCAGCAGTGGCAGAGACAGCAGCGAAGCCCCGACGCTCGAGGATCCAGGGGCGAGCGTTTTGTTGCTATGACTGCTGGTTGTAACTGATTTGACGTTTCTGAGAATATGTGTCCCCCCGGGGACTTCTGGAGACCTCTGGTGCCTCAGTGGCAAACAAAGCTTACCATCTCCTCTTCCTCCGCCTTTTCCTGCTCCTCCCCATCCTTATCACCTCGGGTTCCTCTTGTTCCTCGCCATCCCCCTTCCCTCCTTTATCCTCTCGTTCCCCTGTTGCCCCTCCTTCTTGTCCACCTCCTGCTCCACTTCCTCTTCCTCCTCCTTTCCCCCATCTCCTGCATGTATTCCCATAGATTGCATCGCCCTCCGTGTCCTCCCCTTCCTCCTGCTTGCTCTTCCTCTTCCGCCTCCTCCTCCTGCCCTCCTCGGCGTCTATCCTGCCTTGGCCCCTTTTTGTTCCTGCGCCCCCCCTTGGCCGCGTTGCCATCTCGGCGCAGCCCGCAGTCGTCGCTCGCCCTGCAGCCCCCCAAAACACATTTTGATGCCAGGGTCGGACCGCCGACCCCGCGCCGCCAGGCTGCGATCGCGCTGCTTTGCCGCGCCCCCCCTCCCCCCCCCGCCCCGCCCCCCGCGAAGTAGGATGGCGATCGGGGGGTCCATCGCGGCCCGCGGTCGCAATGCGATCCCCAGGCGACTTCCGCGCGACGCCGTCTTCTCGGGATGGCCCGGGGACCCTGGCGCGACACCGGGATGGCCCACGACGAAAACGCGATCCACTGCGACCCACGATGGCCCCAGCGCGATTTCGCGGCGCGGGTGCAATGCGATTTCGCGTCTCCAAGATGGCCCCGAGGTGGCCCCACGAAAACCGACAACAGTCCAATACAGCCCCCATGGCGCAAAGATGGGGCCAGGAGCGCCACAGGGCGCCGAGCTGACCCTGACGTGGCCCAAGATGACCCCATGACCCAATGTCGGCTTCAATCCAACTCCACGGTGATCCATCTCGGCTCAAAGACGACACCTATGGCCCCAATCTGACCTAACGCGACTCCATGATGAAACCGACACCATGCGGCGAAGTTCGTCGGGGTTTCCTTCCTGGGGGGGTAAGTCCTCATCGGCTCTGGGTCGCGCTGCGTCGTGGCCAATTGGCCCGAAGACGGAGAAGCTCGAGGTGCCAGGTGCAAATGTTTTAGGTGCCACTTGGGGCGGTTTAGGTTTAGCTCCGTGGAAGCTCCTTTCCAGAACTCGCGAGCTTCCCAGGCGCCCTTTTCCAGCGCCCCCCGAAGCGTTTCCCGCAATCTCGTAAGCTCGCCAGGCGTCCTCTCTAGGGTTCCTGCCAGCCCGCGCGGCGCCCTGCCATCGGGGTTTTGGATTGCACATTGGACTGCGCAAGTATTCCCGGCTAGCTCCTCGTGAGAGCTAAAAGGGTCAGTGGAGGAGAAGCTGGCCGGTAGGGCCACGCCAGCTCCTCTCCGCAGCCCCCGAGCAGGCGCCCCCGCAGCGGCCTGCTTGGCCTCGCAGCGCGTTCCGGCCAGCGTTTTCCAACTCGTTCCCAATGCGCGCGCCTGGGGCCTCTGCGCGAAGTGTCCCCGCAGCTCCGCGGAATCTCGTTCCCAGAGCTTGCGGGCACCCCATGTGCCCTTTCAAGCGCTCCCCGAAGCGCCCCCCGCAAGTTCGCAAGCTCTCCAGGCATCCTCTCCAGGGTTCCTGCTGCGCCCCCGCGGAGACTGTCTAGGCAGCGGCTGCCGAGATGCGCGAGCGCGCGACTCGGCCCGGGGGCAAGAACTTCGGCCGCGACCGGCGTGCCCGGGGGCCAAAGCCTTCGGAGCGCTTGGGCGGCCTGCGGGTTAGACCTCGGGGTCGGGCGGCCCGGGATTGGGACCTGGGGCGGGGCGCCCGAGGCGGCCCTGGGATTCCCGGATGGCTCCTTGTGATTGCCACAAGTGTTGTTAGAGAAGGAGCCTGTCGGCAGGGCCACGCCAGCTCCTCTCCGCAGCTCCCGGGCAGGCATCCCCGCGGCGGCCTGCGTGACCTCGCGACGTGTTCCGGCCGGCGTTTCCCCAGTCGTTCCCAATGCGCGTGCCTGGAGCCTCTGCGCCAAGTCTCTCCGCAGCCTCGTTGAAGCTCGTTCCCAGCGCTTGCGAGCTTCCCAGGCGCCCTTTTAAGTGTTCCCCGAAGCGTCCCCCGCAAGCTGGCAAGCATCTCCAGGCGTCCTCTCCAGGGTTCCTGCTGGGCCCCTGCGGAGACTGTCTAGGCAACAGCCGCCGAGTTGCGCGAGCGCGTGGCTCGGCCTGCGGGCGAGAACCTCGGGCGCGACCGGCTGGAACCTCTCGGGCCCAGAGGTTGCATGCATCCCGAGGCGGGATGCTCATGATAATGCCAGTGCAAGAGCAACATGGTTAGCATATTGGATGCGCGGCGATTGTCCAAGACCAAACGGGGTGGAACACATAAGGTTGCAGCTGGTAGTTACGCAACTAACGTTGAAACTCGACTGTACGCGCAACGTGTTTAACATTCACCGCTGCGCGAATGGATGGCGGCTCATGTTCAATTGGGGTATGTGCAATAGTTGGCGTTCGTGGTCGAAACATGGCCGAATGCGTCACCTCTCTCCTGTATCTTCGGAAGGGTCAAGAAAACGCTTTCCTTAAACAAAAAAAGCGACGGTGGGGTCGCATCTCCATCCGCCGCCCCGCCTGTCGGTTGATTTTTCGCGGGAGAGAACGGGGGGGGGGTAGGGCGAGGGCGAGGTGGGAGAGAAGGGGGGGTGGGGGGATGGGCGAGGAGGAGGAGGAGGACGAAAAAGGGGGAGGAGGGGCGAAGGAGGGGAGGGGGAGAGAAGGACGGAGGGGAGGAGTGGGAACAGGAGGGGACAGGAAGCAGGCAAATGACAGGGAACGCAGGATGGAAGACGACGACGAGGAGATGGAGGAGCAGGAGGAGGAGAAGGACAGGTGGAGGAACGACACAAGAGGTGCGGGAGGAGGGCAACCACCTGGCCCTCCTCCATCTCCTGGCGTTCCTCCATCTCCCCCCCCCGCCATAGCCATTTTGGTTTCGCGGCTGTATGGTCAGTTGGTGTCAGGTTCCGCGGTGCCACGGGAAAGCCCCGATCGGCCTCGCTCTCCAGATGGGCATGATGGCCCAGAATTCGCGGGGCGCGAATGCGCGGGGCGAAGCGGCCGCGGCGCGCGCGGCAGATGCGACGCGCACCTCCCCTGTGGACGGCGAGCCCGTGGCGGTGGATGAGGATTCGGTCGGGCCGACCCTCGGTAGCCAGGAGGTCCAGGGGCCCGACCGCGACCTCGAGCTTCCGCAGTCGATCTTTTGCGACAGGAAGGCGATCTGCGCCAAGGAGCACGAGGCGCTGCTGGCGAGGGTCGCCGAGCAGGACAGGCTCTTGAAGGATCTCAGGGAGTCGATGGCAGCCGCTCGCAACGCAGCGCCCGCTCCGGCGGCGGCGGCGGCGCCGACTGCGGCGCCAGAGGCGAGCCCGCCTGCGCCCGAGGAGCCGCCGCGCGAGCTCGACGAGGAGCCGCCCGCCGACGACGCGCCGAACGCTCGCGACCCACCTGCAGCCGCGCGAAGCCGCGCGACCCGCGCGACCCCACGCCGCAGACCGCGCCGACCCCGCCCCCGACCCCGCGCCGCCGCGCCGCCGACGCCAGCCGCAGCCGCCCCGACCCCGCGACGCCGCGCCGACTCGCGACCCGACAGCCGCCCGCGCGCGCCCGCCGCCCGCCGTTGACCAGACCCGCGCAGACCCCGACGCCCCGCGCCGCGCGCCCCGACCGACGACGCCCGCGCGCGTGCGACGACCCGCCGCTCCCCCTCCCGACGAACGAACCGACGCCGCCGAAGCAGTTCGAGACGCCAGAGAAGCTCTCGCAGGATGCCGCGGCGGACGCGGGCATAACTTCTGAGATGAACGTTTCACCTGGCAAGATGTCTGTCGACTCGGAGCTTCTACTGGTCGTCGCCCCCGGCGAACCCGATGACGATGCCAGCTTGGGAAATGGGGAGATGTGGGCGGACGACGCTCAGCCGCGCAATTATGGACAGGAACATGAGATGGCGAAGGCCAAGGCGCTGTCCCAGCAGGATGCCCAGAAGGCTGAGGATGCCAATAAGAAGCCGGGCGTGGGCACCAATGAGGCCACGCGGCGATCATTGGAACTGGGCGCCGAGATGCATGCTCAGAGGGAGAAGGTCGATGCTGGCGAGATGCCCATTCCTGCGACGGCGGCCGCTCGCTTGGCCATGAAGCGCCAGCCCGCGGTGCCCAAGATGAGGTGCAACCAGGCCGAAGGACCGATCGGGAGAGCGACGCCGATCACACGCGACCGATGTCACACACTACTAAACATAGTAATTTCAAACTCCTTACAGGTCGCGCGCCTCGGTGTCGTTGCCAATGTCACTGCGGTGACATTGGCGACGACGTCGAATCGCGTCGGTGACAGTGGCGACGACATCGGATCGAAAGTGTGGACCCAGGTTAAGACGAGATAAACCTTCAATCCTGTTCCCTGGGAAATTCCCCTCCCCCCTCCTCGCTCCTTCCTCGGCGGCTTGCAGGGCGCCGCCGACGTCGCCGAAATCTGCGATCGAACCGTGAGTCAGTGACCCGTGTGGCGCCCCCAGCCCGCCCCATGGGGCGACAGGATGATAGGGGAGGGGCGATGGCGATGACGGGGGGGCAAGGGATGGGCGGCGAGGGCAAGGCGAGGAGGAGGGCGAACAGGAGGAGGAGGATGAGGAGGAGGGGGAGAAGCATGAGCGCGAGGAACAGGAGGAGGAGGATTAGGAGGAGAAACGGGAGGGGGGGATGAGGGCGAGGCAGGAGGGGGAATGAGGAGAGGAGGTGGAGGAGGATGTAGGAGACGATGACAACGTTCAGGGAGGACGGGGGGGGGGGCGGGGGAGGAGACGGGGGGGGGGGGAGAGGAGGAGGAGGAGGTATGGGAGCGAGAAGGAGGAGAGGAGGAGGAGGAGGCGGAGGAGGAGGAGGAGGAGGAGGCAGAAGAGGGGGAATCGGAGGGCGAAGAGAAGGATGAGGACGACGATGACGATGATATTTGAGGTTTGACGGTAAAACGTGTTTTTGCACCTGCATCGGCTTAGGGTCGGTCGCCACGCAGCAGGGCCCTCGTCGAAAACCTGGACAGGGCATGGTCTTGGGACCTCGAGGTTCGAGGTGCTCCTCCTCCTTCTCCTCCTCCTCCTCCACCACTCCTCCTCCTCCTCCTCCTCCTCCTCCCCCTCCCCTCCTCATCCTTCTTCTTCCTCCTCCTCCTCCTTCCGCCCCCCTCCTCCTCCACCCCCCGCTCCCCCTCATCCTCATCCTCCTGCTCCTCCTCCTCCTCCCCCTCCTTTTCCCTCTCCTCTACCCCCCCGCCCCCCGTCGGGGGTTTGCGCGCGCGACGTGGCGATCCCGTGCAATTTTAGCACGGGTGCACCTATCGATATAGCGGGGGGGGGCACGCGCGCGACGTCGCGAAACCTTGCAATCTCAGCTCAAGTTATACTTAGCCCCGTTATTGAAGCAACGGGGCGACGGCGCGGCGGTGGCTTGCGTGCAGTTGCGGCATGTGCGCGCGACGCTGAGAAGATTGCATATCCTGCGACCCCCGGTTGAGGTTTCGAAACGCATGCGTCAGCGTGCCTCGCCATGGCGATCCGCATCGTTTGCGCAAACATCGCAAGCCCCGCCGACATCGCGCGGAGCATCGCCATGGCCACGCACCGCGACGCACTGCGTGTGCAGAGTGTGAAAGTGTAGCTCTCGCTTGATACACCCTTACAATTATTTAACATATGTTGATCATCATCAGCATCACGAGTTAAAACGGGATGCGACTCACATCTCCGAGTAGCTTTCGGATGCGTTCAAATCGCGCCAGCACGTGCATCCCATGTAGGGAAGCATGCAACCTCTGGGCTTGGACGGCCCGGGGGCTAGATCTCGGGGTCGGGCGGCCTGGGGCGGGGCGCCCGAGGCGGCCCTGGGATGAAGACCCAGGGCGGGAAGGGCAGGAGGGAGAGAACGACAATAATAAGAAAAAACAAAACAAACAGAAGAAGGAGGGCAGGAAGGGGCAAACAACGGAGGACAGACGAGGGGGAAGGGCAGCCAGCACAGAGAAAGAAGAGGGACAGAGGAGAGGCGCGCGCGCGAGCGGAAGGGAGAGAGAGAGAGAGAGAGAGAGAGAGAGAGAGAGAGAGGAGAGAGAGAGAGAGAGAGAGAAAAAAAGAGAGAGAGAGAGAGAAGAGAAAGAGAGAGAGAGAGAGGGAGGAGAGAGATATATATATATAGAGAGAGAGAGAGAGAGAGAGAGAGAAAACAAGAGGGAGAGAGAGAAAGAGAGAGAGAGAGAGAGGAGAGAGAGAGAGAGGAGAAAGAGAGAGAGAGAGAGAAGAGAGAGAAAGAGAGAGAAAGAGAGAGAGAGAGAGGGGGAAAGAGAGAGAGAGAGAGAAAAAGAGAGAGAGAGAGAGAGAGAGAGAGAGAGAGAAAAACAAGAGAGAGGAAAAGAGAGAAAGAGAGAGAGAAAGAGAGAAATAGAGAAAGAGAGCAAGAGAGAAAGAGATAAACAGAGAAAGAAAGAAAGAGAGAAAGAGAGAAAGAGAGAAAGAGAGAAAGAGAGAAAGAGAGAAAGAGAGAAAGAGAGAAAGAGAGAAAGAGAGAAAGAGAGAAAGAGAGAAAGAGAGAGAGAGAGAGAGAGAGAGAAAGAGAGAGAGAGAGAGACAGAGACAGAGACAGAGACAGAGACAGAGACAGAGACAGAGACAGAGACAGAGACAGAGACAGAGACAGCCTCGCCGCACGCGTCTCTGGCTCAAACAGGCACCGCCCCCCCCCTCAACCCCTGCCCACCCGCCTCGGGCGCGGGGCCGGGCGGGCCGGGGGGGGGGGCGCGGCCGCGCCCGCTCCCAGAGTCTCCGGCGGCGCCGGAGGCTCTGGGAGCAAACGCGCACCCCGGTCGAGGCCGGTGTTCCGGCGGCTCCGGCCGCAGCCGGAGTCGTCGGGACACCGGCCGAGGGCATCGCCGAGGGGGGTTGTTCTCTCCATCGGCCAGGGGATTTGCTCATGGGGGGAATTCGCCGCGCTCCATTTCCTGGGGGGGTTGGAATGCCGACCCTTGGATCGCACCCGCCGATGTTCCCCCGAAAGGAGGACTTAGACGGGGGCTTTTCTCGCAGGCAGTTTCTGGATCGCCCGGGGGGGTTCCAGGACGGACCGACTCGCCCAGGGGGGTGTCGGTCCGAGCAGTCGAGTCGCCTCTCGGCTGCTCATCTGCCCCCGTGCGAGTCGCCCCTGCAGGGGGTCTCGCGCGGGAGCTGCCCTGGCGAATCGCCCAGGGGGTTTCGAGGGGGCGAGGTGGCCCAGGGGGTGGCTCCAAAGACAATGACATTGAACGGTGCGCAGGATGATTGTGAATCTTTTGCGGGGGGCCTGGGCAATCGCGATTTGTTCGCGGGGGGCCTGGGCCCCTGCGATTTTTTTTGGGAAGGGCTGGACTCGCGCGACGCTCACCGCGACGGTGTCCGCCCAGCCTCGGTTCTGCCCTCGGCATTGGCTCAGGCTCTGGCCGCGAGCCGCCCGCGTTCGGCTGCAGCTTTGGCTCTCTCGGCTTTGGTCTCGGCTCGGGCGTCTGCGTCGGGGTCGTTCCGGGCGTCGGTTTCTGCTTCGATCCCACCGCCGACTGGGGTCGCCCGTGTCTTCGGGCCGGGGCGCGGAGCGCGCTGCGCGACCAATGGATTTTGCAACGTGAGAAGAGCGATTGCGGCAGCGTCTGCGCGCAGAGCACGACGCAACCCGCGAAGTATTCGTCGACAGTTGTTCGTGGGAAGCAGCGGGGCGCGATCAGAAATCGATGCGCAACGCATGTCGTGCGTCTCCACGCAGGCCCCACGCGCGCGCCGCGGCGGCAAGAGGCGGTAGCCGAGAAGAACATGGAGATCGCACACCGTGTGTTGCTTCCCGTTGCGCCTCGGCCACTGCTGCGCGACGCGTTGCCAGGGCGCGCCCAGGCTGACCGTCGCGCGCGGGGGGGTGATTGTGAGAAGGAGCGATTGGGGCAGTTTCTCACCGCTCGCGCGGCCCGCGCCGCCGATTCGGAGGAGCCGCCAGCGCGCGCCGCCTGCGCCGCCGCCGCGGCCGCGCCCGAAGCTGCGTGGACCGCGGGCGACGCCGCCCTTCGCGCCGCGCGCGCTCTCGTCGCCCTCGGGGCGCTCTCGCCGCAGAAGGAGAGCAACGCGGCGATGGCGAGACGGATCGCGGCTGCGCGCTGGCGGCGTGACAGGGGCGCGTTCGCGCGGGGCTCTTCGGGGCGTTCTGGTCTGTCGGACGTCGCGGCCGCTGCGACTGCAGGGTGGTTATTCTGCAGGAGTCGTCGGTTGTCGGCTCGGGCGCGCGGCGGCCGCCGCGCGCGCTGTCGCCGCGTTTCTCCCGGCGCAGGCATGGGGGGGTCGAAATGCATGGACATGGTGTAGGAGACCTGGCATTGCTCGTGGCGCGTGAATGGCGACGCATGGAGCTGTTCAGCTCGGCAGCGCTGCAGCGCGCCCGCCCCGTTCGCGTCGGCGCGCTGGCGCTTCGCTGGCGCCGGGGGTTGGTTTGGGGCACTGGCGTGGGGAGTGCTTGGAGATGGTTGTTCCTGACGTTCTTGGTCGCGCCGCAGCGCGCCGTCTTGGTTCCGTTCGCCAAAGTGACGCGGGCTCGGGAACAGGGGGCACGCGGCTAGAGCAGTGGAACTTCGATGCGATAGAAGTTTATATGAGGGCGCGCCGCGTGTGCGTTCGCGTGTTCTCGGCGGAGTCCATGGATACCTTCGGTTTTCAGGCGGGGCGGCGCGTGGCCTGGGTGCTCGGCGAAGGAGATGGGGCGTGCGTTGGATCGCTGGAGTGGCTCGACAGCGGCCGCGCCTGCGCTGTGCGCGGGGGTGCGCGGGGCGATGTCCTGGAGTGGGGCACGGGCGAGACGGCGCCGCGGCAGCGGCAAGTCGCGGTCTCGCTCCAGGTCGCCGCAGGCAGCGGCGCCCCGCGGCAGGGCACCGAAGCGGCGCGCGGCGTCGCGCGGTGGGCAGGCAGCTCGCGGCAGCAGTGGGTGCGCGCGTGACAGAGTGGACGCAGGCGAGTTGGGGCGGATGAGTCATGCGCAACTGGAGGCGTTGGCCACGCGATTGCGACGCGACGGCGAGGCTGCCGTGCCGTCGTCGGATCGCCGGGAAGGTGGGGAGCGAGTGCGGATGGACCCAGAGACCTACTGGGGCGCGCTCGCGACGCACCTGGGCATCGACATGGGCTGCGTTGGCCAGTCTGGCGCGGGGGCGCGATCGCGGGCTCGCGCGGGAGATGTGCTGGGCGCCCTGGAGCGCCACGTGGCAGAGCACGGCCGTCTTCCAGAGAACAGGGGTTGCACGCTGGGGAAGTGGGTGGATAATATAAGCACGGGCCATGTCGAGTTGGCGACCCAGCGGCGCGCGCAGTTCGACGCGCTCGTGGACCGCCATGGGGGCGGAACGCTTGAACGCGCGCGATGCTGGACCGCGTCGAAGGGCACGCGCAGGTGCTCGAAGAGCTGCCGAAGCGGAGCGCGGAGGACGGGGACGAGGCGGCGCTTGCGAAGTGGATTCGCCGTGTCAGCACTGGCCAGAACGTGCTGAGCGAGGAAAACCGGGCGAGGTTTGACGCGCCGGTGAACAGGGGCGCGTGGCGGCGGCGCACGGCGCAGGAGTGTGCGCTCGAGGTGCGGGCGTTCGTGGAGCAGCGCGGTCGCGCGCCGCAGCGCGTCTCTCAGGACGAGAACCCGCGCGAACGGCAGCTGCAGGCGAGGTGGGTGGAGCACGTGCGCGATCGCAGCTTCCAGGGCGTGGGCGACCGCTGGCGCGCGGAGCTGAAGGTCGCGCTGGACTTTGAGCACCGCCGGCTGCAGGCGTGGGAGGCATGGTGCGAGGAGCGCCAGAGGTGGCCGCGCGAGAAGGCCGAGGGCGATGCGGGGCGCAAGCTGGCGAATCTCGTAGTGGACCGCGAGCGGGGCGAGCGCGCGTCGATGTTGAACGCGCAGGATACCTTCGAGCAGCTGCGGGGGGGATTCGCCCCGGGCGCCGCCGCGCGTCGCGACGCTCGCGACAGGGGCGAGCAAGCGCGGCGGCTGGAGGGGCAGCGCCGGGAGCAGCTCCACGGCGCAGCTGCCGAAGAGGAGGCGGGGGGCGAGTCCATGGCGGCACCGGGCGTTTCAGATTCTGAGGGGGAGGAGGGCGCAGAGTCTCTGGCGGGCGACTGCGTTGCCGAGGAGCGTCGCGCCGAGGTCTCACAGGAGCTATTCGCGCGTCTGCAGAGAGCGGACAGGGTCCTCGGGCAGCTGGTGAAGACTGCGCTCTCGACGGCTCTGGCGACGTTCGCGGTCGCGCGGAGGCCGGGCGCCGCGCTCGGCCACGACTTTTTCGTCGCCCGAGCCGAGGGCGAGCAGGTCCGCGAGGCGCTCGAGGCCGACGGGGCCGCTGGGGAGGCAGGCGGGGTGCCTGCCGACATAGGTGCCAACGGTGCAGACTACGTGCGGCACGTGCTGGCGAGCATGATGCCCGACGCCCAGGCCGCGCCCGGCTTCTTCGAGGGGGTCGAAACGGTGGCGCGGCCTGTGAGCCCGGTGGAGACCGGCCTGGGGCGCCAGGAGGCCACGGCGCGGGACAATCGTGCGCGGGCACAGGCCATCCGGGAGCTGCGCAGGAACGACCCCGACCTGCTGCGCCCCGCCCCCGTGCCCGGGTCGGACGTGCTGAAGCATTGGGAGCAGCGGCAGCGCCTGCTCGACCAGCTGGAGGCGAGCGGCGTCGATCGCAGCGTCTGGGCGCGCGGCCGTTGCGAGGCCCTGCGCTGGCAAGCGCCCCGACGGCAACCCCGAGCCGCGCCGCGCGCCGCTGCTGCCGTCGCTGGACGTTGCTGAGGGCGACGTCTGGAAGACGGGCGAGATGCGCGAGGCGACGCGGCGCGCGCGGCGCGCCGGGGCGGCGCAGGCGGGGGGCGCTGCTGGCGCCGCCGTGCACGGCAGCGTGCTCCTTCGCCTGGCCTCGGATTTCCTCTGCGCGAAGTGCCGGGGGGATTTCCTTCGCGAGCGCGCCGGGGGGGGATGGCCTCTCCGGCGGGGATGTCGCTGCGCGGTGGAAGAGGACGCAGTTCGCGCCGCAGAACGCGGGGGCCCCGTCGCGCGCGCGGCGGTGGACGCCGAGCGCGCCCGCGCGGGGCAGGGCGCGGCCGCGGCCAGGTGCGCGGCAGCGACGGAGGGGGAACACTTCCCGGAGTTCTGCCGTCTCGTGCGCCAGCCGTGCTTCGACAAGGACATTTGCGCCGAGCACCCGGCCTGCGCGCAGCGCGGCGCCCTGGCGCCCTGGCACCAGCGCGCGGGGCCATGCTGCAGACGGGAGCGGGCTAGTGCCGTGGCCGCGCGGGTTCGGCATCGCGAGGTCTTGGAATGCCAGCGGCGCATGGTTCTCCGAGGCCGTGGAGTCGGGTTTCGCCGAGGTTTCCCCTCCGGGTCGGCGCGGCTTCGCGGGCGTGCCCGGCGACGTGCCGGCGGAGCTGTGGTCGTTGCGGGCCTGGTGCCGCGCTCGCGGCGGCGTCGCATGGGCGACGCCGCGGCTGCTCGGCTGCTGCAGCTCGAGGGCCAGCGCGACGTCGCGTATAGGGCGGAGGTCGCGGGGGACGCGGCCGCCAGTGTACTATGTGGACATGAAGCCGCAGACGATCCCCGACTGGCCCGTCTGGTTGCAGCTTCTGGAGCAGAGGCCGGAGGCTGCGCGGAGGGCGGCGAGCTGGGCGCGCCAGGAGCAGGCCAGCGCGGGCTTGACGTGGATCCGCGCTGGGCGCACTGGGGCCTGGATGAGCTGCGCTTGCATGCCGCGCTCGCCAAGGACTTCGCCCTCCTGCCCACCGCAGCGAAGGCCAAGCCGCCGGACGAGTGGCGCTCGAACCGCGAGGCGGTTACTCGATGGCACGGCCGTCGAGCTGCTCTCGGGAAGGAGGTTGCCACGGCGGGGCTCGACACGAACGGCTTCCGAGGCAGCGGGCGCGCCCGCCCGGGCGGACCAGCAGAGGCAGAAGTGGGGGCCAAAGGCGCCAGGCTGTCCCGCGAGATCCCCGGTGCTGTCACCGCCAAGCGCCCGCTCGAGGGCGTCATGCGCCGCCTGGGGCGTCGGTTCAAGCGGGAGCGCGAGCGCGGCCACGAGGTCAGGAAAAAAAGACCATCCTGACGCGGCTGCGCTACGATATGGCCTTCGAGCAGGACGAGCAGCTCCGCCTGCAGAAGGTCGGCTACAAGAGCTACAACGCCGAGATCCTCAAGAGGGTGACCAAGCGCCTGAATGCCGCCCAGATCACCCAGACGACCAGGAAGATACGAAGGAGGTGGACTAGTTCGTCCTCCCGAGGCTGAACGCGAGCGGGCGCAAGGGCCAGCGCCTCTCCGACCAGAAGAAGCAGACGCTCGGCATGGACAAGGCCAAGCTGACCTGGCCCACGGCCGGCAGGTTCTAGCAGTAGTGGCAGTAGTAGTAGCAGTCGTAGTAGTCGTAGTAGTCGTAGTAGTCGTAGTAGTAGTAGTAGTAGTAGTAGTAGTAGTAGTAGTAGTAGTAGTAGTAGTAGTAGTAGTAGTAGTATAGTAGTAGTAGTAGTAGTAGTAGTAGTAGTAGTAGTAGTAGTAGTAGTAGTAGTAGTAGTAGTAGTAGTAGTAGTAGTAGTAGTAGTAGTAGTAGTAGTAGTAGTAGTAGTAGTAGTAGTAGTAGTAGTAGTAGTAGTGTAGTAGTAGTAGTAGTAGTAGTAGTAGTAGTAGTAGTAGTAGTAGTAGTAGTAGTAGTAGTAGTAGTAGTATGATAATAGTAGTAGCAGTAGTAGTAGTCGTCGTAGTAGTAGTAGTAGTGGTACTTATTCGTCGTAGTAGCACTACTAACTACTAGTAAGTTCTATTAGTACGATTACTACTGGTAGTTATTCGTAGTAGTCGTTAATCGTAGTAGTGGTGCTACGAATAACTACTACTTGTGCTACTCGTCACTATTACTCCAGTTCCGAATCGTATTTATAACTACACTAATGACCTAGGGGCCACAAAACCAATGCAATGGGGCCTTTCGGCGGAACTCCCTAGAGGCTACAAAACGTGCGACGGTGTGCCGAGATGGAGGCGGCGACGCCATGTGAGACCTCCCGCTGGGGCCTTCGGTGGAGCCCCAAGGGGCCACGAAACGTGTGAGGGGTGTGCCGAGATTGAGGCGTCGGTGCCATGTGAACCCTACCATTGGGGCCTTCGGCGGAGCTTTTGATTTCGCCGCGAAGCGTGTGAGGGGCGTGCCGAAATGGAGGCGCCGGTGCCATGCGAACCCTGCCACTGGGGCCTTCGGCGGAGCTCCCACGGGGCCGCGAAACGTGTGAGGGGCGTGCCGAGATGGATGCGGCGGTGCCGCGGGGACCCTCCCACTGGGGCCTTCGGCGGAGCTCCCATGCGGCCGCGAAACGTGTCAGGGTTGTGCCGAAATGGAGGCGGCGGTGCCATGCGAACCCTGCCACTGGGGCCTTCGGCGGGACTCCGTATGGGGCCACGAAGCGTGTGAGGAGTGTGCCGAAATAAAGTCGGCATTGTCATGCGAGCCCTGCCTTTGGGGCCTTCGGCGGAGCTCCCTACGGGGCCACGAAGCGTGTGAGGGGTGTGCCGAAAAGGAGGCGGCGGTGCCATGCGAACCCGGCCACTGGGGCCTTCGGCGGAGCTCACTATGGGGCCACGAAACGCGCGAGGGGTGTGCCGACATTGGATGGGCACGCGGAGAGCAGAGGCAAGGGTGGGAGGAGGGGGAGGAGGAAGGAGGAGTGACGCGGGGCGCTGGACTTAAAAACGAGGACCCAACACCACAGGACTGTTGGGAATGATTGTTGCCTCTGTGGGCCATTTGGGCGGTCCTCTTCGAGCGATCTTGGGGCTTCTTTGGGGCCTCATGGGCCGTTTTTGGGCCATTTTGGGCGTCGTGGAACGCTCTTGGGTTGTCTTGGAGGCCCCTGGTACCCTCTGGGCGCTTTCTGGGGCCCTCTTGGCCCTTTTGGGGGGTTTAACCAAGAACACGCTACGTTTCTTGTTCAGCGTTGTTTGGGTAGTTTGTTCTATCATGTGGTGTTGGGTCCTCGTTTTGAAGAGACGGATCCCGCGTCCCTCCTCCTCTCCTCTCCTCTTCCTCCCCCTCCCTACCCCCCCCTCCTCCCTCCTCCCTGCACTTCACCCACCCAGTTCAGCGTTTCGTGGCCCCATAGGGGGTTCCACCGGAGGTCCCAGTGGCACCGCCCGCATGCGTCCGCCACCACCCAGCACAGCCCTTGCTTCCTGCGTTTCACCCACCCAGTACAGCGCTTCGTGGCCCCATGGGGGGCTCCACCGAAAGTCCCAGTGGCACCGCCCGCATGCGTCCGCCATCACCAAGCACAGCCCTTGCTCCCTGCGTTTCGCCCACCCAGTACAGCGCTGCGTGGCCCAATAGAGAGCTGCACCGAAGGCCCCACCGGCAACGCCCGCTTGCGTCCGCCACCACCAGCACAACTCTTGCTCCCTGAATTTCACCCGCCAGTACAGCGCTGCGTGGCCCCATCAAGGGGCCCCACCGCAGGTCCAGTGGCACCGCCCGCATGCGTCCGCCACCACCTTTCACAGCCCTTGTTCCCTTCGTTTCACCCACCCAGTACAGCGCTTCGTGGCCCCACACGGGGGCTCCACAGAAGGTTCCAGTGGTACCGCCCGCATGCGTCCGCCACCAACCCAGCACAGCTCTTGCCCCCTGCGTTTCACCCACCCAGAACAGCGCTTCGTGGCCCCATAAAAAGGGCTCCACCGAAGGTCCCAGTGGCACCGCCCGCATACGTCCGCCACCACCCAGCACAGCCCTTGATCCCTGCGTTTCACCCACCCAGTACAGCGCTTCGTGGCCCCATAGGGAGTTCCAACGACAGTCCCAGTGGCACCGCCCGCATGCGTCCGCCACCACCCAGCACAGCCCGTGCTCCCTGCGTTTCACCCTCCTAGACGTGCTTCGTTGCCCCTATATTAGGGGCTCACCGATGGTCAGTGGCACGCCCGCATTGCGTACGCCACCACCAAGCTCTGACCGTTGTTCCTGCGCGGTGGCGCCCACGCAAAGCACACACATTAAATGATTCCTGATGATCACTCACCAATTCAGCGCTTATTGGTTGTTTTCCGGTTTTTGTTTTTTTATGCTTTTTAACTTTTCGCTTTCGTGGTTGCGTACGTGTTTTATGGTTTCCTGCTCCCGTCGTCTATTCTCTACTCGTTGTTTATTTCCGTGTTTTCATCTCGTTCTTCGTAAATGCCCTTCTTCTGTTTTTGTTCTTCTCCTCTTCATGGATCGTTCTTACGTCTTTGTGGCTTTCGTCGTTTTTGCGTTGTTCGTATCGTGGCCCCCATATAGGGGCCCCCACGAGGTCCCAGTGGCACCGCCCGCATGCGTACACCACCACCCAGCACAACTCTTGCTCCCTGTGCTTCGCCCACCCAGTACAGCGCTTCGTGGCTCCATATGAGGGCTCCACAGACAGTCCCAGTGGCACGCACCGCCCGCATCCGCCACCACCCAGCACAGCCCTTGCTCCCTGCGTTTCACCCCACCCAGGACAGCGCTTCTTGGACCCATAGGGGGGCTCCACCGAATGTCCCAGTGGCACCGCCCGCATGCGTCCGCCACCACGCAGCACAGCCCTTGCTCCTTGCGTTTCACCCACCCCGTACAGCGCTTCGTGGCCCCATAGGGAGTTCCAACGACAGTCCCAGTGGCACCGCCCGCATGCGTCCGCCACCACCCAGCACAGCCCTTGCCCCCTGCGTTTCACCCACCTTGTACAGCGCTTCGTGGCCCCATAGGGGAGCTCCACCGAAGGTTCCAGTGGCACCGCCCGCACTCGTCCGCCACCACCCAGCACAGCCCGTGCTCCCTGCGTTTCACCTACCCTGTACAGCGCTTCGTGGCCCCATAGGGAGCTCCACCGACAGTCCCAGCGGCACCGCCTGCATGCGTCCGCCTCCACCCAGCACAGCCCTTGCTCCCCACCCAGGACAGCGCTTCGTGGCCCCATAGGGGAGCCCCACCGACGGTCCCAGTGGCACCGCCCGCATGCATCCGCCACCACCCAGCACAGCCCTTGCTCCCTGCGTTTCACCCACCCCGTACAGCACTTCGTGGCCCCATAAGGGAGCGCCACCGAAGAAGATATTCACATTTGCGGTATTCACAACTGCAGATGGTGTGGGCGAGGCCTCGAGGCACGGTGGCGGATATGCACGCGCAACGGCGCATCAGGCCCCAGGGGGCCAGGGCCGGCCCCGGGACCGCAAATGTGGGTGTGCACCCTCCTCCTCCCTCCTCCCCTTCTCCTCCTCCTCCTCCTCCTCCTCCTCCTCCTCCTCCTCCTCCTCCTCCTCCTTCCCCCCCCACGAAGCGCCAAGAGAGCGCCAAGAGAGCCCGATGACATTCTAAGAAGGATCCGAGACGCCCACAGGCCGCTCCAGCCCCCAAAACACCTCAAGAGGCCTCCCAGACGCCTAAGAGGCATCCGCGAGGCCTCCCGAGAGCGTCGACACAGGAACAAATGCTGTTTTTTTTGTTTGCAAGAGTTTTCGAAAGAAGTAGGCGTTCTCGGCTTTTTGGCTTCCCAACGCTCCAAGGCGGCCCGAGACGCCTCCAAGAAAGCCCCCAGACTGCCCAACGGGCCCCCAAGAGAGCCCAAAGAGACCCCGAGAGTGCCTCAAGACGGCCCAAGACGCCTCCAAGACAGCCCCAGATGGGTCCAGACGAGGGGCCCGAACGGACGTTTGGAGCCCTGGGCCCCGAGAGACCCCCAGGAAGCCCCAAGAAGCAAAAATAGGTCCCGAAGAGGCCCCCAAGAGTCTTCCAAGAGGCCTGCACGACGCCCCAAAGAGGCTTCCAAGAGAGGCAACATGAAACAATTCAAGCCCACGAGTAGCCCCGAGTAAGCCTCAAAGAGCCCCCGAGAGACCGCCTCCCCCTAAGGATCCTTAGGGTGTCACTTTCGGGGTCCACACTTGTGCCCCAAAAAGGCCGGCGGCGCGCTGAAAGAGGGGGTTCGGCGGCACTCGCAATCTGGCCTGGAGCGCCGATTGCTCCCGAGCCACTGTAGTACGGATCGAGAGCAAGAGGCTCGGCCGTGGGCGCGGGTGCCCAAACCGACGAACCGCCGCAGGAGTCGTAGCGGCTCATTTCGTCCCCCCGCCCTTTTCTCTGCCTTTTTTCCATCGTTTACGGCCGCCTAAGGGCCGCACGGCTTTTGAACCCATCTTTTACCTTGTGGCGCATCCTGGTGGCGACGGCCTGGATGTGCGAAGCGTTGGGAAAAGTCCCGAAGCAGGCGCGGTATTTCTCTCATCCGTTGATACCCAGTTGCTTGCATGCACTCTCGGGCGCGTGATGCAGAATCGTGGTACGTCCCTGGGGGATATCATTGCTCATGCACCACAGTCGTGATGCAGTCGGGATGCGCGTATCGCTGCACTGTTTGTTTGTGGGCTGCTGGCCAGTCTGACTGTGGTGCCGCTTGCCCTTTGGTTGTGCTTCACAGTCGTGATGCGGGCGGGTTGCGTTTGTCGCAGTTTGGAATGTTGTTTGCTGGCCCTGCTTCATACTCTTACTTCGCTTCCTTGCTTTGCTTCTGCTACGCAGTCGCATTGCGGGTGATTGACCTGCTTCACAGTCGTGATGCGACTCGCGTGGGTGTGATTTCCTTGTCTTCGAGCTTGAGCGTGGAGGTGTCTCGGAGTCGTGGTGAGGTCTATTGTCCTGCCTCACGTTAGTTGCGCGCTTCGCGAGGATAGGATTTCTATGACTTGCCCGCTCCACATATTTCGGCCTTGTCCTACCATGCTCCTTCTTCCCCCCCCCCTTCGCGCCCTCCTCTCTTCACCTCTGCCCCTTTCATCATCTTCCGCCTTGGTAGTATCTAGGTGAGTTTTGTTGCAAATACGTGCGAGCCCACATCCCATCATATGGTGGCATTTTCAGCGAGCTGTATTTCGTGTCTGGTCGGGGTGCGCCAATGGAGGGACTCTTTGCTCTTGCTTCACAGCCGTGATGCAGCCGGCCGCGTGGCGAGCGATTGTCCTGCCCTTCTTTCGTGATGCATCTCCCGTGAGTGTGCTTGTTCGTACCACCATGTTTCACATCACCTGGACGTTTGCTGTTCTCTGTGTGCGTCAGCAAAAGAGGATTTGTTGACTTTGCGCGCGCCTGAGCGTGTAACACGCGCATGAGCACGTCTCTCAATTTGGATTTCCTGTGGCCCGCGTAACGGTCTGGTCAGGCTGTGCGCGTCAGCAGTTATTCACAATGTTGCAGTAGGCAGCAGCAGGGGAATGTCACGATTCCCCCCCATCTCTTATCATCCAGAGTTCCCATTTGTAGCGCAAGATCGATCAGGTAATCCAGGTATCTCGAGGATGTGAGTGCCCTGTATTGCCCCATTCCACATTCGTAGCGCCTTTGCTGCCGCCGCCGTCGTGCGTCGTCGTCGCCGCCGTCGTCGTCGCCGTCGTCGCCGTCGTCGTCGTCGTCGGCGCCGCCGCCGCCTTCGTCGGCGCGTTCGCTGCCGCTGGCCTCGCCGTCGTCTGCGGCGTCGTCGTCGGCGTCGTCGTCGTCGTCGGTGCCGTCACCGTCGTCGCGCGACACATGCAATCGGGGGACCAATTGGACGGTTTCGCACCCGCTGTCATTCAGCGGCCCAAGCCAGTAAGGCGCCACTAGGGGTGGGGGCGACGATAGTAGACCTATCCGGTCGGCACGCGGAAGCGGCGACGACCGCCCTGGAGCCGCTGCGCATAAAGGTGCTTCGTTGGGCATCACAGACTAGGAGCCGGACGGAGGCAGCCGTGGCCCCCAGGGACGCGTTTGCTTTAGCAGACATGGCGCCCACCCTCTTCCCTGGGATTCGCCAGCATGTAGGAGCGGTGGCAGATCCTTTGGGCGCTCTACACTGCCATCAGCAGGCCCGTTCGTCGGGAGGTGGTGCCAGCGTTGACCGCTAAGGCGGCGAAGTCCGCGGCCTTGGCGTCACCTTTTGCAGGGGGGATCTTGCAATCTGTAGCGCCAGGCAGGGGTGCAGCACCGTCGTTGTTGGATGCCTCCGCACGCTCACACCTTACTTTGGCCGTTCTCAACCCTGGTCGTTCCGGCTTCCTCCAGTTGGGCAGCGATCTATTATTGGTGTGGCGGCTGGAGGCCGTCGCCCATGCCCTGGAAGTCGTCAGAGAGCCCGACGAAGTCGTCAACGGCGTGCACGGGCAGCGGGTCGTGACGGGGACCCAAGGGCAAATCGACACAGGTGCCGGATATGTGCGTGGGCGATGGCGGGGTAAAAGGCGCGCGCGCAGCCCAGCAGACTCCAGCCACTCTTGGAGCGTCGGTGGCAACGCAGGCGCCGACATCCGGCTCCGTGGGAAGCCACGCAATCCAAGTGGAGGTTCGCATCTCTTCCCACGAGGAGCCGCGCGCGTGGAAACTTTGCCCGCAAGACGCCCGCGCGGGCGACGATGGACCCCCAAGTGCCCAAGCCACCGCCGTGAACGGGATACATGGCGCAAATTAAACAAGAAGGGGCATCGACCTGCCCGTCACACCAGATCTCGTACCACTGCACCCTGGAGGACGAAACATCAGGGATGGGACGAATGGCGTGCTCTAGTTCTGGCCTGACAAAAATCCCGATTGTCCCAACCAGTGGATTCTCGGCCAGCACGCTGCAGGCGCTCGTCGCTGCTCTTGGAGCGGCACTCCAGATTTCGTAATGAAGGGAGGGGGGGTCTCATTTCGGGGGGAGGTCTCTTCCAGGCTATCTTGGAGGGCCTGGGGGGTCTGGGGACGATGTCTTGGAGGGTTCTCCCGCGGGGGAGGTCCGAAATGGCTTATCTTGGAGGGTCCAGACCCCTTCCTTTTATTACGAAGTCTGGGGTAGGTACTATAGTCAGTGGCTCCGGCCACCTTGGCACGGGGGCGGGGCCACCCGCCTCCAGCGCCAAGCCGCCCTCAATGTAGCCGCCTGGGCGCGCGATACAATTTATGCCACGGTGGGGCATGCCTCTTCGGTCACCCGCGCGACGAGGTTCGCCAGTAGGAGCAGAGACGCGTCGCAGCGCCCTTCGCTTGACCCCTCGGCTTACCCGTCCCATGAGGCTTTTCGGGAAGCCGCATCGGCGGCGTTTTGGCAGGAAAGACGTGAAGCGGTCCACCGGTATCTTGATCTCCGCGAAACCAACGCTGGCGCTGCCGAGCGTTGTTTTTTTTTTTTTTTTTTTTTGCTGTCTGGATGTTTCATGTCGGCTGCGAAGTTTGACATCCAGCCAGTGGGTGCCATCTCTGGGCACGCCTTGTCCACAAGTGGCATGACCGATGCGATCCGCGACGATTTGTATTCTAGGCCCCACAATGATTTCCCGCAGTGCCCAGAGGCTAGGGAGAACCTTGCGCAGACGGTCACCGCCATCCGCCACTCTGGGGCGTGGGCTGCGCCCCTGTGTCCGAAACGACCATGCGCCGACCACGACGTCGAAGCGGCGCTTTCCCTGCTAAAGCCAGGCAGCCGCACTGTTCACTTGTGCAAAGCGGCCTTGCGGGTCCAGGTTGAGGAGGGCTTCCGCCTGACGCGGGCACTACTCAATCTGGGTCGCGCGCAGTGCGTGACGGCCCGCCCATGGTCTCTCCGCCACTCTACTCCGATCCGTAAGTCAGGGCTGGCGAGTGTCCGGAAGATCATGTCATTACGGCCGGTCTCGCTCACGACTGACATGGCCTCCGTCCAGGACGCGGCATGGAGTGCTCGCAATGGACCTGTCATCGAGGCTTACTGTGGCCCATCCCAGCACGGGGGGTGGGCGATACTGTTTCGTTGGTTCTCGCTCTCACTATGAATGCCCAGTTGCGGGCCGCGCAAGACCCGCCAACTTGGTGGGTTGTCGCGGACAACAAGTGGGCGTCCGACGTCGCTTCGGTGCATGCCATGCTTTGCGGTGTCTTTGAAGCCGGCGCACGTGGGTCGGACTGGCTAATACTGGACGACGTGTTGGCGCAAGACCATCAGGCGGTCGGCCTGCACAACCTGTTGTCGCCTGTGTTCGCCCTCGGGTGCGGTACCGCCCAGGGCATGCGTTGTTCCGTTCACATTTGTAATGCGTAGTTAAAGCGTTGCCCGATGAGATCGCCGCCGCAGTCCCCCGGGGATGCGCCACCGTGGTCCCGCGTCTGGCTAGGCAGGCGCTGACGGCTGCGGGCGAGACTTACCCCCCTGCTACAATGGCGGCAATGCTTGACCGGGCCCTTCCTGCCGCGGCAATGCTGCCTGCTGCGCTACGGGTGACGGCGAACAAATCCCCGCCATGACCACGCGCAGAAGCCGCGTTAGCCACCAGTGCCCTCCCAGCCCTAGAGGACAGAACCGCGGTGGTGGAGTTCGCGGGTGAATTGCGCATGCCGCCTGCGCAGTTTGTCGACGACATCACGGTAGCGTGCCCATCTATCGGTGCGGTGCGCGCCGTCCTGTCTACTGAGGAAGTATCCGCGTGCAGCGGGTACGCGCACAAGTTTAAGTCGTTCTTCTCACGTGAGAAGTCCAAGACGTGCGTCCCAGTCTCGCCGGCTGCCCAGCGGTGGACCGCAAGGTCCTCCTAGGTTTTTTGTGCGGATTCAGACTTGACGTTTGAACCCCTCCTCCGTGAAATCGTGGCCGTCGGTCGTAGCTGCTTTTCCAAATTGCTGTATGCGGCAGAGTCCCGGGGGCTTTTCCATCCCCGTGGCTGCGGCGCAGGTCCCAGCCCGCGTTGAATATGTGATCTTGTACGCCGCCCCGCTCCTGGCCGCGGTACCCGGCGCGGAATCAGCTTTGAATTAGTTGCAGGTGAGTTGGGGCCGTCGCTTATTGGGGTGCCACCGGGGACCGCCAATTCACCATGCCGTGGTCATCGCCCAATGTGGCTGGCCAGTGCTCCCGGGGACGAGGTTTTTGGAGAAGGCGCTGATGGCGCGAGCACGGCTCATGGTCTTGCCGGGGGACCACCCAGGAGCCCTCATGCTGAAGGCTGCTCGGTCTTTGGCCACCCCCACGTGGGAATCGGCAGTGGTTGCTCTGGCCCGGCGGCTGGACGCCCTCCCGCCGGACCTGGAGGGTCATCCCTTATTCCCTGCCACCCTACTGCAAGAGGCGCGAGTGTCGTCCTCCGCCAGGAAAGCAATCCTCACATCGTACCGGCTCGAGGTGCTGCGTCCGATTCTCTTGCGGTACGACCGCGCAGCATTCGCGAAGGATGCCATGGCACCCTTTAGTCGCTCCTTTGCTGCTGTGTGCACCTTCCCATCTCTTCTGGACCCAGACATGTTGGCTGGGGAGCCAGGGCCGTCCTTCTGGTCCCACTACCGGCTTGGAGTTGTGGCCCGAATGACGGGCAAGTGGCCCCTGTCGGTCTTGGGGGGTAAAGGGCACCCCATGCTCCTGCGCCGTTGCAGAGCCTGCGGATGCCGCAGGGTTCCAGTGCGTCACGCGCCAAGTGCTTGCCCCGTGTTCAACCGGGAACGACAGGAGCTGTTTCCAGGGGATCCGACGCCAGATTTGCTGTTCCAGCTTTTTGTTCGGAGATACCAGGTGCTCCCGCACGCATATCCAACACGTGGTCTTTGCAGGTAGGGCTATTCGTAGGTGCGCCCCTTTTTCTTTCTCGCCTTCGTCGTCGTCCTCCTCCTCCTCCTCCTCCTCCTCCTCCTCTTCTTCCGATTCGGGGTAGGTGGCGGGGTATCCCGCTGCCGCGCGGACGATCCCACAGCGCCGCCAGGTCTGCCGCTCCCCGTGCTTCACAGTCGTGATGCGCGACGCTCTGGTTACTCCGCTGAGGGGACCACTCCGCTTGTTACGTTCAGTGTGTCCTTTCCCTTTTCCTTGGCTCCCTTCCGCGCTCGCGTTCTTGTGCTTGCCGCAAGGTGGCCTTCCGAGTCGCAGTCGGCTTGGGCGATTTTTCGTTTGTTCAGATTCCTCTTGGGCTTGGTGCTGCTCGCGGGACCGCTTCCCCCTTTCGCGCGTCCCCCTCCCTTTCCCCTTGTGCATGATTTCACCGCGGGGCTTCCCGCAACAGGGCCGCTTGGCTCACGGTGCCCAGCCCGTTGCGGCAGTGCCTGGTCCGCTAGGGTGTCCTCCCAGGTGTCTGCAGGGGCCCTCTCGTCGTCCCCACGGTTGCCTGGCAGCTTCACCTGGCCTCATGGCCGGGGGGAGCGGGGCTCTCTGGTGGGGGGGAGTTGGCGTCGGCAGGCGTGCGGAAATAGAGTGGCGGCCCGTCACTCTGGCGAGCGGCGCCTCCCGTCTCCGCGGGAAGAGCGGCTGGTTGCGGGCGGCCTGCCCCTGCTTGCCCTGTTACCAGCAGGGGGGGGAAGGGGTGTGTGACACCACCGCCTGTCCCCCGTCGGCTGCACGACTCCGACCTGCTCGCGCCGGACAGCTCTGAGCCGCAGCGCCCGCGGAACGGGCGTTGGGGGTCACCGGCGCGCGCTCCGTGGAGGCTGTTACGATTGCGAAATGCGAAATGCGAAAAAAACGCCGGCCTCTTCTCCTCCTTTGGCCCCCCACAGCTGCCTCCTGTTACTTCGTATGCTCCTCCCTCCTCCTCCTTCCTCCGCACGGTGGCTGCAAATGCTGCAGCACCGCTCCTGCATGACATGGTCATTTAGCTTTGCCTCTGCGATGAATACTTTTGCTCCGTGCTCGGATCTTTGATGCGCCTGCAGTGGCAAGTGATTTCGCTTCGTGCAGCGCCTCACTTTTCCGAGGCTCCCAGGGCACTGTGCATCTAGCTGCTGTTCCATCGAGCGCCAGGCTGCCACCGCAGCCGTGGTGACCTAGCTCTGCCTTCGTGTCTCCCTGGGCCTGTGCTCCATCGGGAGCGGCTGCAGTGCCAGGCTCGGGCCTCGGGCGGTCGAGCCTGCATGGAGGCCTCTGGGTGCCTCCTGCTCCATGTTTCCTCTCAGCCCCGTCCTTTCTTCTCAGTGGAACCTGGGCGGTGCACGGTACACTGCGAGGCTGGTGCCATGAGCTGTTCCTCTGCCAGTGGCTCACATGCTCTGCGCGCGTTCTGCCTCTGGGTTGGCCACTGTGCCTCCTCTGTCCGAGTTTTTTTTTGTAGGGCTGCAGCTTTCCAGCCCGCGCCGTTACAGTGACAGTTATGATCTAGCGCGGTGCTCTGTGAAAGCTGAGAGGCTTCAAATGTTATCCATGTAGGTATCCCTTCTGTGATGTGCTTCCCTTTTCTCCGCCACGCCTGATGCAAATGCTGCACAGACGCAAATCCTCGCGGTGATTTGTAAACCGCCACTTTGGCTACGCTGCTGTACACTTGTGAAGGAAGAGGATTCCAACGCGTGGAGGACTCCTGCTGACGACCACGCGTCCATGGAGTACTGCTTGCAGGCGTAAGGGCCACCCATGTTTCACGCTCCCCCCCTGTCTCTCCCGTGTCACTCCGCAGAGTGAAACAACATTTGCTCACGCGTTGTCCATTCCCTCTCCCTCCGCACAGTGGCACAAAGCTTGTCCACTCCTTGTGTGTGTATATATATATCTCACGCCTCTGCCATGCACGGCTGTGTGTTTGCGTGTTTACAGGTGTTGTCAGAGCTCCGAAGATCGTTTCACGGAGGTTCCTGCAGATGCTAACATCTGAATCCCTCAATAGTTTCGGGGCCCTAGCCTATAGCTACCCTCCAGACTACATGTGTCCCTACCACGGACTACAGGCACGCGATTCGGAGGCATGAGGTGTCTGGGAAATTAGTGGCGAGCCGCAGCGTTTCCAACGATTGAACGCAAAGACGTGCGAGCGCGCCTGGCAGGCCTGGCCCTACGGCGCACGGAGGGAGGGGGAGAGTTACAACGAGGATGACCAGGCTCGAGGGACGTTTATTTCTGCTTTAATTTGCAGCGGGTGCAAGAGCTTCTTCCCCGCCGGTCCGCCGAATCTCGTTGTCGTCGTCGTCGTCGTCGCCGTCTGCAAACATGCGTGCAACCACACACTGCAGTGCTTTTCACAAAATTCGCAACATTCCGTCTCTTCTAAGACTTGCTTGTGCTGGCGTGCGGACGCACACGGAATTGCTATTCACTGCTTGGCGCCCCCACCGTTTCGTTGACAAGGAGCGTTGGAGTATCTGCTAATACGTCGTCGTCGTCGTCGTCGTCGTCGTCGGTGTCGTCGTCGTCGATGTCGTCGTCGTTCAGGGTCGGCGGCATTGGCCGTAAGGCCTCTCCAGTATACTCAGATGGGGCAGTGGGCTTCCAGGACGGTTCAATATGGTATCGAAGATGTTTGCGGCGAATCACCGCCGCCTGCCTTGTGGGAAGCATCTCTGTGGCCAAACATTGGGCCCCAGCTTAGCCAGGCTATCGGATTATGTGTCCCCCCAGCAGAAACTCATCGGGGAACACTTGGGGGGAGGAAGAGGTGAATGATCAGGAAAGGGAGAAGGAGGAAGAGAAAGAGGAGGAGGAGGAGGCCTCCTGGGAGCCTCTTGGGGCAGCTTTGGGGCCTCATTGGAGCTTCCCGGGGGCCTCGCCTCTTGGGGACCTTAGGGGGCTTCTCGGGGGTGTCTTTGGCCGCCTTGGGGCGTTCCTGGCCCGTCTGACGCCGTCGGAAACCGTTTTGGGGGGCCTCTCTGAACCGACTTGGGGCCCTCTTGGGAGCGATTCAGGGCCGTCTTGGGGGCCATCTTGGGCGTCTTGGAGCCGTCTTGCGGCCGTCTTGGAGCGTCTTGGGGGCCTCTTGGGCCGTCATGGGGCCATCGTGGAGGCCTCTTTGGCGATCTTGGGGCGCCCTTGGGTGACTCCTGGACTGTCTTGGGCCGTCGGAAAGCCAAAAGGAGCAAATGCCCACTTCGGGCCTTCCTGAAGGACCTCTTGGAGGCCCCGTGGGCCGTCTTGGAGGCCTCCTGGGGACCTGTTGGGCCGTGTTGGGCAATTGTGAGGCCAGCTTGGCCTGTCTTAAATGCATCTTCGCCCGTCTGGAAGGCATGTTTAGCTCTCGTGGTGGCATTTTAGCCGTCTTGGAGCCCATCTTGGCCGTCTTGGAGGCGTCTTGGGAGCATCTTGGAGGCTGTCTTGGGGCATCCGAGCCGTCTTGGAGCCGATGGGGCCACCGGAGAGCGAAATGCGGTCGCTCTTCGGGTGGCCGGCGGGTTGGGCCGAAGCCCCAGTAGAAGTTCCAGCAGAAGCGAAAAGCACTGGACGTTTAGCGCGCCAGGCACCCCTGTTGCAAGCCACAGTAAAGAGGAGGGCCAACCACAGAGAACTGTGTTGTAGATCGAATGGCCTTAACGGCCCATTTCGCCACCGTGCCTGGGTTGTGGGTCAGAGTCCTCATGGATGCTTCTTGGGGTCTCTGGGGGGTGAGTTCTGACCCCGAGAACCCCAAATCATTCAAGAATGGATGGACAGCGGTATTTTTGTTTGAAGAATTCGGTTGTTTTTTGCCGATGGGCCTCGGAGGCCTGTGGATGGCCCCCAAAACACCCGGAACGGTCCCACGAGCAGCACGCGCCCCACGATGCTTCCCAAAAGGCCCCGAGATCCCGAAATCCTTCAAGCACCGATGGGGAAACCGTACATGTCTGAAGAACTCGCCTTGTCACTGCCGATGGACTTCGGAGACCCCTGGATGGGCCCCACAACGACCGGAACTGCCCCACGAGGAGCCCAAGCCAGTTCCAGGACGGCTTCAAGGGCGAAAAAGAGCTCCCCAAGACAGACCCACAACGGCCCGAATGGCCGCAAGACAGCTCCGGGGGCTGCCAAGACGGTTCTAGACGCTCCCAAGGGGCCCCAGACCATCAACACACTTCCACGACGCCCCCGAGAGATTCCAAGAGGTCCAGAACACGCCATGAGAGGCTCCCCGGAGGCCCCCCTGAGAAAAGAACCATCAAAATCTTTCGAAAACCTAGCATATTTGAGGAAGTCACTGTTTCCATGCCGACAGGCTCCGGAGGCTTCTCGATGGCCCCCAAAACGCCGAGAACGGCCCCAAGAGGTGCCTCAGAGGTCTCCAGGACGTCTCCAAGAACACCTAAGAGCTTTCAGGACGGTTGCAAGAACGCTCACTTGCCTCTCGAGACCACCCCAAGACGGCCCCGGATGGATTCCAGACGGCCCTCGAGGCTGCCCAGATGGTCCAATATCCCCAAGGCGGACCCCAGACACCCCAAGACGATTCCACGACGGCCCGCAGAGGCTCCCAGAGGCCTCCAGGTACAGGATGAAGACGCTCCCAAGAGGGCCCCGAGTAGCCAAATTGTTCAAAGTCTATCCACAAGCAGTGCGCTCGCAGCACCTCGCCTTTTCACTGCCGATGGGCCTCCGAGGCTGCTGGAAGGCGTCAAAACGCCCTACAGAGCCACAAGAGGGGCCTCGGAGGCCCCCAGGACCACTCCAAGAGCGCTCGGAGGCCTCCCGAGAGCGGCCCCGAAGGCCGCCCCAGCTGGTCTGAAGATTGGCTTCGGGCAGTGAAGATTGCCCCAGAGGGCTCCAAGACGGCCCGAGAGGTGCCCAATCGGGCCCCAAGGGAGCCCCAACAGTGGAGGGTCCCAGGAGAGGGAGAGAACTCGAATTGAGGCTTCGAGCCATCCGCCCCAAGGAGACCCCCTAGATCTCCTTCAGGCTCCAAGAGGCCTAAAAGAGGCCCCCAAACGACTCCCAATATGCCTCAAACACGCTCCAGCAGGCTCCCCAGAGGCTCCCAAGAAACCCCAACAGGCATCCAAGAGACCTCTGCATCACAACCCAAGCGCGGTGGCGGGATGGGCTGGATGCCAACAGGCCAGTATCGCGCTCTATGTGGATTCTCCAGTCTGGCGCCACGCGTTTTGGTGGCTCGATGCCCACAGGCCCTTCCTCGGCGCATAAGTCCGTGTAGAGTGTTTCAAAGAGGGTTTCGTTTTCGAGGAATTCAGAAGTCCTCGTCTCGCCCACGGCGGAGGCCGGCCGA
>CAUYUJ010001602.1:0-30000 GCA_963575745.1 Prorocentrum cordatum | reverse complement strand
GGCGATGTGGCGCAAGCACTGTGGTGTAGGCCATCGGATGCAAGCTATACGGTACAACGGTGTGGTGCAGGCGATGTGGTACAAGCTAGATGTATGGAGCAGGTGCTTGGGGGAAGACATGTGGTGTTTTTAATATGCTGTTCGCGCGATGCGGCGCCACGTGGTGCAATCATATTGTGTAAACTATGTGTGGTGAAGCTGCGTGGCGCAGTCCATGTAGATCAGTGTGGGCATGCTTTGGTTTAAGCTATGCGGTGCAAGTCATGCGGTGCAAGCGCTGTGGTGCAAGCTGCTTGGCATGTGTTGCATGACAAGAAAACTGACACACGCTACACGGTGATACCCATGCTGCGTATGTCATGTGGTGCACGCTGTGCGGTGTACGCTACGTCGCTCTAGCTATCTAAACAATCGATGCTTGCCAGCGCTGCCACCCCAATCAGGCGACGTGGTGCAAGCCGTGCGGTGTAGGCCATCTGGTGCAGGGTAGATGGTACAACGGTGTAGCTGAATGTATGACACAGGCGGTGGGTGGCAGGCAATGCGGTGTAAGCTATGTGGTTCTCGCGATGCGGCTCTAGCTATGTGGTACAAGCTTTGAGGTACACGATATGGCTTGCAAGCTATATGTTGCAAGCTATGTTGTGTAATCCACCCGTGCTCGCAGTGACTTGTCATTTCCAGAATGCGCAGTCACCCCCGCCCACCCACCCGCAATTTGGCTTGCAAGCCACACGCGACGGCGATTGCAATGAGTGCTTGGCGTTGGCTGGTGCATCTGCGGCCGCGCATGCTCGCGCGCGCAGCGGCCAGCTAGTGCGGCGTGACCGACGCGGCCGCGGTGGCGCTGACCGCTGGGCACTTTCCACCACTTCAGTTCGAGTGGGTGGCTTGGGCGGGCACCATGCCATGGCGACGTCGGCAGCGGTAGGCACGATGATGACAGTGACGATGGTGGTGACGATGGTGGCGGTGACGACGGCAAGCCCGTGACGGCGACGATGTTGGTCACGCCCGCCGATAACGATGACGATGCCCTCGCGTCGGTGATGCAGGTTTTGGAAGGAGTTCGACATGCGCGCGCGAGTGGTCCGCGTGGTGTTCTTTTACACGGACCGTGCGCCCCCCCAGCACGCGCGCAAGGGCGTTCGGATGAGTTCGCGTAGGGTCACAATGACCTCCAGACGGCCAGGATGACCTTCAAGATGCCCATGTGTTCCCCGAAGGCTTTCCAAACCGATTCGGGGAACACATGGTCCGACAGCTTGGCAGGTCTGGCTTCAACGTTTGGCCACATAGGCGCGTCCAAAAAGGCAGGGGGCGGCGGTGATTCGCCCTAGACGTCTTCGATCCGCCGCCCCCTGTCGATTCATCGCAGGGGTGCCTGGCGTGCTAGACCCTTTCGGTTTTGGTGTTGGTTCATTGTCCAAAAGAACTCCCCCTGGGGCTTCGGCCCGTCCCGCCGGCCACCCGAAAAGGTGCAAAATTCCCATATGTTTCGGTCAAGATGGCCCAAGATGGCCTTCAAGATGGCCACGTTGGCCCAAGAAGTCGAAAACAAGCTGGTAAGCTTAGGTATGTGTTACGCTTTAAGCGTTGCCATATCCCAGGCTTAGGCTCATATCGCATGAGCAAGAGTGCAAGACGAAGCATGGGATCTGGAGTAAAGGATAGGATGGGCATCGTCAATGGAAAAGGGATTTTCCGATCTCTGATGCAAGTAGTGCGCCTCGGTGAGGCACAGTCACATATTAGGCCGGGCCCGGCTTGAGCCAGGCACGGCAGCGGTACATGCTCGATTTATACCTCGCCTTTAACCTTCTCCGTTTAAAGTCGGAGGGGGAGGAGACGAGCAGGTACCGCACTTCTACATTATGCGGAAAAACAGTGCTAAGCAGCAGCGGCTGCCTACAAGGAAAGGGCGCGCGAGTAGCCTCGCTACCGGCGAGTTTCCTCGCTACTAAAGCGCACCTGCCCGCGGGTTTCCCCGCTGGCTCGGGAGGCAGGGCCGTCCTGAGACGACCTGCCCGCCCTATACGGCGTATGTTTCTTCAGCTCATGCTTGAAGGATTGCTGGCCGGCCATTACTTGTAGGAGCAACGCGCGGTCAATACTACCTTTGGTATGGCCATCGGCAGTCATATCCCGCGTGTCACACCATTGGACGCTTTCCACGATTCCGCGTTCCATCATCTGGCGGATCCAGCTGATGTGCCCAAGCAGAGTGCACTCTGTGGGCTTCTTCAGATCCTTGCTAGATAAAGATTTGAAGACAGACTCGGCATCAATAGTCAGAGTGACTTTGATACATAGACCACCCATTTCCAATATGTTCTTCAACTGTGTGGGGGTCAATGGTCCCGAGTGTAGCTCGTGGAGCGTTACAATGGTCGGGTAGCAGTCTTCCAAGTTGTGGGCTGCTGCCAGTGTTTCCGCAGAGTAGCTCGAACGCACTTGCAGTCGATGAGACTTGCAGTATGCGTCCACCAGGTGCACGACGGGTTTCCCCGCTTGCGTGTGGCCACGCCTCAGCAGGTTAGCCCCGCGGATACCATAGCCTTTGACTTCGTCGTCTTCATCTCCGTTGAGACGACGATAGCCAGAATCGCTATGCAGGTCGACTTCTCCTGTTGGAGTCATAGCTTGATACACGATCTTCTTCGGACCTGCCTGCAGTTTCTGGTAACCGCGTTTAGTCGTCGTACCTGGATGTTTGTCGGTTCTTGGATACGTTGTAGTGAGACAACATAGACCATTAGCCATACCTGCGTGATCAACGCATAGGCTAGAGCGCCACGAAGACTGACGAACATATCAGAAATCGTCTTCGTCGCCTTGCTTTCAGGATCGGCTCCTGTGAGTTCTGGATGTGTGATAGGACGAAGCTGTTTGATGTATTCGTCCTGATCGAGAGTGACGCTCCCATCATCGGTCTTGTTGTACCGAACGGCACAGTTTGTGTATGTGTGCTTGTTCAGTTTGCACTTCCCAAACGTATCTTCAACACACTTGACATACTTGTCAATAGCCTCTTCCTTCCCAGTCATATTGATGTCATCAACGTGCTTGGCTGTCAAGAGGTTTGGGCTCATCTCGAACTCTTCGTCGTATGAAGTAGGCTGTAGCCCAAAGCTCCTAGTGATGGACCTGAGCTTCAGCGAGAATGCCCTGGGAGCATCCTTCGTGCCCGTCCCCGGTTTCAGACACCGGAGACAATGCTTTGATTCGTCATATGACTCAAAGCCTGGCAGTGTGCGAAGGACAGCTGCTGACCCAGGTGGTAGTGTGAAGCACACCACACGCTCTTTCTCGCCCGTTGCCGCGGCGAGCTCGCCATAGGTCAGTCCCTTCAAGAAAGCCATGTTGATGTCCAGGGAAGCGATGATCCAAGCTTTGTTGCATGCAGCAGAACTTGCGAGCAGTCTCTGGCTTGACCTCCTTGCCGTGCCAGAGAAGGTTTCGACATCAAAGGCTTCAAGGTCCATGAAGCCACGGAGTACCAAGCGTAACCTGATCGTCCTTTCCATTTCGCCCTTTTCGTTCTTGACAAACTTCCATTTGTATACGTAGCGTGACGTCATGATGTTAGACGCCTTGCTTAAGTCAGTCATCTGGAAGCATTTGTTGTCAAGCCAAGTCTTCAATTCTGTGTAAGGGCTTTGGAAACCTTGACCGGATTTGCTTGGATGTCGGCCTTCGTGAGTAGATCGTCTTCCTTGACGACCACGGCACGTTTGGAGGCAGCGCTAACGTATACTCGCATAGTTGTGACGCTGCTGTCATCCAACAGTCGGTGTTGCTGCTCGGACAGGACGACTTTGGACATGTCTGCAGTGAAGCAGAGCTCGATGTACTTCCCGTGCTCATCGGAGTCCAGATCATATTTGCTATCCGGATCCGTGGAGCATAAAGGAACGTAGTAAGAAGTGTCCATGTCGTATCCTGGCGGGTGACCCCGCTCCGGCAAGTGGCCTTGCACATCTTCACAGGTCGTAGAGACTAACACACACTGTGTGTCTGTCATGTATGTGGGAACTGTATGCATGACTTCCTCTGTGTCAGCTTCAAGGAGTGTTCTGTCATCCATCAGTTCAGCATACCACGACTTCAAGACAAAAGCATCCAGATCTTCTTCTGTTTCCTCTATGATGGTCGGGAGCCGACCATCGTTATCCGTAGGAGGCTCCTCAGGAGCAGCTGCTGGAGGTGATTCGCTTGGTGGTGGACCATCAGCGAGTTCCTCAAACTTAGTGAGGTCTTGGTCAAATCCAGCAGACGGCTTCCTGGATTTAAGACACTGGATGATGCGTGAGTGTGTAGATCCTGTGATGTCATAGATGTTCAAGGCAGTGCCATCAGCTTCATAGTAATGAAAACCAGGGGTCACATCATTATCATAGTGCACTAGTGTACAGCTGTCTGCATAGGGTGCAGCAGGCAACTTCGTCAGGCTCTTGGCAAGTCGTACAGCAACAACGTTTTCAATACGAAAGTAGTTGCGTATGAGGTACTGAAGAGCCAAGTGCACCTTAGGCGAAAGTCGGCTCGCAGCAGTCATCTGCAGCCGACCCTGTTTCGCTGGTAGATATCCGAAAATCATGGCGGGTTTCCCCGCTGGCAGACCGGCAATAAAGGCCAATACTGTCCGAAGGGCCGTATTGTCCGATCCTATCTCGCGGACCATAAGTGCTTCGATGTACAGTGTGTGTCGTGTGTCAGGATACTGTACTCGCACTTCGCGACTGCCGACCTTCACGATGACCTGGCCTCGGTCAGGTTCGTTACGGATGACCGGGTATGGACCACTCCATCCACCCCAGTCGTCTTTCGTGGTGGTCGGGCGATGATAGTCCACGAGATCTCCCTCTTTGTAGTGAAATTCACCCGTAGCAGTAGTCTTCGTACGGAGAGCCCTGTTCGTCTTGGCAACCGCAGTGGCCTGCGTGATTGCCTCCAGACTAAACCTCCTGATTGTTTCCTCCCTTGAGTGATCTGATGATTCAGCGGACTGATCATGATCCAAGACAGGGAAATCGGGGAGCATAGCTGGTTGTCTGCCATACAGCGCATTGTACGGAGACACTTCATTGTAGAAGGTAAATGCGTTGCTGGCAAACAAGGCTTCATGTAAAAGACGAGTGAAATTCAGAGGAATATTTAATCTATTCAATTCTTCTCCCATCACGTGTAAGAGGTGTCGCAGGATGCCGTTCCTAGCTTCGATAGTTGTAGCGTGTTGGCCACGCGCTCGAATACGAAGCTCTGTTCCCTTAGCCTTAAGGATGGCCTTTGCTGTATCATTATTCAGTGCTCCTTCCCCGTCGGAGTATAAGATTTTAGCAGGGCCATGTTGCATCCAAGTCGTATGATAGGCATCGAGAACAGTATGCATGGCTTTATCAGGAATCTCTGTGCAGCTGCCCAGCGAATACAACGGTCGATGATGTGAAAAACAATATGTTCCTGTTTGTAAAAGAAAAGATCACATTCGACTTCCTCGTTGAAACGTCCTGGCTGTGACACAGAAGGCATCACCGTGTTGCCTGGTTTGTCCCAGGCTCGACATTCTCTACACGAGTCACAAATGCCTTTGATCAGACTCAAACGGGTTTCACCCAGACCCACCTTGGTTAGAATCATCCGCATTTTTGGCTCCTTGGCATGAAACCATCTCAGGTGGAGTTTGCGGAGTTCTCGCTGCACTACAGCTGGGTCGAAGCTGCGCAGGTTTTGGAGGCTGAGCTGAACGTCGAAACGAGTCCAATCAGGGAGCCTTGGCCTTGGCCTCGGCTCTGCTTGAGGCTGCGGCGGTGGTGGAGGATCTCCTCCCTCCATGCGTCCGCGCCTTGCTGCAACTTGTGGCAGTCTACGGTGATCGTAAGAGCTGCCAGCGCCACTGTTGCCACCATTAGCCCCGTCGGCTCTGGTGATATCATGGCTGCTGGCGCCTGCGGTTGGATCGCCCTCACCAGGCCGTGGCGGCCGAGGCGCGCGTATGCGCGCTCTTGCGGCCGGCGCCGCTTTTGCGGCTGGCGCCGCTTCTGCGGCTGGAGCCGCTTCCGCGGCTGGCGCCGCAGGAGCGGCTTGCCCCGCCGGGCGCGGCTGGCCAAAGTTATCTGGCAGCTTCCATTTTTCGGCGAATCTGCATTGGCCAGATTTCTTGGCGTGGTGAGGATTGCTCTTTTGATATTCCTTCTTACAGCTTGGACAGTCCCAGTAATACGGTTCAACATCATACCACCGACACATCTTCGGATCCCTGCTGTGCTTTGGTGATTGCTTGTAGTTGTTGTCCACACAGCCAGGGCACCCAAGACCGCCAGGTGGTGGTCGCCAGATTTCTCCGTTTGGTGTCTCCGGATTGTTGGGTCGTCCAAGTCGTAGCCAGCACTGTTTGTTACGAACGCATAGTTGCGTTCACGATTCGCGAATGGATCGCGACCGTAAGCAAACAGGTCTTTGGCGATTTGCACCGCATCAACGATCAATGACTGCATTCTGTAGGTATACTGTGCCGCCCTTGCTAGTTCTTTATTACAAGCATTGGCGTGCACATGATTTCCTGGACAACGCTTGCCTCTGAAAGGTGCCAACAACTCTTCTTTGTTTGCCATCATCTGTGTTGGCTTGCGGATGTATTGTCCAAATGAATCTTTGAGACCAGTCGTGCACTGATCAATAATCGTTTGGCAAGTGACCTTGCGTTGTGCCAGTTCCTTCCATTGCTGGATCTCATCCACCCACGTGCCCATTGGTTGTTCCCTGAGAAAGAAACGTCTTAGGTCGTCTTGTAATAGAGCGACTGTTCCACAGAACGTGATATGAGGCAGGTCTTCTTTGTGGTGTTTAAGCCACGTATCATGATTGACCTGTGCATTGAAATAGGAAGGAAGTCCAGTAGTTCTGCAGCTTGGCTGCAGAATCGTGATCTTAACAAAGCAAGTCTTGAGGTAGTGGAGGACTGCTCTTTGTACTTCCGAGTTTCCAAAGTCAACCATAGATATCTTGTCAAGGTTCCCGCATGACGAGAGTCCCCGCTTGAAGGCTAATATGGATATACCACCCTTGCCCCCACATAATTCAAGCATGTCCACTTGATTGTTTCTGCCGTAGCATAATGACTGGACCATCGAGAAGACATCAGCATGTGAGTCAGCGGGTTGCACCGCCGGTAACATCATGAAGATGTCCTCTGATTCGCTGTCCGAGTCCGAGTCGTCAAGAGGAACGTCGTTGAAATATGTGGAGCAGTCAAGCCCTTTGAGGTCCTCTCCACAGTCGTCGTTACCATCTTCCACTTTCTTCGGGACTTTCTTCGGTATGATGCCGGCTTCTTTGTCAGCTTTCTGCTTTTCTTTCTGTTTTATCCTGGCATCAGTGGGCAACGCAGTTTCCGCGGAGAGATCCGCTGCGGAGGAATCCGCTGTAAAGTCAGGAAATGGCGGAATTTCAGTAAGGTTGTTGGTGGGTCGCGTTTGGCAACGCTCAATCGAAGGGGGAGGAGATCGATCGTCGTCGACGATCGTCACACGCTTTGGGCGTGGCCTTCGCGACTCACCATTGCCATGAAGAACTGGAGCCGGAGGCTCACAGTATAGCCGAGTACTGATGTTTGTAACCCCATCAGGTAATGGAGCTACATAATTGTACCCAGTTGGCTGATCCTGGATTCTGATATCTTGAACGATCTTGTTCGTGTCCAGGTCGGTCGTGACTCTACGAACCACATGGTCCCCTTGAGGGCCCTTTTGTGGACATTGGACGTAGTGTCTGACCTTTTTGTCAACGCGTGTACACACACTGAGGTGTACCGCACTCCGCTCATTCCTGATCATGTTGGCTTTATCGAGTTGATCAAGGAAGCGTGAAATAATAATAGCCAAAGTTTTATACCGAAACTCGGCACGTTGCTGATCTTGGCCATACCAATCCAAATCATGCTCCCTGTGTGATCCACAAGTACATTTCCATAAGTTTATCGGTATATGAGGACAAGATGTAGCAACTTGTATATAAGAACCACTGGGATATTTACTGGATCGGTCAAACTTGATACCGAAATGACAGAGTCTCATTCGTTTAATGCTTAGCTTCAAATCTTCGATAACATCTTTGATCGGACCCTGTTTCCAGAAATACCCGGGTGGCCCCAGGATAACAATCTGCATTCTCAGAGCACGCGCTTTGATCAGTAGATTTTGTATACGTTGATAGTGTGGTCCCGCCCTCTTTCCTGGAGTACGAACGTACCAATCAGAGGGTGTGGCCACCCACAACATATTGTAGTCTCCTGCCAACAACTTTCCCAAATACTGTGTTCCAGTTGAAGTCATTACCTCATTATGGGTAATCCGGTCGCATATATATCCACGGGTTCGGAGTTCAGCGCAAGCTGTGCGAATATCTTCGATGACGAGACATTTTGAATGATATTTTTCTTCTCGGGCCTCAGCGCGGCCAACGTATGTCGCGAGGTGGCCGGTATTCGGCTTCTCTTCGCAAGCGAGCGCCGCCGGCGCGCCCGCCTGCCCCCGTCAGCGGCGGTCGTGTGACCACGTTGCCGTCTGACTCGGGGGCCTGCTGTTAGCGGATGGCTCCGCAGGAGTCGCTGGTGCGGCTACGCTCACGATCTCCACGCGGGTTGGCCCCGCAGAGTCCGACGAACCTCCGCCCGTGTAGCTTGGTGGTGGTGGCGGTGTCGCGGGTGGCCCCGCTTGGTTCTCAGGCGTCCATTTTTTCACCGCCTCCTGGACTGCCCAAAATATCTTGGACTTCAGGGCATCCTTCATATGTGGCCAGGTCCCTTCGGGACACTGTTGGCCCTCCCACCAGCTGTTCAGCGTCCTGTCCACGATCAAACGGGTCGTGTCTTCCAGGAGCTGCTTGTCGAGATCCGGCTCGACAATGTACGTATCAGTCGTGACGGTCATGGACTGTCCCGTCGCGGGTTGCCCCGCTGTGGTCTCGGCGGGTGGCCCCGCACTTACTCCGGCGGGTGGCCCCGCACCTACACCGGCGGGTGGCCCCGCACTGACGGGGTCCTCTTCGTTCTCCGTCTCGGTGTAGCCATCCCGACTGCTGCGGATCGTGGAGGTGTTCGTGACCGTCTGGCTTTTAGCCCCGTCATACAAACCGCAGGGAATGGCTAGATGTCCTGAGGGGGTTTTCTTCGCCTTCAGGACCTTGGCGCCCCTCCCCAGCTTCAGAGTATAATCTCCGCTGGGGAAGATAACCTTCTGGTAGCCTGGCTTCAGCACGATGATCGTGTCACGTGCTTCCATGGCACCAAGGCCCCAGATGGCCGGGAGGTTGGCACCCGAGCCTTCTGCGATGTCGGAGGCATACTCCTCGATACGGGGGCTTGCCTCATTGGCGTATTGCACCCCGATCTTGAAGTTGCCCATTTTCCGACATATCGCAGCACCCTCACCGACACCGTTAATGTAGAGGGTCTTGCTCAGGGTGCATATGGCAGGTCTATGATTGTACCTGGCCATAGCCTCCTGGAAGGTTCGCGCCGTATTGGCTCCAATGATGTTCACGTTGGAGCCAATGTCTAGCATGAACGAGATACACGGCAGTCCGTCTTCGTCGGGAAAGAATGTCCCATTCCGCGCTGCCAGAGCCATCGTACCATGGTCATCGGTGTGGTACGTAATCTGTGAACCGAGTGTGCCTTTCAACAGGCGTTGTTCAAGCACCCATTGGCTCATGGTTAACTCGGTGCACCACATCTGCTCATATTGGCGGCGCTCCTCTACGGTAATTGGTTCCTGTTCAAGAGCCCAATAATTCGCAGAGAGTGTGGACATCCATTCACCTCCTGGCGGCAGCGTGTCCGTGTTGTCACGTGCATAGGTCAGCCCTTTTGTATCGATCATGAATGTGGTGTGGAACTGGGCTGCCTCCGCGCTCTCAGCGCTTGCCCGGCTTCTAGCGCTGACCGGGCTTGCCACACGTGAGGTCATGGATGATCCAGTCGGCCTGCGCGTACCGCCTCCACTCCTGCCACTCCGCCTGATGTTGGCCTCCATTGCCCTCAGGAATCCTGGATTCGGAGGTCCATTTGCGGGTGGCCCCGCTTTGGCGGCGGGAGCCGCTTCGGCGGGTGGCCCCGCTTTGGCGGCGGGAGCCGCTTCGGCGGGTGGCCCCGCTGCTGGGGGCTCCTGTGCTCGAAGCGTAGGCAGGATTGGCATCTGGATGCCTTGCTCTGGCGCTGGCCAGGGGGATGCCTGTGCAGCTGGGGCACGTGCGGATGGCTCCGCCGAGTGTGCGGCTCGAGCCTCTAGTGCCTCCACTGCTACCCGTAGCCGACGCATTTCCCGGGCATCTGCCACGTACCTTTCCTGCTGGCGCGCCTGTTCCGACTCAGCGTCGCGCTGTCCAGCATATGGGAAATGTGCTGTAATTATGCCCGGCCCACGACATACGGCGCAGGGGGCCTCGTTTGGCGCGCCTGGCCGCTGATTGCGGACGTGCTGCTGTGCAACACGATCCCAGCATATATCGTGGAAGAAATGCCCACACGCCAGTCTCCACACTGTGGTGCCCATCTCGTAGGTGTCCATACAGATTGGGCACTGTGTGAAGTTGTAGTCTGAAATGACTGGAGCAGGCACGTCTGGGCGAGTCCGAGCTTGGCGCTCGAAAGGGGTTTCGCCCTCCCGATATGGCGTCGGTGGCGGCCGTCTATCTGTCCGTTCAGCGGGTGGCCCCGCGTCTGCGGGTGTCCCCGCTTGGTTTTCACGCTCGATCCTTCTCTGGATCGCGCGTTGTTTGCGCAGCCTGGCGTTGTCCCGAGCCTGCTGCCTAGATGCCAGTATCGCTTGCTGCGTGTCGTGCACGTCGCGGATGTAGTCTGGCATGCTGCCCATAGCGGATGGCACCGCGAGACCAGCTGGCTGAACTACGGTCTCGGGGTCCGTCGGCGTGGGCATGTAGGCGTAGTGCGGCATAGACTGCGCATCGACCGCTCGTGTAAACTGCAAACGAAACATCTCATTGGCAAGAATCCGAGTGTATTCGTTCGCAGGTGGCCCCGCAATCATAGGAGTGTTATTCATCTGCGCGTAGTACTCCGGGTACATCGGCGCGTCCATGGCCTGTGCCTCTGCTGGTCCATGATTGTCCCATCCATATATTGGGTGTTATGCTATTCCTGGAATAAACACCTGTCGATATGGATTCGTGGGATCAGCATTTGGAGCATCTTCAGAAGTCCAGCTCCAGAGAGGCCGAAAGTCGCCATGATTCGTAACATCTATGTTGCGGTTCCGCAACAGGCTGGGCACTCTATCAGCTTGTTGCTGCAGAAAGGTAGCCTGTGCTCTCACGTTGGCTGCCCGACGTTCGTAGTCTGAACCTTGCTGTCCGTCAGCGGGTGGCCCCGCATGTGCGAGTGACTCCGCAGGCGTTCGCTCGGCGGGTGTCCCCGCAGCCACTCCTCCTTCCCTACCCCTCGGAGTGCCAAAGGGAGTGGTTGCCTGGAGTGCTGCTGCGAGCGCCGGATTCCCGCGAATCGCCTGGAGTCTTTGCCACAAGCTGTTCTCGCTCGTTTCAGACGGCGGAGTCCGAAACGGCGAGCCACCATCTGATCCGCCCATAGGGACAAACCTCGCACCTCCAGCTTGCTGCGGAGGGCGTTGTGGTTGTGGTCCTAGGGTGCCTGGTGGCTCCGCAGGAGGGCGCAGGTTCCTCTGCTGTGCGTCTTGGATACCTGTATGCACCGCCCACGGGTCAGCACGGTATAGCTGATCGGTTAGTCCAGAGACGTCGGCTGATGTCAAATGGCTGTTGAGGGCCTGGACCCATGACTGCTGGTCCGGCCTCCAAGGAGTTGCTACCGTTGCTACTGGTGTGACCACTTGTTGCCATGAACCGTCCGAGGTGTCTACCGCGGGTGTCCCCGCACCTGCGGGTGGCCCCGCTTCAGGCATGACCTCGTCCTCCTGGGCATTCATCATGAGGACTGTCTGTGTGTCGTACGGTCGTGGAGCAACATCTTGCTCGGTCATGACCAAATTGAATGGGCGACCGTCCGTCTTAGTCCAGCCCTTTAGGTACATGGCATGATCTTCCATTACACCCAGAGTTCTGTCACACATTTTAAGTGGCAGGTAGTCATCAGTGCGAATCCTGTCCGCGGGTTGGCCCCGCCTCCGCGACTTGTCATAAGCCAGCGGATTGCTCCAGGCTTCGCCGACCCGATATTTCGCAATGCTCACAATGTGGAGGATATGATCGGGCGGTATACGTCCGTCGTGGCCCCGTGTCATGACTATGTCATTTGCTGATCTCCATAGGGAAAAGCCACTGGACAGCATCTTGTTGATGCTGCAGAATATGAGCACCTCCGAGTCAGGACGGATGCCCGATTGAATCCTCGGGTCGCCCGGGAGGTAGGGGCAGCCATGCACAAATTGGCGCCCCCCTTCCTCTTAGGGTTGTCCTGTGCGAGGCATGAAAGGCCATTAGCAAGAATGTCCTTGACATACTCCCACTGTGTCCCGTGGATGAAATATACTGGGTCGTCTGGTTCTTTCATCCATGTTGTGATCGGCTTGTACAGCGACTCGGGACAGTGGATGCCTGGACTGCTGTGGCCGTTCGTGGCTCTGATGAAGTACTGTGGCCTGCGTGCCTTTGGTCGAAACCTGGAGGCAGCAGCATGCTGTCCTCAACGCACTTCATCTGGAGCCTGCCCTTCTGCATGCCGTGATGGTCAATCATCTCACAGCAGTTTAGCAGCACCCAATACACGTATGACGTGTGGGGCCTGCCCTTGATCAGCACCTCGTGCATTTCACGATAGCCTTTCCACTGATCATTTTCAGTCCAGTTTGTCAGCAGATCGTCAACGACAACCCAGCCATCGTATGGGTCGAAAGTGCTGATCTTTTCGAAGTGTCGGCTGAATCCGTCCTTCCAATATGGACTGTGGCGTAGGGCTGTGGAAAACCATATTGACACCTTGGTCATCTGCCCTTCACGCGGCAAAGTCGGATCCATGCCGAACCTCTCCATGACCTTCAGGAGCTCTGCTTTATGCTGCGCAATGCGTAGTGGCGGCCTGTCTCGCAACATATTTCCCACGGTTTGTTGTTCACGTTCCCAGTCGTTGCGGCACTCGAAGTTACGACGAACAGGACAATTAATGACATCGTATCGGTCCGTGTCGTCTGGAGTGACTCGTGGGTTTATGGTGCGCTTCGGGCCTTTGCCTTCAATGCCTTGCCAGTATTCGATGGCTCCCAAAGGGGTGTTCCTTAGAACAGACATTATTGGCTGCCCTTGCGCGGGTGGCCCCGCTAATGCAGCCGGCGGCGCTTTAACGAGTGGCCCCGCTAATGCAGCTGGCGCCGCTTTAATGGGTGGCCCTGCAGAACCTGCGGCTGACGAGGCAGCTCCTGCGGATGACTCCGCGCCAGGGTTCGGGTGACCTTCGTCAGCAGCTGCATCATCGGTTAGTTTCTGTTGGTCGCCAAATTCTTTGAGGATTCTGAAGCGTTCTTCCCTTGAGAGAGTGCCTTCTGCGGGTGTCCCCGCTGCTACGGCTGGCGCCGCTTTAGCGGGTGGCCCCGCAGAGCCCTTGTCCTCCTTAGCCTTGGCGGCCGCTTCCGCCCGCACCGACCTCATCCCAGCTTCGGGCTTCGGCTGTGCTTTCATTCGTGCCGAACCTGGTCGTGGTGCGAGGCGCGGCTGATGCAGAGTTGGAGTCCAGTCACCTCGGAAAGCTGCCTTAGGCTTGTCGCGAACTTCGTCCTTGACATCGCCTTGGGTCGCCGGTGGCATCGGGGTCGATGGTCCAGCAAAAGCCTTCCTCCTCTCCGTCACGGACAGACCGGGAGGATCTTCCAGCTCAAGGTCGTCCGTCTTGGCGATCCCTCTGGCCTTCGCCCGCCCCTGTGTTCCTTCGGGGCTCTTGGACGGGCGCCTTTTCGCAGGAGTCGGTGAAGACGAGGAGTCGGCTTTAGGTCTTGGAGGTGGTCTGCTGCCCTTGCCCGGTTGTGGACCAGGAGGGTCTCTAGGAGGGCCTTCTGGCTGGCCATGATCATGGATGACCTGCCTCATCTGGTCGATGTCGGCAGTACCTTTTCTGGCCAGCTTGTACTTGCCATTTTCATGGCGGTGAATTACCCTCGTGCAAAACCACTTCTGCGCCGAAGAGCTGCAGTACCAGCAGGCGCATCCATCAGGGAATGGATTCTCTGAGCCGTCTTCCGCCGCCCATTCTTCATTCAGTTCGGTTTGGTCAGTACCGGCGGCGGATCCGGCGACAGAGGCAACAGCTATCCACTCGTCGTCCGCTGACCCAGCGGCTGGCGCAGCATCTGCGGGTGACCCCGCTTCTCCGCTGGGCTCTGCGGGTGACCCCGCTTCTCCGCTGGATTCTGCGGGTGACCCCGCCTCTTCATGGAATCGGCGGTTCCATTCCTTGAGGCGATGGTCTCTGGGAAGCTGTTCCCAATTTTCCCTGACCGCATTGGCATCCTCCTCGGTCATAGGGACGCGATCGGCTTCAGTGATGCGCTTTCCTCCTCCAGGAACCCTTTTATTAGGATCGTGGACGTTGCCAGCGTCATCTCCGTGAGACCAATTCCAAGGGGTCTCACCATGATGAGGGCTTCTGGAGGGGCGGTCCATTGGACAGCTGCGCATGTGACCCTTGAAGGGCTCGCATTGACATACTTGTTTTCTGTATGTCTTGCGATCGTTGATGATCTCCTGTTTCTTGGTCCTTCGGTCCCAAGCCTCTGGCGTTTTAGTCTTACCACCCTTGGTACGTATTATCATGCCAGATTCGTCCCGTTTGGCGCAATACTCTTTGGACCACCAGTGGCGGATAACCTCCATCGAGTAGCCGGGGTACCAATTGATGTACCACTCCGGCACGTACTGAGAGGATACACCTACGGAGTGCTCCGTGCTGCACGGGTAGCCTGATGCATCATGTGTGGGACGTCGTGGAGCTGAACGGCTCCTCCTGCGGGATGGCCCCGCTGACGCACTGCCACGTTCCATGGGCCTTTCGTCTTCGCGACCGTGCTCTGGGTCTCGGGGTGGCGATGGTTGTCTGTCCTTCTTTGCGTAGCGCCTGTCCTCCGAGTCCTCTGAGCTGTCCTGGACCATGAATACGTGCTGATGCGGGCTGTTAAAGTACCCGATGTCGGTTAACTGCTCCATCGTGAGGTTGTTAAGGTCCATTTGGTCGCAGCCCTGCATGAATACCTCCATAGACCAAGCGGGTGGCCCCGCTGTTACGGCTGGCGCCTCTTCGGCGGGTGACCCCGCTAAAATCTGGAGTGCTGTCAGCATCTGTGGTGCCGACATGTCCGAATCCAGGTATGGACGCAACATTGCGGCCCCTGGGCGCGACAGTAAACCGTTCATGGTTATCTGCTGGTATGCTGGCGCACTCAGGAGCTGGATTGCTTCTGCGACCTGCTCTCGGAGCATGTCCTTATAGTCCTCTTCGGAGTCAGAGTAAGCGGGATGGCCCCGCATTTCGTCATCAGCGTCTCCCACTTCCGAGCCGGCTCGCGGAGGATCTGGCAGCAACGGCATGCCAATCACCTGCGGTGCCAGCGCGGCGGCGAGCTCCTCCTCGGTCGCCGGGGCGGTCTCCGCTTCGGAGATCTCGTCGCCGGCGGGTGGCCCCGCTGTAAGACCGAACCAAGCATTGAACGCGGTCTCGTCGACCTCGTCCCAACCGTGGAACTCGTCGAAGAGGTTCACCGCGTACTCTTCCAAGGCTACGGTCACATCAGCGTAGCGGGCCATCACGTAGTACGTGGAGGAGCCCGCGGCGGGAGCCGCTTCTGGGTTGATGTAAAACTCGTAGTCAATATAGTCTATGTCGTCCATAAAAGAGTTTTGAGCCAAATGTACGGATCCCTTTCCTTTCCCCTCCGGGCAATGATCGCGTAAATGTTCTGTACTACCGCATGTATGACACTTCATAACGTTGCCAGAAGCGTCTCTAGGGTTGCCCCTCCGCCCTTTTCCCTTACCAGAGGTCCGCCTATGACCCCGACCTTTACCTCCGATAAGAACTTCTTCAAAAACTATGTCAGTTAAGGACGTGAGGAAAGCAGTAATACCCCTACCATGCATACGGCGTCTGCGACCCCCTTTGCCACGACCCTTTCCATATCGTTTGAAATGTCGGCGTACTGCACGTCTCACTTTTCTGACCGGTTTCTTCATGAAGCGCCTCCAACGGCGTTTTGATTTGCGATAAGCCATAAAAGCGGCTTCCGCTCTTTGTTGTTCAGAAAGGTGAGTGTCATCGGCTGGATAGTCATTACCAGCAGAGACTATGCCATTGTGATCACCGTCAGATGAGGTATCGGTGTCAGTGCCAGATTCAAACGGGGAGGGTGGCTGAGACCCTTGAGCGGATGACTCCGCTTGGCCCCAGAGGGTTGTGCCCGAGGGCGGGCTTGCAGCGTAGGCGGCGCCTGGCGAGTAGTTCGACCAGGCGTTCGCCTCAGCTGCCTCTGCCGATGCCTGGCCGGTCTGCCCTAAGAAGGCAGTGGCCTCGTTGGGCATAACGGCTGGGTCAGCCCAGGGACTTGGCTCGCCAGGACCAGCGGGTGACCCCGCAGTCGTGGCGTAGACACCTGCATGTGAGTGGTGCCCTGTGAAGATACCCGCTATGTTGCCAGGAGAGCGCTCGGCAACATGTCCGTAGTTCCTCATCCTGGTCAACAGCCTGTCATAGTCTGCTTGTGTTCGGGGCATCTGATGATTGAAGGGCTCAAGCAGGTGTTGGGCTCGTGACGCGCCAACGCCTAACGCTCTGAAGAGAATCAGCGTTAGGATCTGAAAATTGGGGATGACAAAGCCAACAGAGTTAGCCTCGTCACGGGCCATCTCGAATCGAGCTAACACTGAGTCGATTCGCTCGCCCCTTTCGACGCGAAAGTCGATAAGGGCAGTGCCAGAGTTGAGCTGGCGCTCATCTTCCAGATTTTCAAATTTGGTGCTCAGTAAGTACAGTATATATGTTACTGCATCCGTTTGCTGTCCATTGACAGTTACACCATAATTGATGATCTGGGAGGGGACCTGCATGGCGATACGACGAGCAAGACCTTGAAGGCCTCGTTGTAGTGCTGCAGCTTGTTGTGGTGGTGTCATATTGCCGCTCGTTACGTTTAACCATGCATGTACTTCGCGAACGTATTCGCGAAAAGGCGTAGTACCGGCAGGGTCCCATGAAGGGCCAGTAGTACGCGTGTCGTCCATCCCCTGCCGCATGTATCCCACAGCACATCCCATTATTACCCACAGAATGCCGAATATAGTTATCTTGATCCAATGCATGTGCATTTCGGCTTCGGTGTTTGGTTTAGGCTGTGGTTTGTCAGGCTCTGGCGTAGTAGCCGTGAGGCGCCTGACTGGCACGGGATGCAGGTGGCCCCGCTGCGGGTAGCCCCGCAGGGTGACCACGTTCTCGATCGAGTTGCCGATTGGCATCTGGTGGAAGTCGGGAGTGAAGTAGCGCCGTGACGAAAAAGGAAAGTAGGAGAGAGAAAAAAAATAAAACAACAAGGAAAAAAAAAAAAAAAAAAAAGAAAAGATTAAAAAAAAAAGAGGAAAAGAACAAAAAAAACAAAAAAAAGAGAAAAAGAAAAAAAAGAAAAAAAAAAAAGAAAAAAAAAAAAAAAATAAAAAAAAAAAAATAAAAAAAAAGAAAAAAAAAGAAAAAAAACAAAAAAGATCCCTGAGAAAAAAAAGGCGTTCTCGCCTGGCTCTCGAGTTCGCGGGTTGTCCCGCTAGCTCGATCGCGGACTGGCTCCGCTCCTCGCAGAGCCGGCGCAACATGGTATTCCACCGTAGCAGTAGTCCACCAAGTTGTGCCGTGGATTACAGGAATCAGAGCGAGAGCCAGCCACACGAGAGTGTAGCCAGCTCCGCTACCAAGTCGAAAACAAGCTGGCAAGCTTAGGTATGTGGTCCGCCTTAGGCGCTCCCATATCCCAGGCTTTGGCTCATATCGCATGAGCAAGAGAGCGAGACGAAGCATGGGATCTGGAGTAAAGGATAGGATGGGCATCGTCAATGGAAAAGGTATTTTCCGATCTCTGATGCAAGTCGCGCGCCTCAGTGAGGCACAGTCATATATTTGGCCGGGCCCGGCTTGAGCCAGGCACGGCAGCGGTGCATGCTCGATTTATACCTCGCCTTTAACCTTCTCCGTTTAAAGAAAAACGGTCAAGATCGCCCGCAGAACGCCCAACAAGGCCCCAAGACAGCCCAAGAGGCCTCCAAGACGCCCCAAGAGCCTTCCAAGAGGCCTCCGAAGAGAGCCCCAAGAGGCCAAAATCGTTGATTTTCATTGGTTTTTTCTATGTTTTTTGTGTTCTGGCTTTTCGGCTTCCGGACGCTCCAAGACGGCCCAAGAGGCCCCCAAGACCGCTCCAAGACGGCCCACGAGGCTCCCAAGACGGCCCCGGAACGGCCCCCAAGACGGCCCAAGTGCCGCCCAAGACGGACCAAGAGGCCCCAAGACGGGCCCAAGAGGGGCTCAAGAGGGGAACCGAGAACTGAAAAATCGAGCCCTCCGCCCCAGAAGGCGCCCAGGAGGCCCCAAAAAGGCCCCAAGAGGCCACCAAGAGGCCCCCAAGACGCCCCAAGAGGCGCCCAAGAGGCCCAAAAGAGGCCCCAAGAGGCCCCAAAACAGCCCCCAAGAGGCCCCAAAACTCGGCTAGCCCACAACGGTGCGACAATATGGGCCGGCGGAATGAGCGAAGCGATTAAATAACCTCTTCCGTCAAAACGATCGGCACTGGTACCTTCTGGCACCGCGTAACACACATTTCAACCTGTACCGGAGGTATGAGGAGAAGGAGTAGGAGGAGGTAGAAGAACCTCCTCAGGGCAAAACAAACACCCTTTAAAAAAAAAAAAAAAAAAAAAAACAAAAAAAAAAAAAAAAAATTAAATAAAAAAAAAAAATAAAAAAAAAAATAAAAATAAAAAAAAAAAAAAAAAATTAAAAAAAAAAAAAAAAAAAATAAAAAAAAATTGCGAAACCTGACACAGGAGCACACCCTGCGGGCGCCGGCCCGCAAACAACTGCGGCCGCCACGCCCCCTCGGGAGTCGAATCGTGGGAAGCCGCTCATCGACTCGGCAGGGTGGGGCGCCCGTCAACCTCCGCCATACAACGCCCGAGTTGGGCACTTGCATGGGCACGTTAAGACTGGGGGCCCCAAAGCCGTGTGGTGACAGACCGTGCGGTGACCTCGAGATCCCCAAGGACCTCACCGAGCGGTCCGTCTCCGCACGGTCTTGGGACCTCGGAGGCCCCAATCGCCCGTGACATCCTCGGAAAACGACCCGAGTCCCACATCCGTGCGGGCAACCAGGATCCCCACTGACTCACCACACGTTGTGGTCACTGCGCTGAGTGTGTAAGAGGCAAAAGAGCCTACCTCGCTTCTTGACCACCCTTGCTTCCAAACGGGAACCAGACCATACCAAGCTAACCGTGGGGTGGCCCGTCAGGCTGCTCGACGAGAAGGCGCGTAGTGCAAGTTGGTTATCCCCGCAACCCCACTGACTCACCACACCAGCCCTCCTCGGAATCTCTCTCGCTGTCGGGCCATAACTCGGGTCTCCAGCGGCCGTTTGAGACGACCTCGGCACCTCTGGAACGCTTTCGGCGAGGCGCAGCTGCTGGGACGCACCCCGGGTAGGAAACCCACCAGGAAGACACCGAAAGCTACCGAACACCCCGAATCCGCACTGACTCGCCACACGGTGTGGTGACCGCGACGTCTGGGGGCGTCGCACGGCTGGGCGGAGGCCGCTCGCGGTGCCTCTTCATGTGCGCGGCCGCGCACTCGAGCGCGTCGCACACCTGGGAGGCGCGCCGTCCGGATCACGGCGCGAGGGCCGAGGGGCGGATTCTGCACAAGCGCTGACGGCGAGCCCAGGGGCGAAGGCACAGGGGCAGGGCCTTCTCAGAAGGCTCTGGAGGCCTCTGCCCTTCAGAGAAGTTCTCTGCCTCATGCGAATGTACAGACGGCTTCTCAAGATGACCGGAAGGCTTCTGAGAAGCCCCGCCGCCCGCTTAGAAGGCCTGCCCCCCTCTTACTTTCCCCTGTGTGCGCCGCCGAGCTGAAAGGGAAAGAGAGAGAGAGAGAGACTCTTTATTACATATAGATAAACATACATACACAAACTGATGTGTATCGATAGCGATCTCTATATATGAGAGAGGGTGATCCACCGCCGCTTTACTGTGGAAAATTGCCGCACTTTTCCTCCGGAAACCGAGGGTCCCCCCCCCCCTCCGAAAATCCCCTCCCCTGCTGTGGAACCCCTCCCCCCCCCCTCCCCCCTGCCTCCCCCGGCAAAACCCCCCCTCCCCTAACACCACCCCCCCCCCCTCCCTCCCTCGAAACCGGGGGGGGGGGGTGGTCACTACCGTTTCAACGCCCCCCCCCTCGAAAACCGGAGGTGTCCAACCCCCCGGCCCGGTCGAACCCCCTCCCCACCCCCCCCCTCACCGCCAGCAAACGACTCCCGGTCGCTACCACCGTCCGCACCACATCCCCCACTGTTGTTCCCAGCACCACTGGCCTCACCACCACTGTCTCCACTGGCTCCACCACCGTCCCTACTCTCCCCACCAGTGCCCCCCACCACTGTCGCACTGTCCCCATCGTCCCCACCACTGTTCCCACCAGGCTTCCACTCTCCCCACTTTCTCCACGGCCCCAACCACTGCCCGAATATCCCCACTGTCCCCACTGTCCCATTGACTCCTCCGCTGTCCCACTAAGCTGTCCCACTGTTCCCACCACTGTCCCCACTGTCCGCACCACTGTCCCCACTGTACCTCTGTCCCATTGTCCCACCGCCGTCCTCGCCACCGCCTTCACCACTGTCCCCACCACTGTACCCTCCACTGTCCCACTGTTTCCACCTCATTCCCACTGTCCTCACACCACTGTCCCCACCACCACCGTCCCCACCACTGTCCACTGTCCCTACTGTTCCCACCATTGTCCTCACCACTGTCCCCACCAGTACCGTTCCCACCACTGTCCCAGTGTCCCCACCACTGTCCCGCTGTCCCCTCACCACTGTCCCCATCACCACCGTCCCCACCACTGTCCGCACCCCCCCCTCGGTTTTCGAGGAGGGGGGAGGGGGGAGGGTTCGAACCGGTAGTGACCCCCCCCCCGTTTTCGAGGGGGAGGGGGGGGGGGTTCGAACCCGTAGTGACCCACCCCCCTTTTCATGATGAACGGGGGGGGGGGGAGGGTTTCGAACCCGTAGTGACCCCCCCCGGTTTTCCGGGGGGTGGGGGGGGGGGGGGGTCGAACCGGTAGTGACCCCACCCGGTTTTCCGCCAGCAGCGGTAGAACACGCTCTTTCCTATTTTTGTATATATATATATATACAAAACGAGAGAGAGGTATAACAAAATGAATCAAGCAAACAACAAACAGTCAGGAGGCAAATCCTGGGGTCTCTTCGTGCGAGCGACTACAGTCAATTAGGCCCTATGACAGGATGAAGCCAATTTAAACCGAATTAGGGCGGACGGGACTATGCCAGGCAAAGGCAGTTTTCGACAACGGGTATACCAGCGTCGATGTTGCATGTATCCTTCCGGGAGTAGCATCCGAAGAGAGAGGGGGAACAACCAGGCAGCAAGCCGGCCCTCTATGGCGCGTCCTCGCCACAGCCATCGACAACATCATCATCATCATCAAACTGCTTATAATCATCACCAACACCACAACCGTGATCATCACCGACATGATCATCATCACCACCTCCGTCATCATCGTCATTATCATCACCAACACCACCATCATATCCGCCATCATCATCATCATCATCATGATCAGCATCATCATCATCGTCGTCGTCATCATCATCATCATCAAAATCATCATTTGCATTACCATCATCACCCACCATCACCACCATCTTTATCATCGTCGTCGTCACCATCATTATCGTCGTCACCATCATCAATGTCATCATCCTCATCGTCGCCGTCATCATCATCATCACCATCATCATCAACATGATCATTAGCATCAGCAGTAGCAGGAGCAGCAACATCATCATCATCAACATCATCCCAAGTATCATACTCGCCGTCATCATCATCAACATCATCACCATCACCAGCAGCATCAGCAGCATCAGCATCAGCATCACTTCCATCATCAGCATCATCGCCATCATCAGCAGCATCATCACCACCATCAGCAGCAGCAACACCGTCTTTGTCCTCGTACTCGCCATCGTCTTCCTCCTCCGCCACGGCCGGCGGCCCGCTGGCGCTGTCGCCCGCCGCCATGGCCGCGGAGGCCGAAAGAGCGAAGGGCAGCGGGCGCGGGCAGGCCGAGAAGGCGCACAGTCGGGAGGCCCGGGGGGGGAGGTCATCCCTTGCCATGTAAGTCCATCTATGCTTATTTAGTGCATCTGTTTATTTCCCCATATCCTAAGGATTGGGGTTCTTGTTATTACTCTGACGCCTCCCACTCCTCCTCCTCCTTCTTCCTCTCTTCCTCTTCACTTTCCTCCTTTTCCTCTTCCTTTTCCCTTTTCCTCCTCCTTTCCTTCCTTTCCTCCTTCCCTTCCTTCCTCTTCTCTCCGCAGTCATCCCATCATCCGGTTACTTGATTCCCTAGTCCTTCTCTTTTTGCTTCCTCCTCTCTTTTCTCTCCTCCTTTCCTCTTCTCTTTCCCTCTCTGCCCGCCTCCCGCCTCCCTCCTCCCAATGATAATCACCAGATAAGACAAGACAAGATAAGATACTACAAGATAAGATAAGATAGCACAATATATGATAAGGTAAGATAAGATATACGACAAGGTAGGATAATAGATAAGATAAGACAGCCTATGGAATAATAAGATGAGACAATATATGATGTGATAAGATGAGTTGATATAAGATAAGCTAAGACAAGATAAGAGATTTCAAGATAAGATAAGATAGAGGGTAATAACGGTAAGATAAGATAGGACTCGATAAGATAAGATGAGACTCACTCTCACTCAGACTCACTCACAGTCACATTCACTCACACTCACACTCTCTCATGATCACAAAACGCTGCCATGGGCATCATTTGGGAGCCCCAAGGGGGAGCCACCCTGGCTGATCTCACGAGCCCGTTCGCGCCGATTTTGGTGGGACGTCTCAGCTAGAATTGCCGTTTGGCGCCCCCGACATGTATCTCTTGAGAGCCTCATGGTCGCAAAACGCTGCCAGGGGCATCATTTGGGAGCCCCAAGGGGGGAGCCACCCTGGCTGATCTCACGAGCCCGTTCGCGCCGATTTTGGTGGGACGCCTCAGCTAGAATTGCCGTTTGGCCTCCCCAACATGTATCTTTTGAGAGCCTCATGGTCACAAAACGCTGCCAGGGGCATCATTTGGGAGCCCCAAGGGGAGCCACCCTGGCTGATCTCACGAGCCCGTTCGCGCCGATTTTGGTGGGACGCCTCAGCTAGAATTGCCGTTTGGCGTCCCCAACATGTATCTCTTGAGAGCCTCATGGTCACAAAACGCTGCCAGGGGCATCATTTGGGAGCCCCAAGGGGGAGCCACCCTGGCTGATCTCACGAGCCCGTTCGCGCCGATTTTGGTGGGACGTCTCATCTAAAATTGCCGTTTGGCCTCCCCAACATGTCTCTCTTGAGAGCCTCATGGTCGCAAAACGCTGCCAGGGGCATCACTTGGGAGCCCCAAGGGGGAGCCACCTGGCTGATCTCACGAGCCCGTTCGCGCCGATTTTGGTGGGAGGCCTCAGCTAGAATTGCCGTTTGGCCTCCCCAACACGTATCTCTTGAATAAAAAAAAAAAACAAAAAAGCCTCATGGGTCACAACAACGCTGCCAGGGGCATCATTTGGGAACCCCAGGGGGGGTCCACCAGGGGCTTCATAGTCACCAAACGCTGCCAGGGGCAGCATTTTGGCTTCCCAAAGAGGAGTCGACCCGGGCCTCCTAGTCGCCAGACACTGCCAGGGGCACCATTGCGATTCAGACTCGCACCCAGACTCACTCATACACAAGCTCAATCACATTCAGATTCATTTCTTCAGAGTCAGGCACACACAGGCGTACCCATATTCAGACTCACCCACACTCAGGCTCACCTAACCCAGACTCCGTCAGAAGCCAGTAGCGAAGAGAGCAGAGAGGAGAGAGAGAGAGAGAGAGAGAGAAAGAGAGAGAGAGAGAGAGAGTAGAGAGAATAGAAAGATGAGTAGAGAGAGAGAGAGAGGAGAGAGAAGAGAGAGAGTAGAAAGAGAAGAAAGAGAGAGAGAGGAGAGAGAGAGAGAGAAGAGAGGGAGGAGGAGAGAGAGCGGGAGAAGAGCGAGAGAGAGAGAGAGAGGAGCGAGAGAGAGAGAGAGAGAAGTAGAGAGAGCGCGCGAGCGCGAGCGCGAGCGAGAGAGAGTTACTGTTTCCGATACCCACTATGTATGAGGTTTCGCGAGCCCACTGCAGAGCACTCCAAAAGAGTGGCGGCCAGCCTGGATGCTGCGAGCGCCGCTTGGGCACCCAGGCTACTCCGAACAGGCTCGGGCATGAACGACGACGGCACGGACAGTTGGGGGGAGGAAGATGAGGACTCGGGGAGCTCTGAACTCTTAAGGGTGGGTTGAAAGAGAGAGAGAGAGAGAGAGAGAGAGAGAGAGAGAGAGAGAGAGAGAGAGAGTCCCATCCTAAGGATCTCTTCCAAAGGCGCGCCCGACAGGGTGGCTGGCTAGGTACGGGGAGGTGTGGTGAGGTGAGGTCAGGGAGGTCGAGGGTCAAAGTAGAGCACAGCCTTCGTAGCGGAGCGGAACAGACACCGCTATGTCGGCTTGTCCAAGCCGTGCCTGGCCCGTCTGTGGTGTCAACGTTGAGGTACAGCTCACCCGTCTACTGGCACAAGACGGGGGTCAAGGGGCCGAATGGTGCCTCCCTGCCCAACACTAGGGGTGCAGCCCAGGGCGTGTGACAAAGATGATCCCACGAAGCCTCGACCACAAGACAGGCACGGTGGCTCATGGGCGGGGGAGGGGGAAGGAGGAGGACGAGGGAGGAAGGTCACATTTGGTAGTAAGGAAGGGGGAAGGGGGTGAGGAGAAATCCGTAGGCTGCAAAATCAGCCCTCCTCTGAAGCCAGCTAGATTTCCAAATATGGATAGTCAGCATCAGGAAGGAGGACGTCACGCTCGCGGGGCCTACGGGGCCTCTGGAGGTACCTCTGGGGGTCCACGCCTGTGGTGCGAGAAAAAACGGATGAGATTGCGACCCCTACTAGGCCTGACACACATGACTGCACTACTGCTGCCTCACTATTTGAGAACACTGAGAAGGGAAGCTCCAATGAGTTGATTACGTACTGGATGCCTTTCGCCTCTCGAACGTGGCTCCAGTTGAGTAGCCAGTATGCTTTCAGCACCTCGATGTGGCGGTAGCTGGAGGATGGCATCCACACATTGATAGTGACTCCCAAAGACATGCCAATGATGAAAAAGATCAACACATAACCACGGAATGTATGTAAAGAGATCCACACTTCATCAGAACCCTCTGGCACACGATGGTAGGCATCATACGGTGGTTGCAAGTCTTGTTGGTGTTCTCAGCCTATCCGCCCGAGGACCACATCAATCAATGAACTCACTTTATCTTTATGGCTCGCTGGGATTTGTTTGCGTGGCAAGTGGCTCCGTAGCACCTTGTTAGCGTTGGCGGTGGCCACTTTGTCGTCCTTCAGCGCCTTGACGAGAACACCCTCGACCACGTTCCTCTCCCCTGTGGCGGGGAGCTTGGTCTTCGTGCCGACCACCGCCTGAAGCCACCCAAGCTCAGCACGTGTGAACTCCTTCTTCTCGTCGTTCTTGGGCGGGGTCGGGCTTTCTGCTCGTGGCGTCAGCGGGCATTCACGTGGGCCTAGCTGCTTCTTGAGCTCATCCGTCTGCGCCGTAAACGCACTGCGTAGGGCAGCTGCCACATACTCGCCCTGATTGCGAAGCTCCGTTTCCTTCTGGCGGCACTTGAGGTCGTGCTGGTAGGCAGCATACTCTTTGTCCACCGCGGCCAAGGATTTGCGGAGCTCCTCAATCGCCTTCTCTGAAGGGCGGTCGCTGTGGCTCCGCTTCTGGCGGTCACGCGAGCCTGGACGGCGGCTCGTGTCACGTGACCGACGCTCACGGGATCGGGGAGATTCCGAGCTGTCGTCTCGTCGTCGATCCTTACGATCTCGAGAATCATAGCGTCGGTCACGGTCTCGATCACGGTCCCCGCGACTGTCCTTGTAGCGGTCACGATCTCGGTTGCGGTCGTGCTTGTCATCCTTGTAGCGGTCGTCCTTGTCCTTGTCGTACTTGTCGTACTTGCCGCGGTCGTAGCCACGGTCGTAGTTCCAGGAACCTCCATGCCAACCACGCCGACCCCCGCTGCTCATGGCTGTCGCACTGGTGTGTCGGAAGTGGTGGCGCCAGACTCGCAGGACCGCTCGAACCCTTTGAGCAGAAACGCTCCACGGTGTAGCATGGGCAGCAGCAATGATGAGGTCGAAGGGATAGTGGAGGAGGATCAGCTCGAGGACCAGCTCTAGGGCCCACGCGGTCGTGGCCCCAATCGTTAACGACAGGAATTGGGCCCTGGCATATCTGGACGTGAACAACGAGACCAACATGCCAAGCTTTCTGGGCGGTAGCCCTGGCCACTCGATGATATTGGACTTGGCCCGCTTCTCCTCCAAGCCCTGCAGCCACGGCCGATTGGGGTTCTTGGGGAGTACGAGGACCTGGCCCTGGACCGCGCGGAGCTCTAAGTCAACCCAGATGCAGGGCTCCTCGGGGCCATCTAGAGGCGATGCGGGGCTGAGCCTGATGGGGTAGGCCTGGCATAGGTAGTTATGCGTACACTGTCGGCAATAGTGAGTACTCATTCCCAGGATGTCATCTACATATCTACGTTGTCCTACTGGTAGTTCATGGAGCCCAGGGGGAAGACGAAACCCAGCAGAGCCCAGCCGAGGTAAATCAACACGAGCCTTGCATTCATACCAACACATGAGTACCGATAGGGCAACACCTGAAAGCACGCCTCCTATCGGGAGTCCTCGCATTTCGTACATAATACCTCCCAACGACACCAGGGAGATCCAGGAGAAGGCAATCAACGCCCGATGAATATCTGTTACCGAAATCTTAAACCAACCTGGTGGGGTTGACCCTGTCCAGGGACGTGTTCGAGGTGTACGGGATTGGCTAACCAACGTTGAAGCAACTCCAAGGGTGTCAACAATCTTGCCTGCGACTTCTGTCCAAGCCTGAGCAATCGTACCAGAGTCGCACTGCTCAAAGGCCTGGTCCGCATCTACAACCACAATCGTTAGGTTTCTCATGGCGGATCCACAGCACGCGCATGAAGAGGAGATCTCTGGAGGGAGGGACTTCCTAAGTGATCTGACCTCGTCAGCTGCGTGGTTGAGGTTGAAAACTTCACAACTCAATCCCGATCGATGTAGGAGATCACGGACGGCCCTACCTATTATCTGGAAGCCTCTGGAGCCTGGTGCCTCTGAACAATTTATGACCCTTCTCATGCAACTGTGGAGCGGCTTCTGGCAAATCTTCTGGCCCGAAGGGGTGAAGCATTTTCCTTTTACTGTCGGGAAAACGTACGGTGGGCGAGTCGTAGCCGTCGGCGGCGGCATGTAGCGCCGCGTGATCAGCCATGGGGGCAGAGCCGCTACTGCTCGGCCCCACATCCACACTGCAGCGTCTCGGGGAGAGATATCCAATCGTAGTTTCCAGTCTGGGTCCGCCATGGCCAGCTGGTGGAGGTACCTGATCATGTCACACCCGTCGCAGGCCCAGACCTTGTCACATTCCTTGTCATCTGCGATGATGACGCACTCATCGTTGTCGGCGATGGCCTGCTGCATAGTGGTCTCCATCTGATCCCACACGTCGGGTGGTGCTGGTGGGGTTATCCACCGTCGGGCAACCCATTGACGAAGATGTCGAAGCCCACGTCGAAGGACTTGGGGTGGTAATCGTGCTCGCTGAGCCCATTCATGAAGAGCAGCCGATGCCTCACGGATGGCACGCCTCGGCTTCGGCCAAACTGGAAGCCTCCAGGGTCCCGCAAGCCGACCTAGCCTCCAAGGTGCCGACGGCGATCCTTCTGGCATATGTGGTAATGCATCTGTCTCAAAGGTCGCGCAAAACCTGCTGGCTGACACGTGATCTTTCCAACACCGCTGCTTCTGGAAGACTGCCCGTGGTGGCCGAGCATATATTTCCCTTGTCGGCGCATACCTCATTGACTTTCCCATCTGTTGAATAGCTGAAGCTACCCACTGTCGATAATGTTTATCTTGAAATTCAGCGGGTAGCCGTAGGGCTGGACGTCTCGCACACGGTAGGCGTAGGCGCCGAAGGTGTAGCTCAGGTGGTGAGACGCTGTCCGTTGCCGATGAAATGATCTCAAGAAAAGATCCGCCATGGAGGCTGCTCGGTACAGGTGGAAGCCGATCTCATTCCTGGTCATGTACTGCATCAGGGGAAGCTCTTGCCACTTAGCAGCTAGGAACGCTAAGAGCAGGCCAACACGTCTGTCGTCGAACAACCACAGCGGGCCTTGTTGGCCTGTGAGGATATGTTCCTCAGCTTGCTGAAGGCGGTACAGCGTTGCAAAGGGCGCAGCTTCTGATAGGGCACCTGGATACCTTGTCTCAAAAGATGTCCCGCTGACGGTAGTCAGTACAGTCTGTCCGTCTGAGTCAGGCATCGTAGAGGTCCACGTAGGCGCAGTCGTCCGTGTGCTGGGCCCTCGTCTCCACGAGGGCGGTCTCCGACGCTGGTTCCTTCGTGTACGTTTCATCGCATGAAGATCGCCCTGGGCTCGTCGGCGGCTTACCACTTCTGATTCTAACGCATCTGCTTGGTTGCATGAGGGGTTGTGCCTTCTAATAGCGAGGGTCTCATAGTGAAAACTGGCTCGCTCAGACCGAACCAACAGGATCGGCAAGAAATATAATGACCCAACACTCTTGCGTAGTAGTCGGTACCTTGGCCGCCGGCCTGGACCGTGCCGAGGGTGGAGAACAGCGCGGATATGCTCTGCAACCCGTCCTAGGAGGCCTGGGAGAGGTCCTGTACGAAGAGCGGCCTTCCCAACGTAGAGGCCCGAGTGACTGCCCATAGCGTAGACGACGGCCACGGTCGGCCCCGTAGGAGGTCCAAGAAAGCACTGTAGGAGGGACAAGATGAGAGGATCCTCCCAACTCTGAAGAGCTATCCTGAAGTCAGGGGCCAAGAGGCCTTCTAGCTTCTTCGCCCAGCGGGGAATACGTCGTTGGCTCAATGCTCGTCTGAGCCGAAGAATGCCGATCATGAAAAGGGCCGTTCCTATTGTGCTCCATAGGTACACACCACGGAACGGCCGAAGATGCGCTGCAGGACGGCCTGCAACATACTCGACCAGAGTTGCCAAAATACTGGTGATTCTTGCAATGGCATGCCGATGATGTCGTTGCTGCCACATCCACGATCTGAGGGAACTCGCTGCCTCATCCTGTGGTACCCTCGCGCTCTTGGCGAGGACGGACTCAAGAAATGCGTGCACAAAATTGTGGTCCTTATAACGTTCCACCGCGAGGGGCCATCGGACCATTGGCCTCTCGACCGCCTCCTCGGCCTCTAGGAGGCCGACGACCAGAAACTGGCGGACGAAGAGGTCGAGCTGCTGCTGATCCCCGTGGCTGCGTCCGCCCCTGCCTGGTATGCTCTCGCTTGTTCCTCGGCGAGGGCCCTGTGGCAGCTCGTCTGCAACATCTGGCTCCATGAGTAGAAGTAGTCGTGGAGGCTCATGCAAGATAGCTGAAACTGAATGACCCAACCTGGCCTTGTCCCAATATATCGCACAATAAGAATACGCACCTCACCAATGGTAAGTAGGTCCTCGACAAATGCTGGTCCACTGCGTGGCCTTAGTGCCATCGTAG
>CAUYUJ010001601.1:69521-99339 GCA_963575745.1 Prorocentrum cordatum | reverse complement strand
CCTCCTCCTCCTCCTCCTCCTCCTCCTCCTCCTCCGCCCCACCCATCCATCCATCCCCCCTTCTGGGGTCGGTGTTCCTTGACCCCGCTCCGGCGGGAGCGGAGAGGAGGAGAGGAGACGTACGCACGCGCGCGCGTACTTTCCCCTCCCCGCTGCGTTGGCGTGGCCGGTGCGTCGCGGCGGCGGCGCAATGGTAGGGTTTCCAGAAACACACACACACACACACACACACACCAGGCGCGGGCGTAGTCGCGTCAATGCATCCCCCCCTGCCTAACCCATTCAAAAACTGCATGAACACAAAATTTGGGAGGTCCGCGCAGATTTCCTGGATCGGCGCGACAGGGGGGTCCAGCGCAGATCCAAGATTATCTGCGCGGACCTCCGAACGTTCAAGTTTGTGTAATTGGCACGCCCGACATGGGCACAGACATAAACATCGGCACGGCGCCAGCCCTGGGCACGGCGTTTGGGCACCATTGCCGTCACTGATCTGAGTTGTTGGCTGGACGCGCTGGCAAAAACAGTACGTAGTCAAGTCAAGAGAAAGACGGCGAGTTGACTCGATTGTGAACCAGAAGGCAGAAACACAGAACGCAATCTGCACCAAAAACAGATTGCCATATCCGGTGTTGGCGGGTGTTTCCCCCGACAACTCCTCGAGCGGCAAGGCTGGCTGCCGCCGTGGCCCGGGTGCGTGACAGGAGCAGAACTGTCAGGGCCAAGCGCTAGCGAAGACGCGGCCAAGCAGGAGCCATCTGCTCCTCGCCAAACAAGCCGCGATCTAACTGGAGGGCCGCCCAACGACCCTGAACGCCAAACCAAAACGCGAGCTCTTACAAAAGACCCCCCACCAGACAGCCAGCAGAGGATATGGATACGACGAAGGAAAGGCTCAGAGAGGAATATCCACATCCACCACTGCGACAAGAAATACTACAGGCGACTGGAGTCTGCGAGACCTTGGCAGCGCCAAGCCGACTCGGAATCGCCAACCACCTGGAATCGTTCGAGTCGACGCCCAGACTGGGGGGCAGCATAGCACCGCGTCCACCGAAGGGTGCGACACGATGGAGTTCTGGAGCACATGGGAACTAGACTGTTGAACAGGAGCAGGAAACAGAAGAGAGGAGGAGAACGACGAGGGGGAATATGGACTGCCGGCTCTAGGCCTCGCCGTAGTGGTCTGCACACGCAGCGGGCCCATTTTAGCTTGGGGTGGCCGCGTCTCTGGACCGAATGTCGCCGCTTCGGTGCATTGGTTCCAAGCTGGCATACCAAAGATCTCAAGCAATTAATTAGTGTCTGGCAAAGAACAGATTTTCTCATGGGAATGCGCCTGCCTTCCGCGCAGCGCCTCGAGCAAACGATCCGCCCACGATGTACTCAGAACCATGGCATTCGACACCTTGGAATTGTCAGAAGGTGAAATCCCCAACATTTTTCGACGGCAAGATGCTTGGAAGCTGCCTAACCATGTCCGGTCTGCTTCCACCCACTGTCCACAATGGGTGTAGATGTTGCAACAGTTCCGTGACATTCATATACCCGCATGGTCCCGGCACGTCGCCAATGCTTCGAAAGTCCCTGGCGCTTCGCCGAGCCGCCTCGTAATTTCCAGCCTGCTTTCGGCGCCGCCGTGCAAGAACCCCCCAAATAGACTGGCTGCCGCGCGCGTTTGATCGGCTGCAACGCGGGGCCCCGCATCACACCGTCGCCATTGACGTTCAGCACCACGGTCTTGCTAAAATTCAGATCGAGGCCGGACTGCTTACCCACGTCGGTGGTCCGTCCAGGAAGAAGCTAAACTTTAAAGGAGCTAGCGCCCACGAGCACGGCGTCGTCCGCGCACAGCACATCCGCACACGCAACGTACCCTGGCCCCACAGACCCCATGTCCAGCTCGTTGAACTACTTGTCGACGTCGAAAAACAGCACTGCTTCAACAGTGATGGATACGTGCGAGAAGCGCGGGCATCCATGGGCCATTCCTTCTCGCTGCTGCTTGGAACTAGAATCGCCAATCGCCTGCCGCATCTTTCTCAAGGAATTTGCGGGTTCTTTGCGCGTGCATATAGCTGCGATAAACGCGAGCATTGGTTCTGGAACGCAAAACCGCGCCAAAGCTTCCATCAGCGCGCCGCGCATTACCCCGTCGAAGGCTTCGACCCAACGCAGGAATACAGCCACAGGCCCAGGTTCATTCAACCATTCCGCAGCGTCGATCACAAGGCGGGCAAATGATTGCATTGATTGCGTTGCGCGCTGGTCTGCATCCAAATTGCGCCGGTCGCGTTCATAATTCTGCCCCTCCACGTTGCAATCGTTGCTGGATCGTCGAGGCCACGACTTCGCATCACACAAGTAAAAGAGAAATTGGCCAGTGATTACCTTGTGAAACTGCACCCCCTCTCGCACACAACGGAACCGCTGACGCGCGCCGCCGCGCTTCTTGCACGATGCTGCGATCCCAAAAGTTGTGACAGATACCCAACAAACGATTGCCCGCGGCGCTCGACATCCGGACGCGCTCGATTCCAAAACTCTGGCGATATCCCGTCGTGGCCGGCGGCCCAGCAGATCGCGGCGCTCTTCGAAGCAGGGGCGAGCTCGCCCGCGGCGAGGGCATCGTCTACAAGGGGCAGAGGCGCACCAGCGGACCTTCTTCTGCCGGGTGCGCATTTGCAAATTTAACATCCCATTGTATCTTCTCGAAATCATATGCCAAAGTATTTGCTCGCTGATCGCTCCCCCCTGGCCCCCCTGCTGCGTCTTTGATCGCGAAATGTTGCGTCGGCGTCTTCCTTTATGTTCTCGCAGCTGACCATGATCCCCCTCGCAATTGTGAGACTTGCCGTTTTCGCTTGTCTCGCCACACGGCTGCCATGATCAACGCGTTCAGCTGCTGCTCTTACGCTTGCACCCCGTCTCCAAAGCGGCGCGCGCTGCCCCTGCGTTTGAACATCCCCTTCGCACCGCTGGATACCACATGTCCTGACCGGCAACGCCCAGGCGCATCTGCGACTCCGGCTGCCGCGCGCACTGCCTCCACCAATGCCTCCGCGCATTCGTCCAAGGTCAACATCTCGGCGCGGAGTTGGAGGGCGGCTGAGAATGCGTCGCAGCACCCCCGGCCCGCACTCGGCGACCTCCGCAGAGTCCCCAGACGACGTCGTCGACGTGCTGATCTAGCCTCTTGCTTCCCAAATTTAACCTGGAGTGATAGATGCCTCAGAAAAATGGCGCGCCCTCAGCGCCCCTCCTCCGTCGGTCCGGACATCCGCAATCAGTTTTCCAATCTTGCAAGAATGCAAAAACTGGATTCGCGTCGCCACTGCGGGGCCCCGCCCCTGGAGCAGGGCCACAATAAGAAAACAAACTCCCACGCGGATGGGAAAGAACACGCGCTGGCAAAGATCGATTGCGTTCCCCGGCATGTTTCGATCAGCAGCACCCCGTTCGAGTCAGGCGCCCCTTTTCACGACGCACTCCCCCAGTGCATCTTCTTCTCCAAGGAGCCCCCCCCCCCCGGTCTGCAGCGCAATCTTTCCCAGCGCATGGCGCGCACGCGCTCGTGATGTTCAAGATTCCACCTGATACCGTAACTCTGAGAACTGCCATGCGGTCTCGAAGCAGTTTGAAATTGATGACTCAATGTACTGCACTCGGTGCGATCATGAACCCCACGCCGGAACAGAGACACCCATGTGCAATCTCTAACATCCCAGACAGAACCACCGAACACCTATATTCGAGAACACGCAGCTATTATGCAACATGTGCCCCCTGCATACATAACAAGGCAATCTTATTATTTTCAACGAATATCTATCAATGTGTCGCATGCTTCCCCGAATCGGTGGACGTTCCAAGACCCTGAGGTCCGCAGGGGCTATTTTATTGTCCTGCTCAACGGGGCTATTATTATAGCCCGGGGCTATTAAAAATAGCCCCGTACTCAAAAGAGCTAAAAGAGCTGCACGTTTCATGTAAGATGCGCACATGATAAAACAACTTGATGTGAGAGGATAGTTGTATTCATATTGAGCGGCGTAAGCGTTCGAAAGAAGAACCTGCGAGGTGACACGCTCAAAAGAAAAGGTTTTCACACGCACACGCACGCACGCGCACAACAACCACACACGCACGCACACGCACCAGGCAGGCAGACAGGCAGGCAGGCAGGCAGGTTTATCGAAGCCTCGTGGCCCAAGCATGACGCCCAAAGAGGCGAAGAAAGGGGCTCCTCGGGCCGAAGGCTTCAAGGATTGTGATGCCGTCGCGATGGTGCTGAACAAATATGCGGCTGACGACGTCGACAACTGGATCGTCTACAGCACGACGATGAACGCGCCCGTCGACGACACTGAGATCCAGAAGCACGAGGCGATGATCATCGAGTTGCTGGAGCTGTGCCCACGCGGCGGCATCACCCAGGCAGCGGCGAAGGCTAGAAGGGAGAGGAGAAACTTCAGGAGGAGGACAGATGATGAGGAGGGAGGAGGGTGCGGAGGATACGTCAGAATAGGAGGAGGAAGAGGACGAGGAGGAGGAGGAGGAGGAGGAGGCGAGATCGGGGGTGGTAGCGTTCTGTAACCGTAGAAATCGTAGAAGTGATAGTCGTAGCAGGTCGTAGTCGGATATCGTAGTATAGGTAGTTTTAAGTACGTAGAGGTGGTGGTGGTAGTGATGGGAGGCTGTAGCACTAGAAGGAATAGTAGCAGCAGTAGTAGCAGCAGTAGTCGTAGTGGCAGCAACGGTAGAGGTAGCAGTAGCAGTAGCAGCTGTCGTCGTCGTCAATCGGAAGTGTATCACAACGTAGGGTAGCGCACCTCATCCTCAGCATTCCTCATCCTGTTCATCCTCCTCCTTCCCACCACTATCACTGCTACCTCAAGTCGGATCAGGGGGGTCGGGGAGTCGGGGGTCTCAGAGAGATGTGGGGTCGGGGAGTCGGGGAGTCGGGGAGACGGAGAGTTTGGTGTTTTTGGGAGTCGGGGAGTCGGGGGGGGTCGATTCCCGACTCCCCGACTCACCGACCCTCGACTTCTCGACTCCCCAACTCGGATCACCGACTCCCCAACTCCCCAACTCCCCGACCCCCTGACTCTCTAGTCCCCGACCTTACGACTCCCTGACTCCCCGACACCCCCGAATCAACGAGATGTCACGCTTCGCTCGCCCCCCCTTCCCAAGGCGGCGTTCATCCAGGTTGCGACCGACAACGAGGACAGGTGGAAGCTCTCAGCAGAGCTGGACGGCACCTGCGAGGAGCTCGCCAAGTCGCTGCGGAGCATGCTGCGCGCCGTCCAGAAGACGCTTTCCAGGACTCACTTGCATCATCCTCCATTTCCCCCCCTTTCATCTGACCCGCTGTCCACCATCGCTCGCGCCCCAATCTCCCTTCAGGCTCGGCTCCGCGATTTGTTTCTAGCGCCGACGCGCGTGTCATCGCGGGTGTCATCGCACACGTCATCGCAGATGACGCGTGCGATGACACCCTGGCGCTTCAATGGGGAAAATCGCGCAACTGCGCCTGAGGGGAGGCGACGGCGAGTCGCTGGTTACCGCCCGAGAGGACCACCGTGCCGGAGTGGGCCATCCCGTACGCCAGCGTGCTCCGCAAAGCGGCGAAGGAGATCGCCTATGACGAGGGCGAGGTTTCTTCGACGGCAGGGCCGAGTTCGGAGGCATCTATGGCATGTTCCTTCTCATCCTTCTCCCTCTCATCATGTCTCCTCATCGTGCGACGGCGTCGTCAGTGTCGCCGTCGACGTCGTCGACGCCGACGTCGACGACGACGACGACGACGACGACGACGACGGTGTCCACGTCGGCGACGAAAACGATGTCAGCGGCGTCGCCGTCGTCGAGCCAGGCAGCGAGCACGGCAATGGGCGGCAAGGGCTCGCTCGACGAGGCGAGCATCGCTGTGCTGCACGGCTACTACCTCGGCTGGAGTGCCGACATCCAGGCCCATCCTATATTAAATTTGGGAGCGACGGTCAGGGAAGGGCCTTCGAGAGGCCCTCGAGGCATCCGAAGGGCTTTCGAGATTGCTCCGAACTGGCCTCTGAACGGGCCTGTGAACGGGCCTCTGAACGGGCCTCTGAACGGGCCTCCGAGGGGCCTCCCAGGGGCCTATGAACGAAACTCCGAACAGCAACAGTAACCATGCGATAAACCAGTCGGAAGAGGAGAAAGGAGGAGGAGGAGGAGGAGGAGGAAGAGGAGGAGGAGGAGGAGACGGAGGAGGAGGAGCAGGAGGAGAAGGGGGGGAGGAGGAGGAGGGGGAGGAGGAGGAGGAGGAGGAGGAGGAAGAGGAGGATGAGGAGCAGGAGGAGGAGGAGGAGGGAAGTACGGTGGGAGGAATGACATGCACGGGAGGTGAAGGAGGGAATCGGAGGGAGGGAGGGAGGTGGAGGAAGAGGAGGAGGAGGAGGAGGAGGTTGAGGAGGAACTATGGTTGATGGCTTCCTGGACCCTCTTCAGTCGGCCTGGCGCGTGCCCGTGGACAAGCCGAGGAAGCCGCCTCAGTTCGCAGTGGCCAAGCGCGCCCCTGGGAAGAAGAACCTCGTGGCGAGGTTCGACGATTTCGAGTGGGAGGTTCCTGGGTGTGTTCCTCCTCAGCTACCTTATTTCACTTACCTATTCCCTCCTCTCCTCGCCGTCATGGTCTCTTCCAATGTCGATCTCATACCCCTTACCTTCTCATCCTTCCTCCGCTGTCGAGCTCCTCCTCATTGTCCTCGCCCTCCTCCTCCTCCTCCTCCTCCTCCTCCTCATCATTATCACTATCTTGCTCCCCTCCTCTTCCGCGTTGTCCTCGTCCCCTCGTCATCCCCTCTGCCTCTGAATTCGCAAGTCTGCCTCCTTTCCTAATCCACTCTTCTATGGTCATATCCTCGCCTCCACCTCATTGACTCGATGCCCCCCCTCACCTCCAGCAGCCAGGTCCCAGTGGCGCCAGCGGAGCACCACGACGCCGAGCAGGCCGCCACAAACGAGGCGCTCGACAGCGCACAGGGCCCGCACGGCGCGATCTGCCTGCGCTGGGTCAACCGCGCGGGCGCCCCTCGCATCCTGCGCGCGACGGAGACCAGGGAGCGGCAGGGCCAGGCGATGCAGATGGGCGGCTGGGCGGCCGAGCACGAGAGCGCTGCAGTCGCGTGGCTCATCGAGCAGCTCAAGGCGTATGCGGCTGGGCGCACGACGAAGCCAGACATGGAGATCGCAAAGAAGGAGTGGCTGGCGAGCCACAGCGCGAGCGGCGCTGGCAAACGCCCAGCTGCAGTTCGCAAGAGGCCTGCCGCAGAGGAGAATGCGACGCAGAAAGCTGCGGAGCCCGAGGAGGAAGAGGAAGCTGAGCCCGAGGAGGATGAGGAAGCGGCAATGGCAGAGGAAGACGCTGATGACGAAGCAGATGAAGCTGCACAGGAAGGCGAAGAGGAAGAGATGATGGAGGACGATGAAGTCGTTCCCGACGAGGAGCCAGGTGACGGTGGCAGCGTCCTGAAGCGGCCATCGAGTGCGGAGGAGGCGCAGCCCGAGGAGAGCACAGTCCTGAAGAGGCCAGCGGGTAAGCAGGAGGCAGTGGACACGTCGCCCGAGGAGAGCACAGTCCTGAAGAGGCCAGCGCGCGAGCAGGAGGTAGAGGACACGAAGCCCGAGAAGGCCAAGAAGCAGAAGCAGCAGCAGCAGGAGGCAGATGCAGCGCTGCCAGCTGGCACGGAGATCGACAAGACCAACATTATCGAGCACGCCCCAGTGCAACCGCCAGATCCCGTGCAGCCGCCAGCCCCAGTGCAGCAGCCAGCCCCAGTGCAGTCGCCAGCCCCAGTGCAGCCGTCAGCCTGCGCGCAGCCGCCAGCGCAGGCGCGGGCGCAGGTGCGGGCGCAGGCGCAGACTGCGCCGCCGCCCATCCCCATGGACGTCTGGGACATGTAAGGCGGTCCATCGGAGATGGCCAGGGATCCCAGTGGCCTGCCGTTGAAATGTGTTATCCTCCTCCTCCTCCTCCTCCTCCTCCTGCGCCCTTTCCTCCTCCTCCTCCTCCTCCTCCTTTTCCTCCCTCTCCTTCTCCTCCTCCTCCTCCTCCTCCGCCTCCTCCCCCTCCTGCCCATCACTCTCGTTCCCGCCCATCCTCTTTCCATTTCCAATTCGGCATGCCCCGTCCTCGGTGGAAATTCACGTGCAATCCACGTTCTCCGTCGGTCAATCCAGCCGCGTCAATGAAGCCGTGGCGGCGACGTCAGCGGGTTCAAACCGTTGCGACTCCCGTGGGCGAGTCCAGCCGTGGCGATTTACGACATAACGTTGGGCTCAACGAATCCAGCCGCGGCGACCAGGGCTCGTGCGAATCCTGCGGTGGCGACGAGGACAATGCTAAATGAAACAATGCATGTCATAGTAGGCATCCCACCATCGCCAACACACAAAACGATAATATATTCATGCTGCGTTTTCTGGACGAACGGGCATCCAATGCTATACTGAAACACGCTGGGCCACACGACAAACCAAGGCTTTCGTTCCCACCTCCACCTCTCCTCCTCCTCCTCGTGGTCATCGAGGCCCGAACCGTTTTGGCGCATGGACGGAATCAGCTGGATCCACCCGCCAAGAGGTCGAGCTTGGTCCACGCCGATCGGGCGCCTCCTGCTGATGAGCAGCCAGCAGGTAGACACTCCAGGCGACACGCAGCCGAGCGGCAGCTCTACTCAGCAGGCGTCATCGCAGGACGTTCGCTCCGCGATGTCCTCTAGGGGGAGTGGCGACACGCAACTTGACGAGGAAGCTGCTCACGGGGCAGAGCAGCCAGAGAGTTCAGCAGGTCAGCCAGAGAGCTCAACAGGTCAGCCAGCGGGGCAGGGCGTGCCCTCAGCAGAGCAGCCGCCCAGCACCACCCCGACCGACGGCGACGAGGATGAGCCCGATGCGCACAAGCACGCAGCTCTCGTGGAGCGCCTCAAGAAGCAGCTTGAGGAGGCCAACATCGCGAGGGCCAAGCTGTGGGAGGAGCGGAAGGCTCTGGAGAAGATGAACCTCGAGTGGCAGCAGCAGCGCTCACAGGACTCCAGATCGTAATTTCAAATCCAGCCTATAGCATTGAAGCCATGACAAGATGCTTCATTCGTACTCTCTTGTTCCACCCAACGGTCACATCTCAGGGCGGGGCTGGGTCGAGAGAACGAATGAACAACAGAAGTGCATGGTGTGTCCGTGAGGAGATCGCGCGTGGCGTGGAGGCAAGCCGCACGTTCATCCAGGTAGCTGACTCACCACCAGCTGGCGGCGATGCTCGTACTGTGGCTCCTCCTGGAGAGGTCATCGGAGACGCTGCTGATGAGCTTCCAGTGGCAGAGGGCGAGGCAACCCAGGAGGGCACGATGATCTATGATGCTGAGGATGGCAAGGAGTTGGCGACCGAGGAGGCTGAGAAGGGCAAGGGTGAGGGTGGCGTGACGATCCCTGAGGGTATTAAGGAGGGCCACGGAAACGGGGACGCCGTCGACAGTGACGATGAGCAGCTGCAACAGGTATTCGAAGAGTCCAGGAGGATTGCAAAGGAGCATAAGGAGCTGGATCAAGCAGCGGAGAAGATGGAGAACACGTGGCTCCAGGCGGCCATCACAGCTTCGGGGAAGACCTGCAAGCGCCGCCAGCGCTCGTCGAGTCGGGACGGCCGCGACCCCACCGCCGCCCACTCCTGGAGCATGGCATCTCCAGCGTCATCGAACATGAGCAAGAAGCGCGATGCCTCGACGGAGCCGCCGAGGAGCATGAAGTCACGGCAGCCAGAGGATACGCCTGAGCGTCGGGCTCATGCGAAGATGAGAGCCGCCGCTGGTGGGCGCCGACCTTCGCCGATCCCCTCAACGCAGCGTTCGCCTTCAGTGATAGTCAGCAGCGACGGGGAGCCCTCTGAGAGCAAGCTCGCAAAGCGTCATCGTGAGAGACGCCATCGTCGTAGGCAGCGCCTGGCGGAGAGCGACACCGAGAGCCGCGACGAGTCGCACGCCCCGAAGAGGCAGCGGAGCAACGCGTCGATTAAGGATATCAGGGCTAAATCGAGCCCAGATCACGCCCACACCCAGGAAGCTAGATTGGCGTCAACTGCGCGCGGGTGGTGGGGGGGGGGGATGTCTCCTTTAGCGGGGCAGCCATGACACCCAGCCAATCCCCACCGTTTCGAAAGATGGGTGGAGGTCAGCCCAAACCACATGAGCAGAATGGAGGGATGTATGCAAGGGGGGGGGGGGGGGGGAACGATGCCCCACCATTGATGCAGCCGCAACCCCAGGAGAGGCGCGGCGTGGCTTCTGCGTACAGCACGCCCGAGAAGGTGCACACAGTCAATGCGACCAGGGAGACGTACCAGACTACCCAGAAGACGGTCGAGGCATGGATGGGGGTCGTATATGCACTGAGCAGGGGCTGGGCCAGCAACGCGAGAGAGGAGCAGTGGATGCTGCGAGTTCCATTGCTCCTCCCTTGTGTGGCTGGCACGCCCTGTGACGCGTATATCAACCACCTAGAGCTCAGCAGGGGCTGCTGCGCGGGGATGGGTCGCTCGACGAGCTTGCCGTCATCGATTGCATGCACGACCTCTTCATGTCCAAAGTCCAGGGTGATCTCATGAAGGCCAAGGGATTTCACGACATCAGCCTGAAGGCACCTCCTGGAGCGTTCGGGGCAAGCGACCATGCTGACGACCCGAGCAAGAAGGAGAAGGCCAGCGACGAGTCCGCCATGACGGTCGGAGATGGCGAGAAGACCCGCATCCCTGACGATCAGTTGTCGGCCAAGGACAAGCTGGAGCTCGAGTTCTGGAAGAAATACATCAGTGACGACTTCTGCTTCAGCGCGAATGCCCGTGGCGGGAACGCGCTGGCCTCGAGGTTCGAACGGGCGCTGAAGAAGAGCCAAAAGGCGGAGACCGAGGAGGGCAAGCAGCTCGCCAAAGACTACGGCGCCGCCAAGGGCAACGACCAGGCGCTCGCCGACTTCTGCCAGGAGTGGGCCAGGAAGGAGTACACGGGCTGGGCCAACAAGCGCCTGTACACGGTGTCCTACACTAAGACGCGCATCACCATGGGCTACTACTTGCCCCTTGGGCGGATCGCCCACAAGGAGGGCGGAGGCAAGGCGGGCTGGATGCAGGCTTGCGCAAGCCTTCTCTTCAATATCCACCCTCCTTCACGCACTCCTCCTCAGCCTGCTCCTCCTCCTTCTCCTCCTCCTCATCCTCCTCCTCCGCGTCCTCCTCCTCCTCGTCATCCTCCTCGTCTACATCCTCGGTATCCTTCCAGTGCCTGGGGCTCACCACATCTCCCTCATCCTCCTTCGCCGCCCCTTCAACCTTCTCTTGCTCGACCCCCATCCCCATCCACATCATTACTCCCCCCTAAGAGGCTACGAAATACTTCGTGAAAGCGCTCCAGATGGGGCCGCCATGGATAGCATACGACGACATGACGGACTGGGGGGGGCTCAAAACTGATCTGACCTTGACACCTGGAGCGCGGGGGTACACTGTAGACCCAGGAGGCGAATGATGAGACGAGGGATGGGATGAGGAGAAGGATGCGGAGGGGGGGAGGAGGAGGAGGAGAAGGAGGATGAGGAGGAGGAGGAGGAGGATGAGGAGGAGGAGGAGGATGATGATGAGGAGGAGGAGGCGGATGCGGAGGAGGGGGGGAGGGATGGAGGGATGGAGGGAACGCGAGGATGAGGATATGGAGACGGATGAGGAACGGGGGGCGGCTGCTTGGATAGTGACGAGAACGAAGATGGCGGGGGGCAACACGTGCTGTGGGGTAACCCATTGCCCCATCCTCTCAGGAGTCGCTGCGAGCACTGTACATCATCAGGGGGTTCAAGGACACGTTTTCGAGGGCCTGGACTGATCGCCAGGAATGGATGAACGACGCCTCGGCGACTACGTGCACCGAGAAGGTCACGGACCGAGGTGTGCAAATCCGCCTGGGAGGAGGGCCTTGTTCGGCTTCCGTCCTCAAGTCATGACCGTCACCCTCCATGTGCCAGAAACTCCTCCCCGATGGCGCCTAGCGCGTTCCCTCTCGAGCATGTCATCGCACGTGTCATCGCAGATGACACGCGCGATGACGCGACTGCTTCGTGTGGGAGGGCACGCGCAAGGCCACTCGGCGAGGGAGTTCGCTGACAGAAATTGGGCGACAGTCATCCCTTGAAGGCTGCATCGCTGGCCAAGTCGCTGGGCATTAATGCGACGTACACCCCAGCGGGCCAGGAGCGATCGCGAGGGGATACTTTCAAATAAACCCAACGACTAAACGGATGAATGGATGAATACGCATTGAGGGGACGCAGTAGCTCAGGGGAGAGGAGAGGCGAGGCGAGGAGAGGAGAGGTGAGGAGAGGAGAGTTTTGTGGTTACGGGAGGGGGTCAGCTGATGTGTAAACCACGCCCAGAAAGGAGAGCATCGCTGGCCAGGGCGCAGCACCAGCTGGCAGCGCTGACAGCGCAGCAGCATCGGGCAGCGCTGGCGCGGTTGTCGGCGCTCCAGGTGGACAGCCCGCCGCAGGTGCATCGGGCAGCGCTGGCACGGCAGCATCGGGCGGCGCTGGCACGGCACAGGCTCCAGGTGGACAGTCCGCCAAGGATGCCAAGCCTGCCGAGACGGGAACGCCGCCGCCGACGCCGAGGCCCTCGCCAACCCCGACTTCCAGGGGCGCCCAGGACGGGGGGGCGTTAATTCTGGATGACGAGCTCCCAGGACACATGAGGTAAGACGAATGCAGCTCGAGCTGTTGCATTCGTTGAGCTTCTATGCCCTGGAAGATGCGATTCCAGAACGCCCCCCTCCCGAATACAGGGCAGAGCGGGGAGGCAGCAGAACGTTTCTGGGGACATCGTGACAGAGGCCAAGAAGACGCTTGCGAAGTACACGACAGTGACGAGCTCCAGCGAGACCATCATCGCCGCCATGAAGGGGGACAAAACCTGGAAGTTCGCGAACACTGACGAGGACAGGGACAAGCTCAAGGCCACGATGACGAAGGTGCGCACGACGTGCGCGGACCACATTGGCGATCTCAATTCCTGCCCCCGCCACCGCCAGGGCCAACGCCACCTCCACCGCCAGGGCCAACACCACCGCCACCACCACCACCACCACAACCTCCACGTGCCTTCCTAGATGGGGCCGAAGCCGCGGATGATGGACAGGCGAGGAGGAGGTGTAGGAGGTGTAGGAGGTGGAGGGGGAGGATGAGGAGGGTGAAAATGAGGAGGAGGCGGAGGAAGAGGAAGAAGAGGCGGAGGATGAGGAGGAGGAGGAGGAGGAGGAGGCGGAGTCGAGGTGGAGGAGGAGGAGGAGGATGAGGCAGAGGTGGAGGATGGACGATGCGGAGAGGATGAGGAGTGTTGTTTTGCGAACCACGCCTGAGGACAGAGACCTCTCGGCGCTGCTCACCAATGGACTGGCCAAGACGCAGAAGTCACTCAGCGAGAAGAGTTTCGCGGCGGTCATCAACAAGCTGAACGCCCTGGAGAAGGACCTGGACAAGCTGAGCAAAATCAAAAACAGGCTCATGCGCATGCAAGACGCCAAGAAGGACTCCAGCGACGAGGGCAATAGTGAGCTGCCAGCCAGGAAGGCCGCCCGCAAGCGGTCGGCCAGGGGCTGATCGCGCCAGCTATGTCCGCGACGCAGAGCGCTTCGCCTAGCAAGCCGCACGCACTGGGCGCAGGGCGCGGGTTGAAACACACCATCTTCAGAAACAGCCCCGGAATCCGACGATGATCAAATCTGGGGCCCCCGACGATGCGGTGAGCAGAAATTTCAATTGTTTTTCAAAAAAAAACAAAAGTTTAGCAAAATCCGACCGCGAACCGACCGATGACACCCGATGACGGTCATCGCCGATGACGCCCGATGACACCCGATGACACCCTATGCGATGACTCGATTTTTACAGGGCATCGCACGTGTCATCCCCGATGACGGTCATCGCCGATGACTGTCATCGATGACACCCGATGACCGATGACACCCGATGACACCCCTGCACACCTCGCCCGAGCCCAACGTTTGCACTTTTTCGTGACGCGCAGGCGTCTTGCTTCAGTTTAGGTGCGCGGGTGCGGCTCGATACCGTTGTATTCTGCTCGAGCGGGCTTGCGATATGCGATGTGTTCTGCCTTCAATGCCAGACGGCCCTGGACGAGGGGAACTGTCCCGAGGTCGCCTACCTTTCAAGTGGCAGAGATCACGCCAATGTAGTGATTGGCATATCGCGGCCCGCATATACGTGACGAAGGGTGACATCGCACACCTCCATGCACCCTGCAGGCCAACCCGTCGGCTTCGAATTCTGGACCTGGTCGCTTGACAAAGTTGACCACGCACGAGCGGTCACCCTTCTTCACTTAGCGACTCGTGGCACGCGCATGCGTGCGATCACTCACGGACAGCGCATCTGACCCTGTCCGCTGTGATCGGCACGGCCCGCGGCGTTAGCCATGCCTCTTGCAATGCGTTGCGGATTCGATTGATAGACAACGTCGTGGGCATTTGGGGGCCCCGAGTAGTTCGAACTGGTTGAATATCGGGCCATGTTGCTACACGATGCTTGAGGTACCATGATGAGGTGGATGAGGTGGCTGAGGATGATGAGGAGGGAGGAGGAGGGAGGGGTGGAGGGATGGACGGACAGAGGGAAGCAGGATGGCGATGGGGGGAGAAAGGGAGGGATGTAGGGACAGTGGGCGGAGGATGATGGATAGGAATAGGATGAGGACGGCGATGATGAGGAGCGAGAGGCGGGGGGGATGGAGGGCAGGATGGAGGGCGGGAAGGGGTGTGAAAGTAGCAAGGTATGGCGCGCCAGGACGCCGCAGAGGAGGACGAACGACTGATGAGTACGAGAAGGAGCAAGAGGGACACTGCGATCTGGTGGATCCTATATCCAAGTGCGCACTCATTCGTGAAACATGCCTGGGCCTCGGGGCCCCTCTCGAACTTCCGCGCTCGTTTTCAATGCCTCTCTCTCCTCTGCCATCCTCTGATGAGAGCCCCCTTCGTCTCGACCTTTGCAACTGGCCGCCTACCCCCGCGGAGTGCGCACATGGAAGTCGGACTCACGCTCACTCAGGGGGGGTGCTCTCTCTCTCTCTTTTTCTCTCTCTCTCTCTCTCTCTCTCTCTCTCTCTCTCTCTCTCTCTCTCTCTCTCTCTCTTTCTCTGCTGTCTCCCCGCGCCGCCCTGGGCATCGCTCCTCTGTTCTACTTGATCGACCTGCAGGCGCCCCCGTGCTTGCACCCCCCGCGCGTGCCACCGCGCCCGTGCTGGCCCGCACCTGCCGCCCCTCGTTCTGTTGTGCACCACTTGTGACGAGACCGACTCTGAAACCTGGAGAGGGTCGCATGACGGGGGGATGTGGCGCGCATGGAAAACCCCGAGATGCCGGATTAAGACGCACACCCCACCGTGTCATCGCACATGTCATCGCAGATGACATCGGCGATGACATCCCGTGCCCCCCATGAAATAGCCCCACATCCCCTCATGTCTCTACACCTGCTCACCTTCTCATCCTCCGCCACCTCCCATCATCCTCCACGTACCATCTCTCCTGCCATATATGTGGTTCGAAACTGTTGGCATTTTGCCCAGCCATGCCCCACTGGCGTGGTCTTCCCAGTACTGTCCCGTTTTCTCGTGCTCATGGCTCCACGTCGGAAAGCAAATTGCCGTTCGCCGAAACAGAAACGCGCAAGCAGGAGGGTGCGCGAGGGGCGACGTCCAGGACGCAGCGCTCAAACAGAGAGGGATGCTGGGTCTAAGTTGCTCGAGCTGCTGCTCAGGCTTTATAGTTCGGCCAAGCTCTCGGCACTTGAATTCTGCCAAGCGTGCCACTGGGCAGCACACGCTGGCACCCCTGGCGCGGCGTTTCACATGTATGGACTGCCACCCGCCCAGCAGACGGGTAAGTACCAAGCACATTTGGACAGAGTCTTGCCAGATGTGAAGCACCTGACCACAATCGCGACGCCATGCAATGTTAATCGACGGGCTGCCAGATCAGTCCGAGACATCTTGGTTCGGTGTGTCTGGGACAGTGTTGAGGACGAGCTAGCTGCTGAGTCATCTTGGCAGCATATGCTCGCCACGCCACTTGACGATGTGGGTTGTGAAACTGTGATGGAGCTTCCAGTATATCAGAATCATCCGATGGCGTTGCAGGCGCAGCGCGACGGCTTGCCCAGGCCGCTCCCGCTCGCATTCTATTTAGATGGGGTGCAATATCGAGCGCCTGCGGCAGGCAGGACGGACTCGGTGCTTGGGATGTGGTGCATCAACTTGCTTTCGAATAAGCGACACCTGATCAGTGTGCTTCGGAATTCAGACCAGCGCACCTGCGGCTGCAAGGGCTGGTGCAGTATCTACCCGCAGCTACAGGCAGCGCAAAGGATGTTCGAAGCCATGAGCAATGGCCAACGACCCCAACGCAGATGGGATGGTTCTGCGTGGCCCCCGTCATCTGATATTGGACAGAAAGCGGCGGCGTTCCCTCACTTGTCCTACACGGCGGCCATCATATACATCAAGGGTGACTGGTCGGAACACGCACATTCACTGGGACTTGCACCTTGGAGCAGCACGCGGTCGCCTTGCCAGTTTTGTACGCTGGCGAAGTTCGAGCTCCATTCTATGTATGATGGGCTGGCAGACGAGATGGTGTGGCAGTTCAGGGACGGCACCAGCTACGAGGAGGCATGCGCGAAGTGCGAGGTCAAACTCACGCTGCGCACGAACGCTGATAGGGACGCCTTGCTTGAAGCCATGCGGTGGAAGAAATCAACAAAGACAGGGCCAGGAAGCGGGCGGCGCATGATCCGCGATGTCATTGTTTGCGAAGTATCGATCCTCAAAGATGACCGCCTGGAGCCGTCGCCCGAACTGCCAGACATAGCAATGCTGGACACGGTGAAACTCCCAGTCAGCATCGTACTTTGGCGGACCCACAAGGACCACATGGGCAGAAGCACAGATCCCGTGACGCACCGCTGTCCTATGTTCGCACGCTGTATCGGCACAACACCTCGCGACTCTTTAGCCGTGGACGAGCTTCATTGTCTGCATTTTGGGCCGATCATGAAATACGTATCTGCCTGCCTTTGGAGGGTGGTTCTTGCAAATGCATGGCAGTTCACTGGTACGGTCGACCAGATTATCGACCTAGGCACGCGCCAAGTGTCAGCTGCATTGTTGGATTGGCAAGACGCTAACCAGGTGCCGCCCAACCAGCGGCTGAGCGGGCTCACGACCAAGATGTTGGGGAAACGGTTGGGCCACACCACGCGGGACACTTGGGACTCTAATCTGTTGGGGGAGGTTGGTGGCAAACTGTGTGGTTGGCGTGCTTAGCGACGCACCGCGTTTCCTCCGCCTCCTCAGCCTCTTCATGCTCCTCCCCCTCCTCCTCCCCCAACTCATCTTCCCCCTTCCTCCGCTTACCATCCTCCTTCTCCGCTGTCTCCTCATCCTCCGCCTCCTCCCGCGCCTCCTCCTCATACTCTTCACCACCGCCCATCGCCTCCCCTTGCACTCCGCAATGGACGGGCAGAAACGCGCTCGAAAACGAACCACAACCATGGATGACCCAGGCGATAAAGGATACGGTCGAGGGGTGCCTCCGGAATTCAGATGACGCGGAAGATGAGGGGGATTACGGGGAAACGAATGACGGGCGGTGGATGAGGAGGGGGATGGTGGAGGATGAGGGAGGGAGCAGGATGAGTGGAGGAGGCTGAGGAGGGCGTGTGCGGGAGAAGGAGGATGTTATCAGAGCGGTTACGGCATCGCAGATGACATGTCATCGCACGTGTCATCTGCGATGACATGTGCGATGACATGTCATCGCACGTGTCATCGCACGCGTCATCGCAGACGACATATGCGATGACACGTGTCATCGCACGTGTCATCGCAGATGACGCGTGCGATGACGGTACATGTAGTTTTGATGTCCGCCCCTTTGGCAGCCGATGACACCAGGAGAGGATGCACCCTGGAAGCAAAATGAGCTTGAAGGCTGCCGAGTGCGGACTGTTGTTGCCGTTCGCGACGCAGGCCGTCCAGCAGTTTGGGGGTACTGATCTCCATGGACCATATCTCTACCCAGCTGGTGAATCCCTGATGCAGCTGATGACCGCCATCAGGAAACATAGAATAGTCGTGCCCGCGCCAGAGTATAATATTATGGTTTCGAGTTTGGACTTGCACCTAAGACTTTGCAGGGCGTGTTGTATTACTTTCTGGCCGAAACATCACCTAACTGTCCACATGATCTACAGGCTGGTTTTGGGTTTGGAAACACCTAACTTTCGAATCTACCGCACGTGGCCAGTAGATTGAGCAATGTTGAACAATACTGGACAACATTGAAACATGAAAGGCAAGGGAAGGGAAGGGATATGAGAACTGTGCAGAGTAAGCATGGATCATGACAGATCCAGTGCGTAAACAACAGTAACAAAAAAACATCCAGGGTACCTGATCAGGGTTCTCCTCGCGTGTACAACTGTTTCCTGGATGAGGGGCTCAACGCGGACCTCAGATCGTTGGCAAAATACGCACATCGTGCGAAATTCGAGATCCGTGTTTTCTCTATGTGGGACATTCAAAGTGCTCTGGGAGTCTCTCGTCACATAGCACCTGGGCTCACAGCCAGCGTTGTATTGTTATCGGCGCTACCTGAACGGTGAGACCCCGCTTGCACACAATCGTTTGGCTGATGCCGAACCGAGGGCTCGTGCCAGCACACCCTGAAGGCGTGATGTGGGCACGCCAGGCCGCCGAGCGCATGGCAGAGAAGCGTGCAGATATTGCTACGCCACAGATGTTCCTTGCAGCGTGCATCGAGATGTTTCTGCCGATCTTGCACGCGGTTCCCAGGGCCACCGCCTTCGTCGAAGTATTTGCAGGGTCTGGGTGCACGGCGCGCTGCGTCGTCAGGGCGGGCTTCACCGCGCATGCATTCGAGGAGCTCGATTCTGAGTTTGAGGATGGCTGCTCTCCGGTTCCAGTCGTCCTGCTCCTGTCGTTTTCCCCTTCAATGACGTTCGACGAATTATAACACTATTTAGATTGCGTGTGTACCCACCTGAATACAGGCTGGCGCGCTGTATCTGCTCTACCTCATCGCCACAGTGGTGGAGACGGGCCACGTGCATGTGTCACCACCGTGTAGCACGTTTCTGTGGGTGTCCCGTGGCCACACTAAACGTAGCCCGAAGGATGTGTTTGGCACGAGCAAGCGCTTGGACGTGCAGTCCGCGAACTTTCTCGGCGACTTGACGTCGCCTGTGCTCGAGTATAACACGTGATGAGAGAGGGAGGGTTGATGGGGTGAAGGGAGGGATCCCCAGGAGTCGAGCAAGGAGGGAGGAAATGGGGGTGGCGAGAGGGGGATGGAGGAGGAGGAGGATGAGGTGAGAGAGGAGGATCGTTCGCAGAGGTCATATCTGATGGTGCTCACGTCCATTCGGAGCGTTCGCATCACGTGCGAGCAGCCGCTTAACTCTCTGTTCTACAGGCCCCCGAGCATTCAGGCAGCCATCTGCATGTGTCGCCTGTCGCGCCACGTCTCGTGGATGGGCGGATGGGGCGGCTCGACGCTCAAACCTGATGAGCTCTATTCCAGCTTGCGTCCTTCGTCAATGGCTCGCATCACCAAATCCTACAAGGAGGCCAGGGCACAAATCGGAACATCCAGGAAGGGGACGCGGCTGACGACCTGCACGAAGAGATCGACTGGCAATAAATGTTGGGTGAACGGCAATAGAGAGCTGATGAAACGTTCTGCTCGCTACCCGCCTGCGTTCGCCCTTGCGCTGTCTGAAGTTATTTGCAGCGGCCTGTCTGAACGGGCTGCAGCATCGGCTCGTGCCCGCTGAAAGCACGACCTATCAATTCGATTCAGTTTTAACGAATTTGCGATGTCCGCGACATACTCGCGGGACATTCGGTGATGCGTGCATCTCAGCGCGGCAAATTAGTTGCAAGTTGTTCCGTGTGAAAACACGCTCGAGACATCACGCATGTAATTGAGCCACCCGCAATCATTCGTCCGAACACCTTATTCTGAAAACGGGCTCGCGCGCGTTCTGACCAGGTACATCGGGGTGCGTTCTGACCAAGCGCGTTCTGACCGAACTTCGAGGCAAACCCTAACAATGGCCTGTCTGCGTGCTGCCAAACGTACGGCTTCTGCGTCTGCTCACGTGGCGTGAGATCTATAACCGCAAAACCGGCTGCCAAACGCGCAACCGTCCGTAACCATGGTTGGCTCGAGCAATCGCAGAGATCAGTTGCTGACACAACCTCAGTCTGAACTCACCGTTGCGCCGACGCCCTACCCTCGCCGACCGATGGCGCTTTTCTCGGCGAAGCAGATGACGAACCTCCAGAAGATGAACATCTACTTCAAGGATATGTGCATTGGTGGCAAGCCCGATGGAGCCTGGGTTCCACTCTTGGTCGTGGCGGGCACGAACACCGCTTGGGCAGATGGGATCGAGATTGGAAAGGTCAAGCAGGCTGTCAGGGATGACATCCCGTTCTTCAAAGACAAGGAGTTCCACATCTACGCGCTGGCACCAGAGGCTGGCGACACTGTGCAGGACGCCGACATCATGCACCCCTTGTGGGACGAGTACGTGCTCTACACGACGAAGAAGCTGATGATCTCGCTGGACGAGCTGGCCCTTCCATCAAGCAGGGCCTCATCGAACTCCGAGGTCCTTCAAGGCGTGGACACGCCGCCTGTACTGAACTTTTCGGTGAAACTGCAGGATGCGAACAAGTGGGAGACCGTGACCATGCCGAATCCAGCTATTCTCGGCTCCGACCACCCTCCACGCGCGGTCATGCTCAAATGTTGCATCGTGAGCACGTTCGCTCTCCAGGGTGGCCGCGACAAGATCAAACACATGAGGCTTTACAGGAATCCCAAAGGCTATGCGCACGGGGCCCCGCTCAGTGACAATGCCGATGTGTGGCCCTCACTGTGGTACTATGCGGTGCTGGACCCTGCTCTCAAAGCAATGACCGATGACGGTGGAAGCGCCAGCCCTTCGACGCTCACTGGAGGCTGGAGCGTGGTGGACACGGATGGTGACGGTGGCGCACCTGATTGTGCCGCTGGCTGGGATGGCGCTAACTAGGCCGTCTCCGAGTGTGAGTGGGACGGCAACTATAAGCGTTTTTGCTGGCAACTCGGGCCACGAGTTTTTTTTTGGCAACCGTTTGTGCCAATGCAATACCAGCTCATCGTTGAGCACTTGCGCCTTCATGTGCGCCGAGCTCTTGGTATGACCAATATCTCTTGAGAGTAACTGTAAGGAGGATAGTGAGGAGGATGAGGAAGATGAGGAGGAGACGGCAGAGGAGGAACAATAAACTATAGTATGAGCAGGAGAGAACACAAGATCACAGAAGAGCTAGATCGTTGCTTGCCTGCCGTCCCCGCGCTCAATTCTACAGCCTGGCCGCGCCCAGTTCTGCGCCCCGCTGCCCAATGTCATCGCACCCGTCATCGGCGATGGCTGGATCGATGACAGTCCGATCGCCGATGAATGAATTTCACCCCCACTGATCGTTTTAGTGTGGTTGCATGTTTTGATAGTGCTGTGGGCTCTGGTCATCTAGACCACCCTGGTTCCACAACGTACCAGTCATTGGCGATGACGGATGCGATGCTACTGCAGCTGCGAGTTGTACTGTAAAGCTGAGCCGCCAATCGAGTTGCCCCGACGCCTTCCCCCCACACGTCACTCTCGCCCTCACGCCCTCGCATCCACTAGCATTATCATTCCTACACCACTCACGCTCACACAGCATGCACCCTGCTTCGAAACGTGGTCGTATCCATACCTAGCCTCCCCTCTCATTTACCACTGACTCGCCCTCACATGCCCTCTGTCAGGCATTGCCAGGATGACGAGGAGGAGAATGAGGAGGGGGAGAGCGGGGGTGACATGAGAAGAAGGGGAGGAGGAGGGGGAGGATGCGACACTACATTATACCCCATTGGTGCGAAGGTGATCGCGCTGTCATCATCCAAGGATGTGGCGCGAGGCCCGAAGTGAGGTGGCGCCTACGGGGGAAACCAACGCAAGGGTGGAGGAGAAAACCGTGATGCAGTGGAGGGGGTGAGAATGATGCGAGGAGGGAAAGGTACCGATAAACTGTTCGCAGGATTCGACATTTTGCCGCAGTTTAAAGATGCCCGATGCGCTAATGATTCCGTCGTCCAGCGACGAAGCAGGTATGGGCGTCGAAGAGAACGTGGCCACCGATGATGAATCGGACTCGATCGGGATCCGACGCACGGCCAGCTTGAGTCTAAAGCAATCTGGAACGAGGGGGGAACTGGGGAGGAGGAGACGGGAGAGGCGGAGGAGGAAGATGGAGAGGCGGAGGGGGAGGACGGAGAGGAGGAATAGGAGGAGGAGGACGAGGAGGCGGAGGAGGAGGAGGATGAGGGATGAGGAGGAGGAGGGGGAGGAGGAGGAGGAGGAGGAGGAGGAGGAGGAGTGGGGAGCAATAGTGACAATGTCGGTCCAGACCCCAGCCCAACACCATGAAAACAACACCCCCCCCAGCACGTTGACACATGCCCAACTCACGGACGCGATGTATAAGGAAGGCTATCGCTTGATATCCCACGCCAGCTGCAGCAGGGCCACGACGGCCTCCAGCATTGACAAGCTAGTGTGTCGAGTATTTTGCGAGGCTCTGGTTTGCAATCCAGCCGCGCCCGCCGACGGCGTCCTCTGGGCAAGAGGGATTGGCGATGAGCGGTACGGCGGATGTCCTTGATGCTTTCGGTTGCCGTACCAGCCGCTATCTCCATGACCCCCCTGCCCACGGGCCGTCGTCGTTGGGCGCCGACTGATTGTAAAGCCTCGGCAGGGGTATTTGCGCCACCGCACGTGGCTGCCGAATCGAGAGTATGAGGCGCAATCTGGCCGCGGGACTCTCAGCGCAGGCTGGCTGCACGCACCAGGATATGTCATATTCCCACAGCCTGCGCTGAAACCCATAGACAGGGGATACTACCCATAATGGCTGCACACGCACGTTATGTTTCAGCGCGGGCTGATCGGTCCGACTTGGACCGACAGAGTGCACGGGTACCGCTGGGATTTGGAAAGCGTGCTTCATCCCGATCGCGCTCTCGCAGACGAGGAATTGCTGAATATGATTGGGTGAGTTCGAAAATGAGGAAAATGTGAGCCCCGAGGGCCATGAGGACCCCGACACATGAGACCCCCCCCCACGAAAATGAGGAGTCTTCCCAAAGAAAACACGATTGCCGCGCGTGTTGACTGGACCTCCTACGACCTTCAAGGGCCCAAGGGAAGCTCATGTGCCGCCTTTGTATCATAACGAATGTGCCTCCTTGTCGTGGTGCTGCTGCTGCTGCTGCTTCTCCTCCTCCTCCTCATCCTCCTCCTCCTCCTGTTGCTACCGGTCATCCTCGTTCGTACTCCCTCGCATTCTCTCCCACTTCCTCCTCCTCCTGTCCATCTCTCTCTTGGAGGGGGGAGGGAGGAGGGATGGGGAAGAGGCAGTAGGCAGGAGGAAGGAGGGAGGAGGGAGGGAGGAGGGGGGGCGAGGGAGGGAGGAGGGAGGGAGGAGGGATGGAGGAGGGAGGGAGGAGAGAGGACGATGAGGGAGGATGATGATGCTGATGAGGAGGATGCTGAGGAGGAGGAGGAGGAGGAGGAGAAGGAGGAGGAGGGGGAAAAGGAGGAGGAGGAGGAGGCAGGAGGAGGCAGGAGGAGGCAGGATGAGGGAGGAGGAGGAGGAGGAGCAGGAGCAGGAGCAGGAGCAGGAGGAGGCGGAGGAGGAGGAGGAGGAGGAGGAGGAGGAGGAGGAGGAGGAGAGAGAGAGAGAGAGAGAGAGAGAGACAGAGAGAGAGAGAGAGAGATGAAAAAAGGCCAACAACAGGCCAACGAAGCCCCGAACTCGTGCTAACACGACCTTCGCATGATGTTCACGATTTTCATATATCAAATAATGAAATCAAGCGCAACATAAAATAGCCCCAAACAGCATTTACATGTTGGGGCTATAAACTAGCCCCAACAGACCTCAGGGGAGCCAATACATCGTCTGCCCACTGGTTGACAATAGCGCCAGCAACACCCATAATTGTTATCTTGAGACTGTCGCCAGCGATCTGCGCGGACGTCCGCGCCGTAGTGTTCCTCGTGCTCGCGGGGCGTTACTGGAACAGCGGACGGCGAGAGAATCGGGTTGGTAAATTTGCCATGTCCCGGAAAAGTAGCGATACCACCTCTGATGTTGGTATATTTGCCCATACCCCGTTGGTCGGCAGAAATATGCTGTGATTGCAGCGGCATCGTGTCCACAGGAAGGCGGAGAGGGCGTACGAAATACGTTGTCCTCAACCGTCGCGTCGTCCACGTATAGCAAACCACTGAATATGTGGAAAGACGAAGGTATATGCGACGCTTCCCGGGACGTCTATACATGTTTTGTCGGTTCCGGGGCGGTCGGCAATCAGCACTTGCCGGATATCCCACTTCGCCGCCCCCTTGGATCCTTTGGTCCTGACTTCGGCTCCTTCTTTCATAATATTAGTGTTCCGCTGTACATTGCCCTCAGAAAATTGAACTATACCTTTGAGCTTGGAGTGGGCGCACAATTCCTCCAATGTGTCGTAGTCGTTACGCCACTGACCAAGGTAAGTGAGAGTTCCCCGCCTGCCTCCACTGAGTAAAGGTTGCGGTCAGAAAATGATGTTCTGAAGCTCGCCTTTCACGTATAGATTGGTTAACTCTGGAGCTTCCAACTTCTCCATCTCAGCTTGTAACCATTCGGAGGCGGCGGCGACGGAGTCCAAGCAATCGAAATTCCCGATCACTGCGGTGAAATTCCTCCTGCCGTCCGTGTTGGTGGGGGCGTTGCAAGCTCGGCTACCAACATCCCAGAGCAATGCAACTTCCCGTTCGTTCGAGATCCGATATCTTATTCTGCGCGGTGGTGCCGACTGATGTTTCAGATGCTGTTTATCGCAGACGCTGGCTGCAAAGAGTAGTTGGCTTCCAACAGACCAATGCGTTTCGTCAGGTCTTCGATGACGTGCTTCAGCGGGCCAACTACATTCTGTAGGTATTTCTGGGAAACGCCATGGGTTTTGATAGCTGTGATGTCCACCCTGATCGGGTCCAGCTGGTCGATCAGGATCTGCCAGAAAGCATCGGGCGTAAGATAATGCCCATGGGAAATGGAGCCGCCCGAACCAACAGGTAGAGCTGGAGGAACTTGGAAAGGTGCCACTGGCTCGTCGCCGTCCATCTCGTGAAGCGGACTGTGGATCCTGTGCTGCTTGAACAGCTGTCTGACAGGAGTGCCTGGCACGCGCGAGCCGGCGCCTGTGCCAGAGGACATCAGTGTGGTCTCGAACGTAGCCGACAGGCAAGAACCAACAATGGTAAATGCAGGAATGTAGGGTAGCCGAGCAAACTCAAAAGTACCACGCCGCGTGTGGTGATGCTTCTCTTGAGCCAATTTGAGCCAAGATGGCTATGGCGATGGTCAAACAGATCGGCACGATACCGAAGTGAAATGCTGCCCAAAACCGACACTGGCCGTTGTTGGGCAGGCGGCTGTTCTTCTCAATCGGGGAGACGTGAGAATCGGGTACGGGGAACTCGGGTTGGCCTGACGGGGGCCATCATAAAAATGACGAGACACAATCTGAAATTTGACGCGGGCTCCCGGTGCAGACATCCCACGAAAACGGGACCGTCAAAATCCAGGACGCGCTCGTAACAAAAAAAGTCGGCAAAACCCGAGTTCCGCCTTACTCGAGTCTTACGTTTCCCCAACCCAAGCCGACAATAACGTCCGCGGCGGCCCCGACAACGAGACCTGCTGAAAATGGGCAGGAACTGAAAACGCTCTTCGTTCCCGTACGCATGTCGACCGCACCGATCCCCGCGTCGAGGCCTCGGGCCTGCACGCCCGAAAAAAACACTGGCCTCTGCGCACCCGCCGGCTTCGAGGCCTCGATCTTGAGGCACCGTGAGAGACCGCTGACTTCTGAGTCCCTCCTGCTACCATCAGGTCGGGCATGTCCCCCTACAGGCGGATTTGGAGGAACAATGAAAAATATCAAAATGAAATTCACAAGTAATCAAAAATACTCAAAAAATCGTCCCCATACTATTTTGTTGTCGAATAGTCCTCCTGAAGAGGGACGTGCCCGACCTAGTGCTACCATGTGCGCCCATCATGCAATTTTGCGCGCTGCCACTGGGCGTCTGGTGCTGCCTGTACAGGGTGGCGGGCGACGAGGAGCCAGAGGAGCACCGGGGGTTTGAATGCTTGGGACCGACGGCCCGAGACCGATTTCGCCCCGGACACGTGTCAGAGCCCAGCACCGCCCCGTCTAGCCCTCCGCGAATTCTGAGCTGAGCAGGCCGCCTTGCGCACCTCTTAGTGCGCCATGCACGTCGGGGAGGCACGCTGGGGGGTGTCAAGCGGGTTCGCCCCGAGTCTCTGCTCGTGCCCCAGCGCTGCCCGGACGGCCGCTCGAATTCCGCGCGTGCCGGGCCAGGCTGGGCGACGCTTGGCGCAGCCTGGTCCCGTGGCGATTCTGGAGACCGTCCACATGGGGCCCGAGCAGATGGGGGTCGGAGGCTGGCGCCGCACCACTCGGCTGCACGCAGGAGGGACCCTGGGAAAGAGGCGACTTCAGGGGGCCGCAAGGAGGCCAAATCCAAGCGCCCCAGCCACTGCTGAGGGACCCTTGCAGGCCCCAACCGAAGGTCACTCCAGCGAAAAGTCACTCCTACGCGTGGCCGAACCGCCGATGCACCGGCGATGCACCGGCGACGGCTCACGAGCGGCAAACGCATCCACGTCCACGCCCTCGCAGCCTGGATTCCGGGGCGCGATCCCGCGGATGCGCGGTCCCACGGATACGTTCCGCGCAGGGCATCGGGAAAAAGTTGCGTTAAGTTTCGCCGAGGGATGTAGCCATCACCCCCCTGGGCCGCTCCCGATATTTTCTCAGCCCCGCCGTCGCCGGCGCATCACCGCGGACGTATCGACGACGCGGCGCAGACCTCCGAACCCCTCTGCCCTGGCCCCATCTGGGCGGCCTGGATAGGGGACGCACCAGCCCGGGTCAGCGCAAGCTCAGCATGGGGGAGCGAGTCCCGAGGGAAACGGGTCCTGGACCCTGGCGCCTTCACCCAGGACGAGTGCTTCATCCCGGGTCGTCCGGGGCCCGTGGAGAGCCACGGGAAGCCCAGAGAACGGCGAAAAAACCAAGGACCCGCTTCCCTGAGGACCCGTTCCGCCCATGGCGAGCAAGCCCAGGCCAGCCAGGGCCCAGTCGCGAAGCCGGGCCGGGCGCGAAGTAGCCGCCAAGCCGGGGTCAGCGGAGGGCGGGGGAGCGGAGTCAGCTCCAGGTGGCTCCCAGCCTGAGGGGCAACGATGGGGGGGGAGTGGCACAGGGTTGGGAGCTTCGACCTCGAATCGGCGAGACATCGCCGATAGATCGGCGATAGGCTCCCGAGAGTGGATCCGCACGTCCCCGCGCAGGTTGGGGCCATCGGACCCCTGTCGCCGATCAGTGGGCGATTGGGCGGCGGTGCAACCCCCCACCGATGCCTATCCCCTCCCCCCTAGTTGCCCCTGACATCCTGGGCCAGCCACAGGATTGAGGAGGGGCTTGGCTGACCCCCGCTGGCGCCGACCCCCAAATCGTAGGTGAGCCCCGGCTGGAGATTCCAGCGGCGCCGGCGGCGCGCGGCTTGCGGGGGCACCCCGGGGCGCTGGCCCTGTACAGAAACTGCCGCGGCAACTGCTGCCTTCGGCGGCGAGTGAGGGGTGAGGCGAAGAGGAGGCCTCCTCAGAAGGCGGCGGGACTCCTCAGAAGCCCTCGCGCCTTCTGAGAAGCTTTCTGTGTCTTCGGGGAAGGCTCAGAACACTTCTCGAAGGACGGGGGACTTCCGAGCCTTCCGAGAAGGCCCGCCCCTTCTCACTTCCCCCTCGCTCGCCGCCGATGCCTGCAGTAGAGCTGGGGGAACCAGAAGGCACTGATACCACTACTCCCCAGATCTCCTGGGTGCGTTCTGACCAAACTTTCGAGGCGAGTCCAGTGGTGGCGACGAGGGCCTCACAGGAGGCCCAATGAATGGAAAACGAAAGAAAGGCAGCGGATTGGGGTACATTTTCCTCCTCTGACGATTGGCGGCGAGCACGAAGAGGTAAAGGGAGGGGGGAAGGCCTCTTCGAAAGAGGCTGCTTCTCAGAAAGCGCCGGCCTTTCATCTATAGATCAGGCCCGCGCCTTCTAAGAAGCAGGGGTGTTGCTAGGGAGCCTTCCCCCCCACCCTACGGTAGGTTCGTGTGACGATGGTGCGCATAAAGGTCTTTGACACCGCATCGATCATCCAACCCTGAACCAATCGCGGCCACAATTATCAAAGGATTAATTCCGTCGGGTCCCGTGGCGTTACCGTGTCCATCAGTGCTTTCACGTCGTTCTATCTTGCGGAGTTCAGCCTTGAACGCTTTCGCCGGCGCCGCCGGCGCGCCATCGCGGCATGAGCCCACCGTATCCAAAGGTTCCGATCGCCCATGATTTCGATGAGGATCCCGGGGCGGATGCCGGCCTTGCCCACCTCCTGGGCTACTCACGCAGGACGAAAGAGATCTTCCCGTCGAGGCGACAGTGGCGACGAGCGGTTGGCGAGAGAGCAGCTTCGCCACCAGACGCACAGCGTCTGGGCAGGATGCCTGCAGCAGCCAGGGGGTGAGGAGAGATGTACTCGTTTGGGGCGCGAGCCGCGTGCGAGGAGGGTTTGGTGGGGCCCGTGAAACAGCGCGCGACCTGTCTGTGGCAGCTTGCAACCAAACTCCACCTCCTCCCCCTCCTCCTCCCCCTACCTCTCCTCCTCCTCCTCCTCCTCCTCCTCCTCCTCCTCCTCCTCCTCTTCCCCTCTCCCCGTGGAGTCTTAACAGCGGCGGGTTTTGGATGCCGCGGATCCGATTTCCGCCCGTCGGCTGAGTTCACTGAGTACTGAGTCTAAGACAGAGTACCCGTCGGATCCGTGTGAAAACACAGGACGGGCATCAGATCCACAACATCCGAAATCGGATCCGCGCGGAGGGAATTTGATCCGACGCGACACAATTCCAAACTTACTTGATGCGCGCTGTCGGGCCCAAAAAGAAAAAATCTCTCGTCCTGGGGATGTACCAGGTTGACCCAGAAGGGGGTCTTACAAAAAGGGGGTGGTGCAATAGATTTGATGGGATAGACTTGTGGGGTTGCAACACATTTGGGGTATGCAATAAATTCCAGTGCGCAAATGTATTGCTCGATTTTCTCGTGCAATACACTCGTTGCAATTCAGTGCAATAGAATTCTGGAGCAGTACATTTGCAATACAGACAGACAGACGACAAACAGACAGACAGACAGACAGACAGACAGTCCCGCAGAAGGCACCTACGCGGGTGCAGCGGGTGAGCGCCGGGTCGCCGAAAAATCCACGTGCAGTTGCATTGCACGTTTGCAATACAACTGTCCCGAAACTATTACACCAACCCCACTTTTCAGCTGGACCTCCTCTTGGGTCACAAGGAATGTACCCACCCCTTCTGGCTCCCCCGAAGGTCTGGGAGGACCTGCACGGTTTGCCCCGGGGCCGTAGGCGACCCGAGGAGGAGGAAAGAAGAAGAGGTGGAGGAGGGGGAGGGGGAGGAGGAGATGGAG
>CAUYUJ010001601.1:66628-69421 GCA_963575745.1 Prorocentrum cordatum | reverse complement strand
CCTCCTCCTCCTCCTCCTCCTCCTCCTCCTCCTCCTAGCAACAACGGCCACGAGGGCTCACCGAGAGAGCCTCCTGAGGCCCTCTGGAAGGCTCCAGAAACTTCCCAGGGACTTGCCATCGCTCGAACGTCCACTCTCCGCGTAGTTTCTTGTTTCGTGCGGCGTTTTTTTTTTTGCTCGATGATCCAGGGTGCTCCTCGATTGTCCTCGCCGAGAAAATCTGCACACGTCCGAGCGATGCAAGGAGGAGGGCCGAAAAGGGTGAAGAACCTCGACCCCCCATGTTCGACCGCTCCACTGCTCGGCAACATACGGCTACAAAAAAAGATCGCCCCCGCCTGAAAATCTGCAATGATCACTTGCAACCACGGCGGGTGGCAACAAAAAAAATGTGTACGGCACTCTCCGGTTGCATCCACCAGTCCAGGACCCCAAGCCCCAGCCTCGTGGGAAGGAGAAGGAGGAGGTAGGAAGGACGAGCGGGAGGACGAGGCGGTGAAGGACGAGGAAGAGGGCAGGGCGAGAAGGAGGGCGGGAGGAAAGGGAAGAACGCCAGGATGGTTGGAGTGGGGGGGGGGTGCTCGAGCTGGTGAGGAGGAAGAGGGGGAGAGGGGGAGCGGGCCAGGGGGAAGCTGGAGGGATTGGACTGGCGGGATTGACCGAGCCATGCTAGGTCGTGCCCGAAGCATGCAACATCATGCCCAAACGGAATTGCGTGCAACCAAGCTGTCGCTCTCGCGTGCCGCCCCAGCTCGCGCTCAGCTCCTGGCTCGCACCACTGCTCTCGACTTCTCAGCAGCGACGCTCGAAGGGTAGCACCGCATCCCCAAGAGCTTTGAGCACGAGCCAGGGCGAGGGAACAACGAAAGGAGAAGACGCGAGCAGTGAAAGGACCAAAGATGCGATACTCTATCCCTTCGCTGGCGCTCTCGTCGTCCGCCGCACTAGTCCTCTCCTCCTCCTCCTCCTCCTGCTCCTCCTCCTCCTCCTCCTCACCACCACCACCACCACCACCACCACCACCATCATCATCATCATCATCAGCAGCATCATCACCATCATCAGCAGTAGCAGCATCATCCTCATCACCATCTTCATCATCATCAGCATCATCCTCATCATCATCATCATCATCATCATCATCATCATCATCATCATCATCATCATCATCATCATCATCATCATCATCATCATCATCATCACATCATTTTCATCATCATCATCATCATCATCATCATCATCATCATCATCATCATTAGCATCGCCATCATCATCATCATCATCCTCATCTTCATCATCAACATCATCATCATCAGCATCATCGTCATCAGTATCATCATCAGATTCAGCAGCATCATCATCATCAGCAGCAGCATCATCACCAGCATCATCAGCATCACGAGCATCATCCTCATCATCAGCGGCAGCAGCATCATCAGCAGCATCAGCATCAACATCATCAGCATCACCAGCATCATCGTCGTCGTCATCACCATCATCATCAGCGTCATCATCAGCATCAGCATCATCATCATTGTCATCGTCAACATCATCATCAGCATCGTCGTCATCATCATCATGCTAATCAGCATCATCATCAGAAGCACTATCAGCACCATCATCAGCATCATCAGCATAGACATAATCAGCATCATCAACATCAGCATCATCATCGTCGTCATCATCGTCAATGCCAACATCATCTCCATTACAAGCATTATCATCACCATCTCCATCATCATCATCATCATCATCATCATCATCATCATCAGCAGCACCATCATCATCAGCATCAGCATCATCGTCATCATCAGCTGCATCAGCATCTCCATGATATCCAGCAGCAGCAGCAGCATCGTCCGTCGTCGGCCTCATCGTCATCCGCATCATCAGCATCATCGTCAGCATGATCAGTATCATCCTCATTACCATCATGAATCATCTCAATCAGCATTATCTTCGGAATCATCAGCAGCATCACCAGAATCCTCAGTCGTCGGCGGCGTCGTCGTCGACATCATGATCGTCATAGTCATCAGAAGCATCATAATCAGCAGTACAATGATAGCCGTCCTAATCCTCGTCATCGCCATATCTATCATCACACCACCAAAATCAGCACTTCAGCATCAGCATGCTCATCATCGTCTCATCATCATCAGCATCTCATAGCTGCATGTTTTGATTTTATATCATCATCATCTATCATCATTCTCATCATCATCTGCCATCATAATCTAATCATCATCATCATCATCATCATCATCATCATCATCATCATCATCATCATCATCATCATCATCATCATCATCATCATCATCATCATCATCAATCACCATCACCATCGTCACAATCATCACCATCATCAACAGCAGAAGCAGCATCAGCATCCGCATCAGCAGCATCAGCATCAGCATCAGCATCAGCATCATCAGCATCAACATCATCACCCTCATCGTCGTCAGAATCATCATCACCATCAGCATCAGCACCATCATCATCTGCATCATCATCAGCAGCAGCATCATCATCATCGTCACCGTCATCGTCATCGTCATCGTCGTCATCATCAGCATTATCAGCATCAGCATCATCAACATCAGCAAAATCATCCTCAAGATCATCCTTATCCTAATCATCCTCATCCTCATCCTCCTCCTCCTCCTCAACATCACCATCATCATCACCATCCGCCCGCTCCCACCTCTCCTCGCTCCTCCTCGTACCACCGCCGCCAGAACCACTGCCCCAGGCAGAGTGAAAGCAGATGTGACAGTTTGCCGTGCTTCTCCG
>CAUYUJ010001601.1:56628-64128 GCA_963575745.1 Prorocentrum cordatum | reverse complement strand
ATCATCATCAGCATCAGCATCATCATCATCATCATCATCATCATCATCATCATCATCATCATCATCATCATCACATCGACATGATCGTTCGCATCGCCATCGTCACCATGACCATCAGGATCAGCAGTGGAGGTGGTCTTGATGATCAGCGTTGTCAGTGAGAGGAGAACCCAGGGGGAGAGCCGAGAGGAAGGGCGGGGGGAGAGGGCCAGGGGCAGGAGGGGGCCACGAGGAGCGCGGAGGGAAGGGCCGAGGGGGGATCCGAGGGCCGAGGCGGGGGGGCCTACTGGGGGGGGGGGGGGGGGCGCGGGGAGCCCCGAGGGGGGGGCGACGGCGAGGGGAGGCGCGCAAAAGGGGGGGGGAGGATGGGAAGGCTTCTCAAAGGAGAAGCCTTCCCGCCTACCCCCTACCCCCTCCCGCGCGTGGCCGACGGAGGGCCGAGTGGGAGGCGAAGGAGCGGGCCGAGGGCGAGGATCGGAGGAAGAGAAAGCTGCACGAACACAAACTATTTACCAGCCTGGAACATATCCCTATCCCTATGTTGGGCATCGCCTCATCACGATGGTGATCTTAGGGATTTCCTCGGTTTCTGAGGGCGAATCCCTAAGATTGTCATCGCCTTTTGGCGTGTCAATCTTAGGGATAGGGATACGTTCGAGGCTGGTAAACTATCGAGGCTCCGCGCGGCTTCCTTGGATCTGAGCTCGACCCCCCTCCCGGGAGCGCGCCAGGGGGCGACGCCGGAAGCACCGCCGGGGGGCCCAGGCGCCGATCCAAGAAAGCCGCGCGGAGCTCCAACAGGTCATGGCAGGGCTGAACCTCAACGGCGTTTGTCGTTTTCGTTTCGTTTTCGTTTTCCTTCGTTTTGTCTTCAACCCGCCTGTAACGCAAAACGAGATCGAGACGAAAACGGCCCACGAGACAAAAACGGCCCACGAGATGGCTATGCCGATGTGCTTCTGCTTCGAAAGACCCGAGTGGGGGGGCCAAAGGGAGGGGGGGGGCCTCCGAGGGGGGGAGCGGCGCGGCAGGCCGCGGGCCGGCCGCGCGGCGCAGCGGCGGAGCAGGCGCCTTCCTCTCCCGGGCGCGCCGGCGCTTCTCGCCCGGGGCGCAGAGGTGGCAGAACCTGGCGAGGCGAGGAAAGGGGCCGCATGTGAACCCTACCCCTACCCCCCACGATTTCTGAGGGGGAGGGTGGGGTTCACTTGTTTCGGCTACTACTACTACCACTACTACCACTACGACTACTTTACTTACACCACTACTACTACTATATACTAATACTACTACTATACTTACTACTACTACTACTACTACTACTACTACTACTACTACTACTACTACTACGACGACGACGACGACGACGGACGACGAAACGACTACGACGACGACGACTATTACTACTACCTACTACAACTATACCATACTATTACCACTACTACCACTACTTACTACTTATACTACTACTACTACTTTACTACTACTTATACGTCCGACGACGACGACGACGACGACGACGACGACGACGACGACGACGACGACGACGACGACGACGACGACGACGACGACGACGACGACGACGAGGACGACGACGACGACGACGACGACGACGACGACGACGACTACTACTACTACTACTACTACTACTACTACTACTACTACTACTACTACTACGATTACTACTAATACTGCTACGACCGCTACTACTTGCCGTGCTGGACCCCTGCGAGGAGGCCAGCACCAGCTGACAATCCAGGGCTGCTCCCGCCCATCCCGGGCGCTGGCCCCGCCCCCGGGGCGAGCACGGCATGCCACCGTCTTGAGAGCACGTGCCGAGCTCCTGCAGCCACTGTTTCCCACCCATTCGGTCCTCGGAAGGTCGCACGCCCAGTCTGTGAGAGCACGTGACGCGACTTCTCCGTGCCGCCTCCCGAGGTTCGCGGCGAACCAGAGCAACGCAAGATGAGGAGAGGGCAGAGGCGGGGGGAAGTCTGCGGAGCGGCGGTGGGGATAGCAGCAGCAGGAGGCAGGAGGCAGAAGGACGACGACGGCGCAGGCGACGGTGGCGGCGGCGGCGGCGACGGCGGCGGCCGCGGCTGCGGCGAGGAGAACGACGGACGACGAGGACTGGATGGCCAGGGGCAACAAACACAGCGGCCGGAAGCGTGCCCGCGCAGCCTGCAGGAGGGGCCGCCTTCACAGCCAGCTGGCCGCCAGGCGAACGCGCAGGGCCGGCACTCGCCTGGGGGAGAAGAGGGGCTGAGCTTCGACTGGACGTGGGCATTGCGAATGCAGGCCTCCGAGTGGCCAGCAGGACTGCCCAGTGGGGCAACTCTGAGAGCGAAACTTCTATAGGAGGTTCCTTTCAGAGCGGCGGGAAAATAGTCCTGACCGGGGAGTCCTCGCTAGCTTGGGCACCCCCAATGGTGATGGGTTGGAAGAGGGCGGTAGGAGGGTGGAGAAACTTGTTTTCGGGCGGCCAACTCTACCGAACATATGGCCGGGCCCGACCCACACATGCGCCGTCCGGGTTCTTCAATACGGAGTCCCGTCCCTGGAAGTCCCGACCCTTTCCCAGGGGCCGTTTTCTCATCGCGATTCGCTGTTTGACAATCCTGAGGCATGGCGAATGTCCGCACGGGCCGAAGACGACACAAACCGACCGTCGTGAGCATGTCCGGGGCACCACCGAGGGACACCGAGGGGACGGCTTCACGGCTTCCCAGCGGATGAAGACAGAACACCGCAGCGCTCGGTCGGCCGTGCCGCACGCAGGCGATCCGCCGACAGGGGAAGGGAGGGAGAAGGACGCCGCACCAGCCAACTCCCCGCCAGCATGTGTTCCTGCATGTTGCTGGATATGCGTTCTGTGGCAACTGCGGCGTTTTCTCCAGCGGCCGGGGTAAGAAGCTCTGCTTGTGCTGCGACGGCGAGCCTGCGAGCCCGCAGGTCAAGTCTCAGCGTGGGAGGAGGAGCCTCCTCGCGCGACAGGGCGGCGCCCGGGCGCGCTGGGGGGGAGCGACTCGCGCGCCTGGCAGCTTCCCTGGCGCGGGCTGGCGGCGCTCCGTCGCGAGGGAGACGCTTCGCGCGTCGCGTCGGCGGCGACCTCTAGGAGACGACATGCGAGCCCTACCCCATACCCCGCCACGATTTCTGAGGGGGAGGGTGGGGTTCGCTTCGCTCGGGAGCTCTCGAGCGAAGAGAACCCCAGCCTCCCCCTCAGAAATCGTGGCGGGGTATGGGGTAGGGCTCGCATGTGGCCCCCTGGATCTCGGGATGCTGTCTCGGCGCCGTGGTCTCCGCCCGCGCACGGGATGGCGCCTCGCTGCGCGACACTGGAGACGCGCGCGCGGGGATCTCCCCGGTGAAGCGCCGCGGATGTGTGCGCACCGCTGCCCGACCACCGCGTAGGGGGAGGAGGAGGAGGAGGAGGAGGAGGAGGAGGAGGAGGAGGAGGAGGAGGAGGAGGAGGAGGAGGAGGAGGAGGAGGAGGGGGGCCTGCATGAGCAGAATATGGAAGCGTTTTGACGGAATCGCTCGAGGCGCCTGGGATCCTTCGGGCGCTCACAAAGCAGCAGGCTCCCCTGTGGCTTCGAATGCTTCCAAGTGGTGCCACGTGGCTCCCTTTTGACAGCGTCGCATCTGCGGGCATTCCGCTGCACGGCCACCACGCGGGGTGGTCGGGTGGCTCTGAAAAAAATCTCGATCGAGGGTGTCTTCTGGATCCGCCGGGCTGCGTCGGGATTCATCAGGACGCCCAGGGTCCCTCAAGATTGCTCCAGATCCCTCGGAATTCTTGAGGATGCATCGGGACTCCTCTGGACTCTGCAGAGTCCTTTGATACAACTCAGAACATCCCTGAGCTCCACTGGGCTCCTGTTGATTGATATGTTCCGGGATTCCGCGGGCTTCTTTTGGATTCCTCAGGAGTCATCAAGTTCTCTCGCAAGGTTCCATGCGGTTCCTCTGGCGGCATCGCAACGGCGACGCATCGCCTGTGACATCCTGGGGCCAACTGTTGCCTCGTGGGGGTCCTTGGGGGTCCTGGGGCTTCCTGGGCTTCCCTGTTGTTCACTGGAGTTTCCTGGGGCTCCCTTCCTGAAGTTCCCTGGGACCCTCTGGGCCTTCTGGGAGCCTCCAGTGGTTCCCTAGGCTCCCTGACGTCTCTTGGTGCTCACTGTGACTTCCTGTGGGTTCCTGAGGCTCCCTGGGGCTCCCTGGGGCTTCCCAGCGCCTCATGGGGTTCCTTGAGGTTCCCTGGGGGAGTCCTGGGGTTTCCGTGAGCTCTTCGAAGCTCCTTACGACTTCCTGGAGTTCTGAGACTGCATGGGATTCCCTCGGGTTTCCTGAAGGCTCCTGCGGTTCCCTCTGTTGTGGTTCCCTGGGAATTCCTGTGGCTTCCTGGCACCCTCCGTAGCCTAGAGCTTCCTGAGGCTCCCTGGGGTTTCCAGGGGTCTCCCAGAGCTCTTGAATCTCCCTATGGCTTCCCGAAGATTTCTCAGACTCCCCGGGCTTTCCTGGGGCGTCCTGGGGTCCCTTGGGGATCCTGCGATTCCCTGTGGCTCCCTGGAGTTTCCTGGGCGCTCCTGGAATCTCTGGGGCCGCTTGGGGGTCTTTGGGGTTCCCTAGGGCTTCATGGGAGGCCCTGCCATCTCCTGAAACATCCGGCGGGCTCATGTAGCTCCTGGGAGCATGTCCTGTAACCTTCTGAGCATTCGTGGAAGCTCCTGTGGCTCCACTGGAGGATCCGCCGGCCCCCTTGCGGGGCCATCAGGCTGCGAGGATTAAGGTTGCTGCTCCCTGCACAAGTTCTTCTGCTTCCTATTGTAAATTGTTACTGTCCGCGCGAGGGGGGGGAGCCGAAAAGGGCCCTGGTAAGCGTCCCCCAGGAGTGTTCTCAGAATTTCTGGGGGGGCGTGGGACATGTAAACATACATAAGTTTCGTGCCCCCAAGCCATAATCCCTTGCAAATTACTTTGTACTCGCGCCCCCGAGGCCACGATCCCTTGTAATTTACACCACATTTGCATCTCCGAGGCCACGATCCCTTGTAAATTACTCCACATTCGCGCCCTCGAGGCCACGATCCCTAGTAATTTACACCACATTCGCGCCCCCGAAGCCACGATCCCAAGTCATTTACATAATTTTCGCACCCCCAAGGCCACGATCCCATGTAAATTACAACAAATTCACGCCCCTGACGCCACGATCCTTTGTAAATTACGCAGCGGGCGCGCCCCCGAGGCCACGAATCCGCCTTGCGGAGGCTGCCGAAAAGGCACTCCCCCTTTCCAAAGCAGAAACGGTAATTTTCTGTATTGGGATATGTGCTCCGCTGGTATTCTTTTGCCCCCCCCCGTTTCTGGAAAATTCAGCGGTGGGTTCCACATTCACCCCCCCAGGCCACGATCCCTCGTAAGTTACGCCACATTTGCGCCCCCGAGGCAACGATCCCGCGTGAATTACGCCACATTCGCGCCCCCGAGGCAACGATCCCTCGTAAATTACGCCGGTGTCGCGCCCCCCAGGCCACGGTCCCTCGCGTCCCCGAGGCCACGATTCCCTGCAAATTACACCAAATTCGCGCGCACCTCCCACGCTACGAATCCACCTCGCGGAAGCTGTCCAAAGGCGCCACTCCTTCTCCAGGGCACAAACATGATGGACCCACGAACCCGGAAAGGGATATAGACATGCGCAGCATGGTCACGTTTTCACGATACCCAACTGGGCGACACCTCACAAAACATCCCACGAGACACCCCGCGAAACATCCCACGAGACACCTCGCGAAACATTCCACGAGACACCTCGCGAAACGTTCCACGAGACACCCCGCGAAACATTCCACGAGACACCCCACGAAACATTCCACGAGACACCCCACGAAACATTCCACGAGACACCCCACGAAACATTCCACGGGGGTGCGACTGGGTGTGGTCGTGCTGGGGTGTGGTCTTGCTGGGGTGTGGTCGTGCTGGGGGGGTGGTCGTGCTGGGGGGTGGTCGTGCTGGGGCGTGGTCGTGCTGGGGCGTGGTCGTGCTGGGGCGTGGTCGTGCTGGGGTGTGGTCGTGCTGTGGTGAGGTCGTGCTGGGGTGGTCCGCACCCTGTGATTTAGCACCGCGAGCAACGACAGGCAACCACTCAACCAGGACAACCACGAGGAGACGCGTAACGCACGCAACGGTACGGGCGCCACTCATCAAACACACAGGGAGTCCGTGGCTGCATCGGTTGAGTGGTTGCCTGTCGCCGCCCCCTGGGCGGATCCCCCTCGTAGTCGTCGTCGTCGTCGTCGTCGTCGTCGTCGTCGTCGTCGTCGTCGTCGTCGTCGTCGTCGTCGTCGTGCTGGGAGGTGGTCGTGCTGGGGAGTGGTCGTGCTGGGGCGTGGTCGTGCTGGGGCGTGATCGTGCTGGGGCGTGGTCGTGCTGTGGTGTGGTCGTGCTGGGTGTGGTCGTGCTGGGGTGTGGTCTTGCTGGGGTGGGGCCGTGCTGGGGTGGGGTCGTGCTGGGGTGTGGTCGTGCTGGGGTGTGGTCGTGCTGGGGTGGGGTCGTGCTGGGGTGGGGTAGTGTTGGGGTGTGGTCGTGCTTGTCGTGCTGGGGTGTGGTCGTGCTGGGGTGTGGTCGTGCTGGGGTGGGGTCGTGCTGGGGTGTGGTCGTGCTGGGTCTTAGCACCCCTGTGACACCGAGCGCCTCGGGGGAGGGGAATGCGGGGCGCCCCTATAAACCCCGAAGACCGGCTGTGCAGAGCGCCAGCTGCAAGGACCCACGTGTTTTCACGCTTGTTCCGCTCTGGCGCGAAAAGGACCCACGTGTTTTCACGCTTGTCCCGCTCTGAGGCGAAAGGGACCCACGTGTTTTCACGCTTGTTCCGCTCTGGGGCGAACGGGACCCACGTGTTTTCACGCTTGTTCCGCTCTGGCGCGAAAGGGACCCACGTGTTTTCACGCTTGTTCCGCTCAGGGGCGAAAGGGGCCCACGTGTTTTCACGCTTGCTCTGGCGCGAAAGGGACACACGTGTTTTCACGCTTGTTCCGCTCAGGGGCGAAAGGGACCCACGTGTTTTCACGCTTGTTCCGCTCTGAGGCGAAAGGGACCCACGTATTTTCACGCTTGTTCCGCTCAGGGGCGAAAGGGACCCACGTGTTTTCACGCTTGTTCCACTCTGGGGCGAAATGGGCCCACGTGTTTTCATTACGTAAAAACACACGGATTCGTCCCCCTGGAGAGGGCGAATCTATAGGCACATACGTAACAAAACAAGCGTTTCGCTCGAGACATCCTCGGCAAACTCTGCGGAGCAAGCGTTTCGCTCGAGACATCCTCAACGCACGAAAAAGTGGCCCGCACCCTGTGATTTATCGATCGGGATTTCAAAAACAAGCGTTTCGCCTGGACATCCTCAAATTTTAATCCGCCGGCCTCCTTCGACCTCGATATTTATCAGGGAAAGAATCCGCCGGCCTCCTTCAAGTTGGGCACGGGGGGATTGTT
>CAUYUJ010001601.1:35000-51528 GCA_963575745.1 Prorocentrum cordatum | reverse complement strand
CTCCTCCTCCTTCTCCTCCTCCTTCTCCTCCTCCTCCTCCTCCTCCTCTTCCTCCTCCTCCTCCTTTTCCTCATGTTCCTCTTTTCCGTTTCCTCCACCTCCCCTTCTTCCTCCTCCTCCTTCTCCCCGCCCTCGGCCGAGGCTCGCGAAGCTCTCGCGCGCCACCCGACTTCAGATCCTGACTATCGGGCGTCGGGGAGCATCGGCGGTGTCAGAGCAGAGAGAGAGAGAGAGAGAGCGAGAGAGCGAGAGAGAAAGAGAGAGAGAGAGAGAGAGCGCGAGAGAGAGAGAGAGACCAAGCCGTGGATCTCCCGACGGGGGGAAGGATCCAGAATGCGCAGCCTTTCCGACCTAGCTGCGGACCCCCCGACGAGAGGGGCGATCCCGATGGCGTGGTCTTCTCCGGCAGTGCCCATGTCCGAGGGCTCTCTACGTGCGGGTCCTGGCCTTCCTGGCCCAACCCCGCGGGTTACGCCAGGGCCTCGTCGGGAAGCTCATGCACGACCCTCCTGTGCATGCGGGCCCCGCCCGGGCGGTGCGGATTCCTCTCGGCCGCAGGGGCAAGCTGGAGGGGCCGTTCCTCGGTGAAGCTCTGCCTCCCCCTCCTCGTGCTCCTCCACCTTCCCCTCCTTCTCCTCCTCCTCCTCCTCCTCCTCCTCCTTGTCCACGTTGTCCTCCTCTTCCTTGTCCACATTATCTTCCTGGTCCTCCTCCTCCTCCTCCTCCTGCTCCTCTCCCTCCGACTCTCCTCCTCCTCCTCATCCTCCTCCTCTGCATGTTTACTCCTCCAAATTCCCATGGCCGTTCCCTCCACCACCTCTTCCTCCTCCTGGCCCTCCCCCCTCTTCTTCCTCCTCCTCCTCTCCTCCTCCTACTCCTCCTCCTCCTCCTCCTCCTCCTCCTTCTCCTCCTCCTCCTCCTCCTCCTCCTCCTCCTCCTCCTCCTCCTCCTCCTCCTCCTCCTCCTCCTCCTCCTCCTCCCTCCTGGCCCTCATTTCCCCATATGGGCGCCGACAGCGGCGAGGACGGCGGCGGTGGCGGCGGCGGCGGCGGCGGACGCCGCGCGCGACGGCGGCAGGCGACAGCCGCCGCGGTGCCGCAGGGCGGCGCGCCCACCGCCTTCGGGCAGCCCTCCGGGCGGCGAGCGCTCCCCGCCCGAGGAGGACCGAGGCGGAGGAGGATCGAGGAGGATGAGAGCCGAGGAGGAGTGTCGAGGAGGATGAGGGCCGAGGAGGAGGATCGAGGATGAGGGTCGAGGAGGAGGAGGGTCGAGGAGGAGTGTCGAGGAGGATGAGGGCCGAGGAGGAGGATCGAGGATGAGGGTCGAGGAGGAGGAGGGTCGATGAGGAGGAAGGAGGAGGATGAGGGCCGAGGAGGAGGATCGAGGATGAGGACCGAGGAGGAGGAGGGTCGAGGAGGAGGAAGGAGGAGGAGGAGGAGGGTCGAGGAGGGGGAGCGAGGAGGAAGATCATCGCGCCTCGCGCGTCGCGGTCTGGGCCGGCGCGGCTGCCCCTCTCCAGGGGGGCGGCGCCATGGCTCGCGCATTGCGGGGCGCGATGGGCGATGTTTTGGGTGACCTGCGCACCGCACAGGAGCATGCTACCGCGTAAGAGCAGCGACAGGCAGCGAGGGATGGAGAGGTGGGGGGCCCGCGTTGGGCGTCGGCTCTTGCGTTTCTGCTCCTCTCTCTCTCTCTCTCTCCGTTTCGTTGTCATCAGGCCTCTTGGGGGAGGGGGGAGAGGAGGGGGAGAGCCTCGCCGTTGCGCTTGGCTGCGGCTCGAGAAGCCAGCCAGGATGGGCCTCAGGAGGGGTCCAGAGGCCCGCGATGCCCAGCCTCCCGAGCGTGCTGGTGGTCGCGGCGCTGCTGGGATGCGGCGCGCAGGTGTCCGCAGTGGACGCGATCGCCCTCCCAGACCCTGCGCCGCTAAGTCTTCCGCCGGCGTTCGCCTCGCACATGGTCCTGCCTGCCGGCGCGCATGTCACCGTCCAGGGCCGAGCAGGGCACGGAGCCGGTCACCGTCGTCGCGAGGCGTGCGTCGCCGGCGGACGGCTTGGCCACTGCGAAGGGTGACGAGTTTGACGGCAGGTGGAATGCGACTCTGCCCGCCATGGATGTTTCCATCGATCCAGTGGAGTTCACCATCACGTCGTCCACGGCGCAGACCACTCGAGAAGACGTTCGCATCAGCGACATGTGCATCTGCGTCGGCGCGGGCAACATGGGCTCGCCCGTGAGCAGCCTGGACAACAACGAGACCAGGGAGGCCCTCGGGCTGGCTTTGAAGCTGGGCGGCAGCCTTCGCATCATGCGGGTCGAGCCAGGCCACACGTCGAGGGAGAGCTTCGCTGCCGAAGTGCCGTGGCAGCGGGCGGAGCCGCTGGAGGGCGGGTCGACCGCCAGCTTCAGTGCGCTCTGCTATTACTTCGGGGCGGCGGCGCTGAAAGCCCGGCCGACCGCGCCCGTGGGGCCGGTCCAGGCCACGGTGGAGAACGGCCAGAGCCGGCAGTGGGCTCGGGCCGAACAGAAGGGGGGGATAGGGAACGGGGGGGGTACGAAATCTGCTGCGTCCAGCTGGTTTCGGCCCCGCCGCCGGGCCCATTCGTCGATACATGGGCGCCTCCCGGCGCCGGGAGGCGCCGGGAACATCAGCTACGTGAGCTGAGTCTCAAACCCCCTTCTTGCTATCCCCCCCTTTCGCCCGGCCCGATGGGCGCACCCGGGCTCCTTCGAGAAGTGCGCCGAAGTCGCCCTCGACGGCCGCGAGGCGTCGATCTGCGGGGACTCCATGCTGAAGCCCCTGTCTGCGCCGAGGGGCGCGTGCGCGCGATCCTCAGCGACCTGGAGGTGCCCTCGACCTGCGTGTCGGTCGGCTCGATGGGCCCGACGCCGCAGCGGTGGCGCCCGGAGGGCCCGGAGGGCGGCGTGCCCGCCGCGACGCGCAATTATCAGGAGAGGAAAAACACACAGACACACTGAAGCCTCGCTTCCCCAGGAAATAGGGGAAGATATGGGGAGTGGGGGGGGGAGACAGACACCCCGAAACTATGGGAAGATATGGGAACATATGGGAAGTGGGGGGGGAAATAGGGAAAATAGGGGAAAGCATAGGGGAATCTTCTTATGTGTGTGGATTTATTTTTGTGTGCCCCCTTCGAATTAGGCGCCGTGCCCCGCCCGCCCCAAGTTCGCGGGCGGCAGGGCGGGCTGGGGCCTCGGCGGGGGGGCGGCGACGGCGCCCGGGCCTGCCCTCGCTGGCGCGGCGGCCGCGTCGACGACCCTCTGCGCTCCGATGCCCAGCGACCCCTGCGGCGGCTCGCCCTGGCAGGCGCGAGGAGGCCCGGCGCGCCCTGCTCCGCGCGGGGGCCCGCTCCCGGGCCGCGCCGAGGCGGGCCCTCCTCGAGGCCGCCGCGCGCGTGCCATGGCGCGCGTGCAGCGAGCCTGCGGGGCGCCTTCCGCTTCGGCCAGCGGGGGCGGCGGTCTCGGAGGGTTCGCGCGCAGGACCTGCATCCGGATCGTCTGCGACGGGGCGATGTCAGGGCCCCGTAGACCCGGACACGCTAGACCCGGACACTCAATATCCCTCGAAACCAATTTTTCCAAACGGCGGCACGAACAAGATACTGCACTGCAGCATTTTCAGAATTTTCCCGGACACAGGCCCCAAAAGCCTGCAAAACCCCCTTCAACCCGGACGCACACCCGAATCCTGCAGTGCAACAAACAAACAATGCACGGGTGCTGAAAACCGTGACTTTGCAGGAAAGGATGTCGTTCCCTTGGTTTTCCGTGTCCTGGTTTATCTGTGACCTGGTCTCTCTGGGGGCCTGACGACGGAGCCCTGGCCCGAGATCTGGCCGATCGCTGGGCGTGTGAGCCTGGCCCGGGTCAACGGCTTCCAGCTCCACGTCACCACGGCGCCGGAGAGGGAGGGGCCCCCCTGGAAGTGGCAGGTGACCAGGGTGAAGGGCGATAGGGAGCAGCTGAACATCACGATTGGTTTCCCGGGGTTGGGCGCCCATATCGGTGTTCCCACGCCGTGGCCTGGCAGACTGGAGTACGGCGGACACCGCCTTCCCATTATGCCCCTTGTCAGCAGCGGGACGGGCCAGCCGGCGCACTTCTCCATCGTTGTGCCCTTTGGGGACGGCGCCAAGCACGGCTTGCCCAAGGCGGAATTCAGACCTTGACCGGGAGGCCTTTATCGAGTGGGCACCACCGAGTGGGCGCCATCGAGCGGGCATCATCGAGAGGGCAGCACTGATCAAGTTCGGACTGGCACATCGAGTGGGCACCACGTCGGGTTGCTGTCCTGCTCGTGCATCCCGGTCAAGAGTCACCCGCCGTTGACGGCCCCTTGAGCTGGAAGATCACGGCGGCGACCCGCTGCCAGAGGGGGTGATCGCCTGCGCCAGTGCTCACACACCCGCTTCGATGCCGATCGAGGGCGCCTCCGCGCACCAGCCGTGCCGCTTCCGGCTTCGCCCAGCCGCGCCCGACTCGGCCGAGCATCGGCTCGACCGCCTGGCGAGGGCGCCGCGAGGCCCCGGGCGGCGGGGCTCGGCTCAGGTCGGGCCTGTCCCCCTGCAGGGGGATTTTCGACGAAAAATAAAAGATACACCACAAATAGTCCAAACATAGTCTGGGGAAATATTTTTTGAATATTTGTTTGCCTTTTTTTGTTTTTTGTGGGTATTGTTTTTTATTCTTCGTCCAAAGTCCCCATGTAGGGGGACCCGCCCGACATGAGGCTCGGCGGGCGGGGGGCTCACTGACGCTGCTGTCGTTGGCGCACGGTGTCGCTCCGCCCGGCTCCAGGAACGTCGAGCCTCGGCGGCTTCGGAGCGCGCAGCGAAGATATACAGGCTGCCTCAGCACAGCTGCGCTCACAGGACACGTGTCCGTTCATCCGCGGATTGTTCGATGTAGGACATGATGTCTGCGATTCCGCAGAATGATCCTCCTCCTCAGCTACGCTCACAGGACACATGTCCGTTCATCCGCTGATTGTTCGATGTAGGACATGATGTCTGCGATTCCGCAGAATGATCCTCCTCCTCCTCCTCCTCCTTCTCCTCGCCCCTCAGTGGGGATCGAGGATCTTCCAAGGCGAGGACGACGATGTGTACCAAGGAGGGGAAGGAGGAGTGAGACCAGACGAAACCCAGGATGTATCAACGGTGCTGCAACGCACCCTCCCGCCCCAAGCCCTCAGGAAAGGTCCCTGCAAGCATCTCTCTCCGCTGGGAGAGAAGCGAGTGCAGCTCGCGGGCGGGAGCGCGAAATACAGATCTGGCCACACCGCCAAAGTCGGGGGAGCGTAAGACCCGGGTTTGCCAGGACTCGGGTTCGCCGTCGTTTTTTGACGACCGCGCCTCGGATTTTGACGAGGAGGAGTTTCGTGGGATGTCTGCAGCGGGAGGCCTCGTCAAAATGCAGGCTCGGCCTCGTCATGTTTTGACGACCTCGTCGGGGATTTCCGAGTCCCCTGTACCCAGGTCTTACGTCCCCCTGATAAAGGCACGCTGGCCGCACGCTCTCCTCTCTGCTCACGCATCGACTGGTGCAAAAGGCCTACCCGACCTTGACGGACGAGCGTCCAGTGGGCCTGCCGCTCGGGCGAGATCCCAGGCTGTATAGAGAATCCGCGAGCCATCTCGCCAGCTGAGCGACGTGCAAAGAGCTAGGATGTGAAGGCTTGAGGACCTCCTCCTCCTCCTCCTCCTCCTCCTCCTCCTCCTCCTCCTCCTCCTCCTCCTCCCTCCTCCCTCCTCCCTCCTCCCTCCTCCCTCCTCCCTCCTCCTCCCTCCTCCTCCTCAGTCCTCCTCCCTCCTCCTCCCTCCTCCTCCGTGTCCGGCGACAGCCCCGTTTCGAGAAGCATCAGGCCTCCGTCCGTTGGAGCGTTGCAGCTTCAAAGTCTCGGCACTAGAATCGAGGGTCACCTCAAGCGAGCGCCCCACTCTTCGAAGGAGCCGCCGTCTATCCTTGCCACTGCTGTACGGTTTGTAAGCTCGGGTGGGAAACATGCGAGCAGGTCTCAGGCGAGAGCCCCATGTTGAAAACGAGCCGGGCTCAATCCTTAACTGTCAGCGGATATTGTGCGATTGCGCGCGGCGCGTAGGCGAGAGCCGCATGTTGAAAACGAACGGAGCACCATCTGTGCATCTATCCGAAACTTTGAGAAAACACATGTGCGCGGCACCCAGGCGAGAGTAACATGTTGAAAACGCCCGTTTGTCCATTCTCAGAGTTGTTGATATTCAAAGCATGAATGCGCGCGGCGCCAAAAGGAGAGCCGCATTGTGGAAACGGCGGGCTGTTCGGTGCTGGCCACATCTGCGTTTCAGGACTATCAGCTGCAAGGATTTCTCAGTTCAGTTGGGCCCACGGACGCGCTTGGTCTTTGGTTGTGCGGCCCCTTACACGGTCTTCTGAACGGCCGTCACTGCGCTGCAGGCCTCCCGTGCGCCGCGTGTTCTCCCAAGCTCTTACACGGCCGCCGTGCACCGTTCCAAGGATGTGTTCAACAAGCTCTGGCTCCAGCATCCCGCTGCTTGTACTTGTACGCGGCCTGCACGTCCTCTCGGCGGCACCCCAGCGGCTCTGCCCTCGCCCCCGTTCCGCTCCTCCTCCTCCTCCTCCTCCTCCTCCTTCTCCTCTTCCTCCTCCTCCTCCTCATCCTCCTCCTCCTCCTCCTCCTCCTCCTCCTCCTCATCCTCCACCGTGCCCCGAATTGCTTCGGCGCGCCCCGCCTTCAGCCCGATCGGCGCCTGTCCGCTTACGCACCTTTTGCGCTCGCGGACTTCAAAGTCTGGTGGTGTGGCAGGTCCTCGGCAGTCACCTCCGCGGGGAGGAGGAGAGGAGGAGGAGAGGGAGGGAGGGAGGGAGGCTGAGGGAGGGAGGGAAAGAGGAGGAGGAGGAAGAGGAGGAGAAGGAGGAGGGGGAAGAGGAGGTGGAGGAAGAGAAGGCATTTACATGCCGCGAGGGTCCTCGCCAGACCCCGCTGCCGGCCCGGCCCGTCCGTGCGTCCGTCCGTCCGTCAGGCGTCGTCGTCATCAAAGGGGGCGAGGGCAGGTGAGGGGAGGGAAAGGAGGGGAGGGGCAGAGAGGGCCGACGGGGCAGAGGGAGGAGCAGGGAGGCAGAGTGAGGGGAGGAGGAAAGTCTCCCTCCCAGCTCCCGCCGTGCTCGGCGGGTCGTCGACCCGCCTGCGCCCCGCCTCCCGCACGGACCGGCGGCCCCGCCCCCGGCTGTGGCTGCGAATCCTGCTTGCCGCAGCGGGGTGGCTGCGGGGCGCCACCATGCAGCCAGCGCTGCACCCTGCGCCGCCGGACGCGGCAGGGGCCCCCCCTTGCGCGATGCGCGGCAGCACCCTGCCGCGCTCGCCCTGCCCAGGCGTTCCCGATGTCTCTGTTTGTGCACAGCCAGCGGCGCCGCCTGTGAGCCCGAAGGGGACACTCCTTCCTCCCACGGCGCCGCCGATGGCAAGCCGTTTAGCCCCTGGGACCTCGGGGGATGAACGTGAGAACAGGAGGTAGAGGAGGGTGACGACGATGTCGACGAGGACGATGACGACGACGACGACGACGACGACGACGACGACGACGACGACGACGACGACGACGACGACGACGACGACGACGACGATGTAGACGACGGCCGCGCCCCTACAGGCTCATGGGACACCTTGACGTCCGTCGTCGCATTTTTTCCCAACCATCCTGTGGTGTGGGGTCCTCGTTTTGAAGAGACAGCGCCCCGCGTCCTCCCTCCTTCTCCTCCTCCTCCCTCCTCCCCCTCCTCCCTCCTCCCCTTCCTCCCTGCGTTTCGCCCACCCAATAAAGCGCTTCGTGGCCCCATGGGGAGCTCCACCGAAGGTCCCAGTTCTGCCGGCCGCATGCGTCCCGCACACCCAGTACAGCAGTTCGTGGCCCTCCTCCCCCATGAGTTTTTCTTCTTTTTTTCCTCATCCCTGCGTTCCACCCACCCAGTACAGCGCTTCGTGGCCCCATAGGCAGCCCCACCGAAGGTCCCAGTGCTGCCGCCCGCATGCGTCCCGCACACCCAGTACAGCGGTTCGTGGCCCTTCTCCCCCTTTCCCTGCGTTTCACCCACCCAGTACAGCGCTTCGTGGCCCCATAGGCAGCCCCACCGAAGGTCCCAGTGCTGCCGTCCGCATGCGTCCCGCACACCCAGTACAGCGGTTCGTGGCCGTCCTCCTCCTTTCCCTGCGTTCCACCCACCCAGTACAGCGCTTCGTGGCCCCATAGGCAGCCCCACCGAAGGTCCCAGTGCTGCCGCCCGCATGCGTCCCGCACACCCAGTACAGCGGTTCGTGGCCCTTCTCCCCCTTTCCCTGCGTTTCACCCACCCAGTACAGCGCTTCGTGGCCCCATAGGCAGCCCCACCGAAGGTCCCAGTGCTGCCGTCCGCATGCGTCCCGCACACCCAGTACAGCGGTTCGTGGTCCTCCTCCCCTTCCTCCCTGCGTTCCACCCACCCAGTACAGTGTATGGTGGCCCCATCGGGAGCCCCACCGAAGGTCCCAGTGCTGCCGCCCGCACGCGCCCCCCACACCCAGTAAAGCAGTTCGTGGCCCCACAGGAAGCTCTTCCGAAACCACCAGTGGGATCGTCCGCATGCGTCCCGAAACGCATGTTGCATTTTCGCCCAGTACAGCGCTTCTTGGCCCCGTAGTCAACTCCACCGAAGGCCCCAGTGCCGCCGTCCGCATGCGCCCCGAAAAACACAATGTAGCATTTTTACAAACCCAGTACAGCGCTTCGTAGCCCCAAAGGGAACCCCACCGACGGCCCAAGTGGGACTGTCCGCAAGCATTCCGAAACACCCAATGTGGCATTTTCACTCACCAAGTACAGCGCTTCGTGGCCCCATAGGGAGTTCCACCGAATGGTTCAGTGCCACCGTCCGCATGCGTCCCGAAAACCTAATGTGGCATTTTCACCCGCCCATCGCAGCGTTTCGTGGCTCCATGGGGAGCTCCACCGAAGCGCCCAGTGGGACCGTCCGCGTGCGTCCCGGACGCTTGATATGGCATTTCCTCCCACCCAGTAAAGCGCTTCGCGGCCCCATAGGGAGCTCCACCGAAAGCCCCAGTGCCACCGTCCGCATGCGTCCCCGAAACCCAATGTGGCATTTTCACACGCCCATTACAGCGCTTCGTGGCCCCATAGGGAGCTCCACCGAAGCGCCCAGTGGGAGCGTCCGCGTGCGCCCAAGAAGCCCAATTTGGCACACCACCCACTCAGTACAGCGCTCCCCCCACCCAGTGCAGCTCTTCGATGCCCCATAGGGAGCTTCATGGTTGTGTCCTTCGGCCGGATAATTTCTGGCCTGGGTCCCTGTACTTCTCGACCCGTTCCCAGAGGCAAGTTTTTCAGAACGGTCCGCTGATCCATTGTCCCGGGACCAGGAAGAAAAAAACACGTGAATCCGCAAAAGCATGGACACTGGCAGCGACTTCTTGTTTCGCTGGGTGTCCTGGGATAACAGGTGCCCCCCCCCCCCTGGCCCTCGAAAATCCACCCCCGGACTTGTCTCCCGGCGCGCGCACTTCGGCCAGAGTCACGAGGCGGGCCAGCCACGGTGACGAATGCGCCCGCTGGAAGCCCGAAGGAGTAGACCGCAAACGCACAGAATGTGGAATACATCGGCGACGACCACGACGACGACGACGACCACGACGACGACGACCACGACGACGACGACGACGACGACGACGACCACGACGACGACGACGACGACGACGACGACGACGACGACGACGACGACGACGACGTGCCTTCCCTCCCCAGGCGGGTGTGAGCGCCCGCGGGGCGTCCGCGCGGGCTGCCCGTCGGCTCCGCGCCGGCGGGGCCGGCGGCGGCGCGGAGAAGGTCGTCGTCGCCGTCGGCTGCGGCGTCGGCGTCGTCGTCTGCCTCGGCCCCCGGCTCCCCTGCTCGCCCTTCTCCTCGTCTGGCTCCCCCCTCTCGCCCCCCGCCTTCTCTGTATATCTCCTGCCCTCCCCCTTCGTTTCCCTCCTGGTCCTGCTCGTCCTCGCCTCGCTCTGCTCCCTCTCCTCTCGCCCCCTCGCCGCTCCCTCTCTCTCTCTCTCTCTCTCTCCCTCCTCCTTCCGCGATTGCTCGGCGTGATCGCGGAAAAAGCAGAGCATACCCCGCAGACGCAGATAGGAGCGCAGCCGGTCCGCATAGCAAGGATGGGCGAGTTTCCCAAGGGGACCCTTGCATCCTTGCCTCCTCGGTCCATCCTTACCCACTCTCGCTGGCTGCGCCCCGCTCGAACAGCCTCGGAATGGCCCTCCAAGGCTCTTGCATCCTTATCGCGCATCCTTGTGATAGGGGCCGACTGTAAGGCGCTGCCCTGGGCCTCGGACGGAGCAGCCAAAACGGCCGCCCGCCGACGGTGCCGATATCTCTGCCGACGCGGCGCGCTCTGCGCAAGCCAGGAGGAGAGGAGGAGGAGAGGGAGGGAGGGAGGGAGGGAGGGAAAGAGGAGGAGGAGATGAGGAGAGGAGGAAGGGGAGGAGGAGGAGAGGAGGAGGAGGAGGAGGAGGAATCCGAATGGGCTCGACTCCCGCCGAATCCATGCGGGGCCCGCTCGGCGACAGGCCCCGGGCCGGGGCCTCCGGGCCGCGCTCCCCCGGCCGGGCCCCTGCGGGCTCCCCGGGTGCCCCCACGAGGTCGCGGCCGCTCCACCCCCCCCTTTTAGGCTCATGCTTCAAAGCCACAGCCGAGCCGCCCGCGGGCGAGGAGGAGGACGAGGAGCGAGGGGGAGGAGAGAGGAGGAGGAGGAGGAGGAGGAGGAGGAGGAGGAGGAGGGGCGGAGGAGGAGAGGAGGAGGAGGAGGAGGAGGAGGAGGAGGAAGGAGGAGGAGGAGGAGGAGGAGGAGGAGGATGAGGAGGAGGAGGAGGGAGGAGGAGGAGGAGGAGGAGGAGGAGGAGGAGGAGGAGGAGGAGGAGGAGGAGAGGAGGAGGAGGCAGGGAGGAGGAGGAGGAGGAGGAGGAGGAGGGAAGGAAGGAGGCGGAGGAGGAGGAGTAGGAGGAGTAGGAGGGAGGAGGAGGAGGAGGAGGAGGAGGAGGAGGAGGAGGAGGAGGAGAGGAGGAGGAGGAGGAGGAGGAGGAGGAGGAGGAGGAGGAGGAGGAGGAGGAGGAGGAGGGAGGAGGAGGAGGAGGAGAGAAGGAGAGGAGGAGAGTAGGAGAGTAGGAGAGAGGATCGAGAGGAGAGGAGGAGATGAGGACTCGACGAGGATCGGGAGAGAGGGAGAGGAGGAGAGAGGAGGAGGAGAGAGGAGCGAGGAGAGAGCCGAGAGAGGAGAGAGGAGAGAGGAGAGAGGAGAGAGGATATGAGAGGAGAGAGGAGGAGAGGGAGGAGGAGGAGGAGGAGGAGGAGGAGGAGGAGGAGGAGGAGGAGGAGGACGACGAGGACGAGGACGAGAACGAGGACGAGGACGAGGACGAGATGAAGGAGGAGGAGGAGGAGGAGGAGGAAGAGGAAGAGGAAGAGGAGGAGGACTGCAGTAATCCCAGCATGCACCAATGATATTGCAATACGCCCTCCCAGCCCGAGTGCCCTCCTCTTAAGTTCCACAGCGTATTCCTTTCCATCGCGGGAACTGCGCGCGTGAACGAGGAGCGCCAGTTGGGCCTGCCACTCAGGCGAGGCGCAGTTTTTTATTCATTCACCGTTGTCCCTTCTAGCTAAGCGGAACACAGGGATTGAATAGGAGGAGGAGGAGGAGGAGGATGTCGACGGTCTTGGGCCGTCGTGGGGTCGTCTGGGAGGCCGGCCCGGAGCCCATCGTGGGCCATGCCTGGGGGGGGGGGGGAGGGCGGCTGGGGTCCTGCCTGTGGGCCGGCGGGCCCCGCGTGCTGCCAGGCGGCCGAGGGAGTGCCACGCGATAGCCCCGTGTTTTCTTTTGTTGTTTGTTTTGCTTGTTCTCTTTTTTATGTTTGATTAAAAATACATGTAAAAAAAACGCCTTCCATGCGAGTAGGGCTCGCACGTGTGCAAGTGCTGGTCATAAGGTGTCCGGGACATGTTGGCGCGAAAGCCACACGTTGGAGTGGAGAGCCACCCTGCATCCGCGCAGCTGCTCCACAAAGTGGCATTTCGGGTCGCTGGGTTCAAGGAAATGAAACGCGAGAGTCGCATCGTGAAGACAAAGTGGCCTCCATGGATGCAGCTGTTCCGCGGCGCTACAGAAAAACACAAAAAACAAGAGAAAAAAAAAAGCATTCTGCAAGCCACAGGCGCTCCAGCCACGTATGCAATCAATTCCCCAAGCAGAGCTTGCGTTTAGGGCTCTTATCTCTGTCCTGAGAAACTGTGCCGTGTCTTCGATACGGTGGCTATGTGGCCGCTGTCTCCGCCCCGTCGCCCCCTGGTTCTGATCGACGGTGCCGAGTGTTTTTTGGGGGGGGCACCCCCCGGCTCGAAACGCGCCGCCGAATGTTCCCAAGGCAAGCGCCTGTGAAACGCGCTCTCTCGAGGTACCACATAGAACGCACAACATAGATTGCACAACATATTTTGGACCATGAACAGTGTACAACATGTATTCTTCTTTCTTAAAGGAGAGTAGACTCTACCCCCCCCCGACTTATCGGTTCCCCCTGGGGTAATATGATTTCATATATTTTCTGCACACTCGTCCATCACAAATATAAAATCATACCATCCCAGGCAGGCCCCCCCCTGAGGTCCCCTTGTAAAAAAAACACTATGCGGTGACATGTTTTGTTCTAACATAACACTTGTTCACGAATCCCTTGCAACAAACGAGACCAAGTGCACACGCGCGCGTCGTCGCGCGCGCATGCCGAAATCCTTCAAAAACCTTCGGTGCCGGAAGGATTTCGCAATCGAGTTTCCAAAAAAACATACAAAAATACATGGTTTCGCAACACTGATTTGCTAAACAAACTTCCGCGCGAGTTTTTGCGAAATCTTAAGAAAACCATAGGTGTTGCAAGATTTTCACACAAAAAAAAGCTACCAAACGGGCTTCGCGCGCGCATGTCGAAATCAGTCGAACGCCCTTGCGCGTGTGCCGTCGCGAGAATCCTTTGCAAAAAAAGAGACGAAGTGCAGACGCGCGCGTCGTCGCGGGCGTATGTCGTAAACCTTCAAAACCCATCGGTTTCGGAAGGGTTTCAAAATTGCGCGTCCAAAAAACCTACAAAAACCAGGGTTTCGCAACACGGATTTTCAACAAAAGCGTGCGCGCGCGCTCTTGCGTCGTCGTCGTCGTCGTCGTCGTCGTCGTCGTCGTCGTCGCCGTCCTCCTTCCTCCCGCGTCGTCGTCGTCGTCGTCGCCTACGTCGTCCTCTGTCTTTTCTCGTGTTCGTCGTCGTCGTCGTCCTCTTTGGCGTCGTGGTCGTTTCCGTCGTCGTTGTCGCCGTGGTCGTCCTTCCTCCTCCTCCCACGTCGTCGTCGTCGTCCGTCGTCGGCGTCTCGTCGTCGTCCCTCCTATTTCGTCGCCGTCGTCGTCGTCGTTGTCGTTGTCGTTGTCGTCGTGTTGTCGTCTTCCCTCCTCCCTCGTCGTTGTCGTCGTCGGCGTCGCCGTCCTTCCTCCGTCGTCGTTCGCGTCGTCGCCGTCCTCCCTTCTCCCTCGTCGTTGTCGTCGTTGTCGTCGTTGTCGCCGTCGTCGTCTTTCCTCCTCCCTCGTCGTCGCCTTCGTTGGCGTCGTCGTCGTCGTCGGCGTCGTTGTCGTTGTCGTCGTCGAAGTCGTCGGAGACGTCGTCGGTGTCGTCCTAGTCGTTGTCGTCGATGTCGTCGTAGTCGGTCTTAAGAGGTTTTGCAAATCAAGTTGCGGGTGGGTGGGTGGGATGTTTGCGCGAGCAGTGGAGATGACGACTTCCAGTTCAGCAGAGTGGATTGCACCACGTAGATTGCACCACGTATAATGCACCACGTACCTTGCACCATATAGAGTGCACACCATGCCTTGCACCACATATATAGCGCCACGTAGGATGCATCACACTGATCGCACGACATAGATTGAGCAACGTACATCTATATATAGCTGTAAAAATGCAATGAGCACCTATACGTAGAAAACGAACCCGGCTAGACCTTCGTCCCGCTGGGGGCCGCTTGGGCCCGAGCGCGCCTGGAGGGCCCAAGACGGCTCCTGATGGCTTCCAGGGGCCACAAGTTAGGCCAAGATGCTTACAAATCGCCCACGATGGCCCCAAGACAGTCCCAGAGACCCCTTTTCGCCCCAACACACCCCAAGAGGCCTCCCAAGGGAGCCCCAAGAGGCCAAAATCGCCAAACCCCTTTCGTACATCTTTTTGTTCAGCATCAACAACTTCTCGCCTTCCCGACGCTCCAAGACGGCCCAAGACGCCCCCCAGATCGCCCCAAGACGGCCCAAGAGACGAGACACTCAAGAGGCCCCCACGACGGCCCAAGAGGGTCCCAAGACGGCCCAAGAGGCGCTCAAGACGGCCCAAGGGGGCCCCAAAACGGCCCCCGAGAAGCACCAATGACCCCCACAGGGGCCCCCAACAGGCGCCAGCTCCCAAAGAGGCCCCAAAAAGGCCCCAAGAGACGCCACAACAGTCCCCAAGAGGGGTCAAACCTGCTTCCGAAAAGCACCCTGCAAGCCTCTCGGGCCCCCTGGATTAGTACGGCGACGGCCAGATACTCAATGTGCATGCACAGTCTATATCTATATATATATATATATACATATTTATATACATGTATATATATATATACACATACATATATATATACACACATCCATACATACATACATTTATATATATGTATATATATATATATACATACATATATATATATATGGTGCGCAACATGTATTGCACTAAGTTGATTGATCCACCTAGGTTAGACAAACTATGCTGCTAGACGCACAGTGATTGGGTTTTACGCTGGCGAATGTTGTTCGGACACGTTCGAAGCCAGTGCTCGCGGTGCTGAGGCGAGAACCGTATGTTGTAATTGAGCCGTCCCCACACCCGCGTAATAGTTAAAGTATTATCCCGGCAAAGCAACCTAACAGCGATGTGTATAAGCATATCTGAAAGCATTCCCCTTAAGATTCATATGAAAATCCAGTTGTCGAATTCTGCTGTTCTCGCAGTCGTAGTCGCATTCGCGATGACAGTCGCAGCGGCAACGGCAGTCGCAGTCACAGCCTAGATCAGCATTGCCTCATTTCTATCATACTACTCTTATAATGCTCCTATCCTTCCTCATCCTCATCATCCACCCTCCTCCCTCATCCTCTTTCCTAATGCTCGTACCTGTTCTCGTCCTCCTCGTCTTGCTCGTCCTCCTCCTCCTGGTGCGCTCATCCTCCTCCTCCTCCTCCTCCTCCTCCTCCTCCCTCCTGGTGGTCCTCGTTCTCCTCCTCCTGGTGTCTCCTCCCCCCTCCTCCTCCTCGTCCTCCTCCTCCTCCTCCTCCTCCTCGTCCTCCTCCTCCTCTTCCTCCTCCTCCTCCTCCTCCTCCTCCTCCTCCTAGGGTAGTCCTCCCCCCCCTCCTCCTCCTCCTCCTCCTCTTCCTGGTCGTCCTCGTTCTCGTCCTCCTCGTCTTGCTCGTCCTCCTCCTCCTGGTGTTCTCTCCTCCTCCTCCTCCTCCTCCTCCTCCTCCTCCTCCTCCTCCTCCTCCTCCTCCTCCTCCTCCTCCTCCTGTTATCCTCCTCCCCTCCTCCTCCTCCTCCTCCTCTTCCTCCTCCTCCTCCTCCTCAGCATGCTCCTTCCTCGTCTTCCTCCTCCTCCTTCTCCTCCTCCTCCTCCTCCTCTGGTACTCTCCCCCTCCCTCCCCTCCCCCTCCTCCTCCTCTTCTGGTCGTCCCTCTCTCTGGTGTCCTCCTCCTCCTGCTCGTCCTCCTCCATCCTCCTCCTGTTCGCCTTCTTCTTCTCCTGCTCCTCCTGCTCCTCGTCCTGCTCCTGCTCGTCCTCGTCCTCCTGGTCTTGCTCGTCCTCCTCCTCGTCGTGCTCTTGCCCCTGCTGAAAATGTGGCCCAGGAATGGGAGTTCTGGGAAGTCGAAGAGCACGAAGTTGCCTACAGTTGGCTACGGGCATTCAAAATGTGGCCCGGGAATGGATTCTGGGAACTCGAAGAGCACGAAGTGGCCTACAGTTGGCTCAGGGCATTCAAAATGTGGCCCGGGAATGGAGTTCTGGGAACTCGAAGAGCACGAAGTGGCCTACAGTGGGCTGTTGGCATCCAAATGTGGCCTGGGACTGGAGTTCTGGGAAGTCGAAGAGCACGAAGTGTGTGACTGTTGCATCCGGGTAGAATGTGGCCTGGGAATGGAGTTCTGGGAACTGTGTGTGTGAAAAACGAGCCCGGCACCTGCCGCCCGGCAACTCCCCAACACCTGCCCGGACCCCCTTGTGGAGTGATCTGTGAGCTCTTTTGAGACCACTAGAAACCTATCAGTCTTCGCTGTTAGGTAATTTAGCATCAGGGTAACAAGCCGCAAGAAAGTCTCACGTGAAACGCCCGCCCCGGCCAACGCGCTGAACTAGTGGTGCGAC
>CAUYUJ010001601.1:0-30000 GCA_963575745.1 Prorocentrum cordatum | reverse complement strand
GCGTGTGTGTGTGTGTGTGTGCGTCTCTGTGTGTGCTTGTGTGCCTGTGTGTGCTGTGTGTTGTGTGCTTGTGTGTGCCTGTGTGCCTGTGTGTGCTGTGTGCTGTGTGCTGTGTGTTGTGTGTGTGAGCGCGTGTGTGTGCGCGTGTGTGCGTGTGTGCCTGTGCCTGTGTGTCTGAGTCAGTGTTTATGTCCGTGCCTGTGCCTGTCTCTGTGTCTGTGCCTGTATTTGTGCCTGTGTCTGTGTCTGTGTGTGTGGCTGTGTCTCTGTTCTCTTTGTCTTTGTGTCTCTGTGTGCCTGCGTGTGTGTGTGTGTGTCTCTGTTTCTTTGTGTCTGTGTGTGCCTGTGTGTGCCTGTGTGTCTGTGTCTCTGTGTCTCTGTTGTGTCTGTGTGCCTATGTGTGTGTTTCTCTGTCTCTGTGTCTGTGTGTCCCTGTGTCTCTGTGTGTCTGTGTCTCTGTGTCCCTGTGTCTGTGGGTGTTTGTGTCTCTGCGTCTCTGTGTCTCTGTGTATATGTGTCTGTCTGTGTCCGTGTGTGTATGTGTCCGTGTCTGTGTTTGTGTCCGTGTCTGTGTATGCGCCTCTTTGTCTCTGTGTCTCTGTGTCTCTTTGCCTCAGTGTCTCTGTGTCTCTGTGTCTCTGTGTCTCTGTGTCTCCGTGTCTCCGTGTCTCTGTGTCTCTGTGTCTCTGTGTCTCTTTGTCTGTGTCTCTGTGTCTCTTTGCCTCAGTGTCTCTGTATCTCTGTGTTTCTGTGTCTCTGTGTCTCCGTGTCTCTGTGTCTCTGTGTCTTTGTGTCTCTGTGTCTCTTTGTCTGTGTCTCTGTGTCTCTTTGTTTCTGTGTCTGTGTGTCTGTGTGTCTGTGTGTCTGTGTCTGTCTGTCTGTGTGTGTTTGTGCGTGTAGGTGTGCGTGTGTGTCTGCGAGTATGTGTGTGTTGTGTGTGTGTGGGTTTCTGTGTGCGTGTCTGTGTGTGTTTCTGTGTATGTGTGTGTGTGTCTGTGTGTGTATTGTTTTTGCTGTGTGCTTGTGCGTGTGCGTCCGGGCATGTGTGTGTGTGTGTGTCTGCGTCTGCGTGTGCGTCTGCGTCTGCGTCTGCGAGTGTGTCCATGCCTGTGTCTCTGTCTTATTGTCTCTGTCCATGTCTGTGTATGTTTCTGTGTCCGTGTCCGTGTGTGTATGTGTCGGTGTGTGTTCCTGTGTCTGTGTTTGTGTTTGTGTGTGCGGTGCTGGTGTAATGTGTGGGAAGGCCTGGGCCGTGCTGGCCCAAGCCACGACCGACGCGGGCAGTGCCAGGCCAGGCGCAGGTAGCCGACGACGGCCCTCAGTGTCGGTGGGGGGGTAGGCCACTCCGACCCGAAGCTTGCCGACCCAAGCCGTGTGACCAACTCACAACAGGCCGACCCGAGCGCGAATGGCCGACCACGGCCCTAAGTGGACAGTGGGGCAGGAGGCCCTACCGGTTCGGGAACTGTTGCGCATCGTATTGCCCAGCTGGTTTTGGCCCATCACGCTTCTGCGCGACACGTCAACCACGTCCCACTTCACAAGCGTGAACGTCCCGAGCCTTCCCCAGCCTCCCGACCCGCTGAGCGGAGCGACGCGCTACCCGCTCGACGGGCATAGCGTCTAGTAAATATGCTCCTCTCCGCTTCATATTCAATTAGAACTTAACTTAGTTTGCATGCGTTGCACTGTCCGCGTGAACTGAAGCTGCGTTTCCGCAGCCATACGACTGCTCGAGCCAGCCGACCTCGGCTGGCAGGAAAGAAAAGGAGCGCGCTGGGGTGCGCGGGCGGCTCGTCGTCGTCCGTCCTCGGCCGACCTCCTCCCTTCCCGTTCCTGATAGAGTAGTCTTGCTTAACGGATACTTGTCTTATCAATGTCACATCCCGTCCACGCTCTCCCTGAGCAGAATGAACATGAGATCTTAATTCCTTTGTCATCTTACCCCGATTCTCAGAGGAAAGACGGGTTATCAGCCGAAACGCGCGACTCAGTCGACGCGGGGCCATTAGATACAAAAGAGGATCTTCCAGTAGTGCTCCGCGACTCAGTCGCTGCGGGAGAGAGCTACGATAAGACTAATATCGTGCCCAATATCTCGAGAAGCGCCGATGGGCGCGTTGTACAGCATGATGGACACGACGCAGACAGAGACGGTCCCATTCAGGACCAGATCCCTCCTTCATACATCGCCACTCGGGTCGTGAGGGGAAGAAGTATCGAGGGGATAACCGAAATGTCGGCTGACGTATCCCCCGAAGGAGCTCCGATATGTGATCGTGAGCAAACCCCGGACCCGCACGGACGAGATGGCGTCACATCAAGACCCAGGCGAGGTGCACTCTCGTCCTGGAATGCCAAATCGACGGAGTCAATAAGCTCAATTCAGAATATTCCACACGCCACTGCTATTGCCGCTGGCGAAGCCGGCCGGCCAGGGGAAGTCCGAGGGAATATGAATACGTTTCCTGATATCCCGACCGATTGGGTGGGCATGAGTAACAATGCCCCAATCCCGATAGCACTCAACGGACAATTCGGTCAAGACAGTGATGATCCAATAAACAAAGATCGTGAAATATATTCCATGGAGGAAGATTTTGATAGTATCAATAATGATATTTCCCTGAGCCGAGCATTGTCCGTGATGATGGAAGAAGACATCCCTGCTCAAGACGAAAGATGGTCTCCAGATGGGTCCGATGAAGACACTAGTATCCTGACGCCTCAGGCGGACAGGACGGAGGCTCAGATGAAACGCGAGAGGGCGTCCACAGGACGAACCCCTGCGCCTAACCTTAAGAAACAACGGAATGAGGACTACGAGCTAAATATCTCACCGCTGAAGGAAGGTTTCTTCCGTAATGCCACCACCTCAGGTGAGTGGCAACCCACTATTCCCGCTGTTGTTGAGGATGAAGAAATGGTCGGACAAGTAACTACAGATGTTCAGCTAGTAACATGAGACGAACAGGATGAGGAATTCTTAAATGCGCCCAAACCACCAGGAAATACCTTCGTTCGCCCCAGATCAAATGCTTCAAGCAGGGGAAGACCCAAGATACCAAGATCAGGGGCGAGATCTACTTCAAGGAGCAACAGTGCGGTTTCTATGATGGAGACATGTTGGGGCCCCAACCCTGACTGCGCGCCTCAGGCGGAGAGCAGATGCCCAGGGAAAGCCAACAGGCCAGAAGGCGCATGTAGGAACCCAGTGTGCAAGAATTGCTCGGACGTTTGCAACAAGTGCAACATGCAATGGCTGTGCACGGAGCGTTGCCCAATGGGCGAGCATAATTGCGCATATCTTCTCATGCAGTCTATTCAGGACCAGGCCAGGCTGGCGGAAGCCAACACTCAGAGAGAGTTTCTGACCAACGAAGCGCAACTGGCCGAAAGAGCTTGATTGGACAGAGAAGAATTAACTGAGACTGTAAACGAAGCTAGAAAAACGTTCGAGGCTGAGCGCATCGCCCTAGCCATGGCTGCTAGAGAGCGCGAACAGGCGCTGATAGAACACATGTACAATCAGACCGAGGCCGTTAAATGGCAAGTGGAGCGGGAAGCCGAAAATAAGTACAGGGAATTATTGACTTCGGAGAGACAGGCCGTCATGATGGCAAATGAAGAATCTGCTGACGCCAACGCGGTTGCCGCTGCCGTCGCGGCGGCCAGGACAGAAGGAGAACAAATCGCGACAATCATGGCGGAACGAGAAAAACAGGGCTTACAAGAAGAGCTCAAGACCGCCAGGCTGGAAGCAGTCAACACCCAAGCTGTAGCTGCGAAGATAACCAACCAGAACAATCTATATCTGGAAGAGCTTCAATCGCATGAGGAAGCTAGGTCGCCCCTCCAGCGCGCAACGACGAGCAATGCTAAATGCCCGCCGGCTAAGCCGACCGGATCGAATATACACCAGCTGTCGACGGCTCAGTCGTCGGGCATTGTATCCGTCCCTACGCAATTCGATCAGACGACCTTGGCAAATGCGGGAGCATCGACCATGCTGGTAGGAGGTGCAGCACGTCCTCCTCCCGATGGGAAAGTAAACGCGCTTCCCGTGGATCAGTTCTGCGCCGTATGCTTTCGTCTAAAGACAGAAAATTGCGTCGGACGTGGCAGGTCGGCGGGTGACGAACATATCGATGCGAGTACAAGGAGATGCTCTAGATGCGACCCATGGAAGAGTGAAAAGTCAGCGGCTAACATGCGAGAAGAAGAGATTGCTTCGAACGCGGCTAACGCAGAGAAAGGAAAGATGAGGCTTAAGGCTATCATCACCGACCCGACTCCGCATACTGAAACTAAACGCGAAGCCGGACTCACATCGAATTCGTTCGGTTTTTCGTTGCTTTCGCAAGAAACTCCCGTGAGGCCGCTGTTGCGTCAACATTTTACTGTTCCAGGCCCTGCCCTAGAAGGCCCACTAAGCCGAGCACCGCTGAGAATGGACCCCCTGCAGGATGAGGCTAACTGGACTTAACGAAGATAACGCTCTCGCCAGTCTCCGCCCAACCTATGGAGACGGTCCTAAGGGAATGACGGCGACTAAGTCGTCGGGCGATGCAGGACAGGGCGGAGACGGAGACGACAAGAGCGACGCCCCCAACACTGAGATCGCATCTTCGCACGAAGATGACCGCGCTAAGAGACCACGTGGGTCGCCTCCGGGAAGCCCAGGGGGATCAGACCCCTCTGATGGCGGGGGTGGACGCAGGGGGCCTCAGGGCCCCGGCGGACCGCACGACTCGATAGTAATTGACGAGAGTACACCGTTAGATCAGTGGAGACAGGTCGGTAACAACCAGAAGATTGATTTGATGGACATCCCTGATGTAGCGAACATTCGTGAGTGGAAAATGCACGCAACACGCGCAATCGCTGGATAATCGCCCGAGAGCCAGGCAGCACAGCACTGGATTGCAGAGGCTATGGATCCAGATGTGGAGGATGAGCAACTCAAAGATGCTGGACGATTCCAGCGTCTCGACCTCATGGTCGCAACGAATCTTATCGAACAATTCAACAAGATGCGAAAGAGTCGATATCAGCCTGGCCATCATACTCATTTCCTCCAACAGATTACCCGCGTGGAATTCAGCGCCCAGACCGGGGGGGGACTCATGACTGGACGCGAGATGGTGCGAGCAATTTGTCATTGGTGTTCGATAAGGTCGGAGTTGTGACAACATCGCATTTCACGTGACATTTTCAGGGTGATCATTGACCCGCACAAGCCCGATGCTGACCTGTACCATTTCTACAATGAATGGACAGATGTGCATCAACAGCTTTACGGCGCTAAACCTCCGTCCGATGAGATGAGGGCCTTGATTCATGCACATTTTCTTGAACAGTGCAGAAAGCCGAGCAAACTGAACTTTGTATGCCAGTTATATGACTTGTCGAAAGACAAAATGGGACAAGGCGTAAAGACTTATGAGTGGCTGATGGAGCAGATCGAGGACATGATGTTGCGAGTAAAAGAGGAGTGGAACATCAGCGTGCATGAGGGAACCTTAAACCAACGTGCTAGGCGAGCACGATTCGGCGGAGGCGGAGGCAATGGCAACCGGAGGAATGCAGGCAGTAAAGCCGCTCCGGCAGAGATTGCTGCCAAGTTGGGAAAATCCTCGGATGTCATGAAAAGCGGGAAGACTAAGGGCGAAACCACGTGCAGATACGTGAACAAGGGCGAAATTTGCCCGTGCGCAGGAACGGGCTGTCCTTTCAATCATAAGAAGCCCAAGAATGCCGCGCCGGCTCAGCCGAGTGCGGGACGAAAGTCCAGTGCCGCCCCTGCCCGGGATAAGAACCCTAGAGGTAGATCGAAGGACAGGGGCCGAAAGAGGGGCAGGGCCGATCCCAGACCCCGACTGGCAACCGCGGGAAAGGAGGACAGCAGAAGAATAGAAGTCAGTCGCGCGGGAAAGACAGTGCCATTCCGTGTTACGTATACTCCCGAGACCCCAAGAATTGTCGAGGCCCGGAAGACGGATGTTACAAAGCCCACAGGGGGCCAACCGACGCTGAGAAGCTAAAGCGCGACAAGTGGGAACAGGCGAGACTTGACGCTGGACAATCCTTGGGATCTGAGCGTACATCCAAACAGGCCAATGCTGCCGCTGCCAACATCTCCTCGACGGGAAGCAATGGTGGCTCCAGAGCCACTAGTGCTAATTCCGACAAGCGTAAAAAGGATAGAGAGAAAAACAAAGGTGGTGGAAAAGGCAAAGACATGGTCTGCCGCTCCTACAAGGAAACGGGAAAATGCTCACGCGGAAATCAATGTTGGTTCGCCAAGACCATTCCAGGTCATCCAGTTACGTGACAATGGCTCCACACTGGCGGCTCAGCCGTCAGTGCTGGAGGAATGAAAAACATAATTTTGTTAATGGTATTATTTCTTGCCGTCCTTGTTTGGTAGTCGTGGCGAAGCCTGCGTCAGTTGAGCAGAAAACGGGCGGGTCGGAAGAGACCCGCTGATTCAATCAGCGCGGGTGCCATCGCGCGCCCCGCCCCATTATTCCGGGGCTTCCCAGGGCAGAAGCAAAACAGCCCTAAGTTTTTGACTGTTACGTCTAGTGCCGATGGAAGAGATTATTGGGATACCTCCAAAGGTGAATTTCACCAGGACAGCAGGAAACAGGTCGAGAGTCTCGTCAATGTCCTTGCGAATTTCCTGCACCCTCTTTCTCGGGACGCGATCAAAGAGTACTGGTGCGTTCCCCCTAGTAAGAGTTGCATGCGACATCGGGATAGTAGCCGGCGCAATCTCCGTGTCCGTTTTCACCCCTCTACTGAGGAGCCGACCATCACTTGGAGGAAGGCGCGTCGCCACGACTTGAAAGAGTTGCCTTCAAGTAGCAAAGACAGGTGGAAGTTCCCAGGAGAAATGCGTCGACAGATGTCGATAAAGTCAAGGGCATCTGTCGCTGAAGCTCTAATCAGAGCGTCAGACCTGCAAGATCACGCCTGGCATCTCTGGTTGAAGGACGAATGGGGGGAAAGACAGCCCGCGCGGCTCAGCCGCTGCTGGATGCACAGACAAAGACGCTGCGTATCTGGGGGCGTTGAGCTTCATTATAGACACCGGATGCGGGTGCAGCCTAATTGCGGAGAAATACATTAGGGGCGCAGGTGCAATGAGATTAATACGAAAGCTTCCGCAATCGATCACTCTGAACACTGCTGGGGGAGAATCTAAGGCCCTCGGTTCAGTTCGCGTCGCGTGTCCCAAATTTAATGGTGGTAGTTTTAACGCTTTCAGTCATGCCGGAGACCCCGTGCGTGATTTCGGTAGGAGAGCGGCGCATGGATCGCGGCTTTAGTTTCTTTTGGCCAGCAGGCCAAAGGCCCCACCTATTGTTGCCCAACGGCCAAAGAGTGGACCTGGCCGTTGAGGGCAAGAAACCATACTTGACCCTATCAGGCAAAGAGGCGCTGGGTCAGTGGATGTGCGCAGCTGCCGCCGGAAGGAGTGAGCCCCCCGAGCGGTGGTGTTGCGTGACGCCGGGCGCCAAGGCATTCTTGGACAACGTGGAATCTGCGGGAGGCCCTCCGCCCCACGCTGTCCAGACTCGCGTAACCATAGACCTGCGCACACATGTGCTGATTGGTACCCACAGCTACGCTGACGGGCGGCCGACTGAGATCGCGACCGCATTCCCGTCTTCGATAGACTCTGCGGATACCATCACCTACTTCTACTATTCGCCTCAAGTGGCCAGCGAATGCGGTTGGAATCGGACGCCGACCGGTATTGTTGCCCCTAAAAGTCTCTCAGTTTTGCCCGACCACGGTCAAGCCGTCGGTCCAATCGACGAGCAGCCCGGCAAAGCCGAGGCTCGCGCTGCCGCATATAGATGCCACTACGGATGTGGAGTTTCAGGATACCTCCCGTGCGAAGTTAGTAGAGGATTGGACTCCGATGCGTGCAACGCGGCCCGGGGACCCGAGGAGGGCGAGGTTAGAGACGCTGACGGTGTCGACTTAGTCGACGTCGACGCACCGCCAGATTTGAGGTGTCGGAGACCCTTGCCGAGCGGCTCAAAAAGGCTGCAGCCTCCCTACCGCACCTTCTAACTCATACTCCCAAGAACCCATATTGTCCAGTGTGCAACTGGGCCAAAGCTGTTAGAAAGCAACAGCGCAAAGCGCAGAACAAAGGGCAAAAGGTTCCTCGCCCATGCGCTAAGCCCATTCGTTCGGACAACTGACAACGATGGATCATTGGTTTGCGATGGATGAACTCTCGCGGGGACTCCACGACGAGACCGCGTGCGTGACTTTTCGCGACCGAGCTGCGGATTTTCTCGCCTCCCAGGGTGTACACGACAAGTCTGCGGTTCACGTTTGTAACTTTTTAGTAAACCTTAGAGCCCCGGAAGAAAAGTTAGAAAATTGTTATACAGATGGTGCAAGAGAGCTTGCCAGGGCATGTTACGAGCTCAATATTGCTCATGATCCTACCATCCCAGGAAATAAGAAACAAAATGCTGTCGCCGAACTTGCGAACGGTGTTGCGCAGATGGGAGCCAGAGCCTTACTCATGCAGGCTGGTGTCCCACCACCATACTGGACCTACGCAGTTCGATATTTCTCTCTATGCTACAATGCCAGGACCCCTGCTGAAGGACCCCTGCTTCTTCCCTTCGGATCACTTGTCCGTTATGCGCCTCCACCTGAATCCCGTTTTCGCACTGCCAAGACTGGAGCGACGATGATTCCAGGGATATACTTGGGGTATGTGCACAAAGCGGGGGGATTGGTTGGACCAGATAGTTACGTTATACCTCTGAGACAATTGGACGGACTGAGTATGGAGTCAGGACGTATTCCAGAGGGAAAACGACCCACGATCGAGAAATCTGATCAAGTTGGCAGCAACATCTTAGATAGTACTGCCGACGACCAATCGCCTCAGTGTCCTTTTGCGAAAAGCATACGAGAAAGCGGCGACGGAGGCGCGTTCCGTCACAATCCCTACAGAAACAGGAGAAGGCGCGGCCGTCTCAGACGGACCACAGCCAGCCACAGGGATACGACCGGACAACATGTTTAATGCTGATGATCCTGCCTTTCTGGCGCCACCGCCTCCTCAAGAAGGCGAGGACGCACCACGCGTTGACTCTGAGGCCGATCTTAATGATGACGGTCCTGGGGGCCTGTACGCGGGCGATGTGCCTTTGGTAGTTGACGGCCGGGACCCTCAGCGCGATTCCCATCCTGCAGACAAAAACCAAAAACTGGGACTCGCACAACTCGAGTATCGTTTGGACAGACAGTCCAACTTCTCAGCGGCTAAGCCGCGTGAGAAAGTTCCAGGGAAAGGGCGACTTCTTGTCCGAACAACTCAAAATTTGGAGACAATGGGGTACTTTGAAGACAGACGGATTGTTGCTGGACGTACAAAGGATGAATTCATTCAGAAGCTCCCGTTGACAGGCCGTCGAAAGACATGTAGCATACGAGTTGCTCTTTATTATGACCCTGACTATGCGCCTATAACCCGCGTGTGGGTCACAGACCCAGACCCGAAATACAGCGCCCTATGGTTAAAGAAGTTACCCGAGTCTACCAAACCCGGAATACATCCTGGACGACGGTTCAACATGACCCAAGCCCAGCGCCGACAGGCCGTGGAACAATACAAGGCAGAAAAGAGAGGATTCTGCGGTATAGAGGATCCCGACTTTTGCCTCGGTCTTCTGCGTGACATCGGTCTAGACGTGGACGACCCACCGACTCCGCCCGATCCCGCAGTGGTTCAGCCACTTGCGGCTCTCCCCGAAGCTAGGCTAACTGCACCTAAGGTGGCTGAGCAGCTACGTCGAATACAAAACGGCAGCCTGTGCCACACCCCTGGCAGTGGGCGAGGGGCGGCGTCGCGAAACACCCAGGGCTGGCAAACCACATCTCAGACTGACGACTCATCAGAAGAAGTTGTTCCTAACGAACACCTGTCGGATGACGAGGACATTTGGTGGAAACAGACATGGTATGGAGGCACTATTGCAAGAGACGGGCTACCCTCCGGCTCAGCCGGCAGGGATCCCTCGTCCGATGATGACAACGGAAAATCTGAGGACAACGAAGAGGCAAGTCAGACCTCGAGTCCGGCGGCCGCCGCGTCGCGGCGAAGCGTGCCTCGAATGCCGCTACAAGATAACTCAGATAAAGATATCAGACATCGTGACAAAGAAAGATTTGATTTGCAATATTTTTATCATCTTTTTACCGATCTAATATCTGTCATTGATGGGCCCTTGCAACTTCCCAATGACTGACAATGCGCCCGCATAGATGCCGCTGTAGCCAGATCTGTCTCGAAAGACGAGGCCAAGGCAAACAAGGATGCTCAAGCTGCCTTGAGGAAAGAGCGGGACAGATTGCGCGACCTCGGCGCGTGGATAGAAGATGGTGTTAGGGAATATTCCGATGTTGTTGCCGAACTCAAAGGGAAAACGGCCCATTTTGGCAGTTTATTTGCGATCCTTGTTGAAAAGAACTCAGAGTTGCCACTAGGACGCAAAGACCGTAAGTACAAAGGTCGGGTGGTGGTCTTTGGCGGTTCAAGTGTTAGAGATCAAAACAAGGACGCGGCACTATGTCAGGAACTTTCCAGCAGCCCAGCGACAATGCAGGCCAGCAAAGCAGCTGATACCTACGGGCTGTTTGATGGCCATAGCATCGAACAAGCTGATGCTCGACAAGCTTACACACAATCCAAGTTGGGAGGCACTCCTACTTGGGTTTTCTTGCCTCGTGATGAATGGCCCAAAGCATGGTCCAACATGAGGAACCCCGTGTGTCCACTGTACTCTTCGCTGTACGGACATCCTGATTCGGGCGGATATTGGGAGCAGCATTGTGAGGGACATGTCACGGCTAAAGGTTTTGTGAAATGTAGCCCGTGGCGTAGCTGTTATTTCCACAAAGAATTGCAAATCTTCTTGATCATTTTTGTCGATGATGTCAAATTGTTGGGACCTGCCGACAAGCTAGCCCAGGGATGGAAGTTACTTCAAGAACCTTCGGAAAATTGCCCTCAGGGCATAGAAATGGATCCCCCAACGGCTGTTGGACGATATTTAGGATGCGAGCATATATTATCAACTCAGACAATTTAGTGGCACGGGAAATTGCCTACGGCACTTGACCCGCCCCCTCCCAAAGCTAAGAAAAACGCCTCCGTCGCAGACGAGAGCAGCGAGGAGGAAACGGGGGGTGACTCGGCGTCTCAGACGACCGAGCCATACCAGCCGAGAGAACCAAAACTAGTGCAAGTCATCGAATACGATATGACAGAGTTCTTCGATTCCTGTGTTACATTATACGCTCAATTGGCGGACACAGACCCGGCCACATATCCGGCCGCGGGCACCCCGTTCGGTCCAGAACATACTGATTTAGAGGATGGACAGGGCGGCCCCAGAGGAGAGATTTACTCCCCAGCTGAGGAGGCTATAGCGTCAGCGTTACATATTAACGTTGATACCGGCCCTCCTGACAAGGAGATAGAGGTGATTGGCCTTGATGCCGCAGCAGCTAGCCCCGATGACCCTGAGCCACCGACTCAGTCGGGAGTACTCCAACCCATCGCAGCAAAAGTGTTGATGAAGATACTTCACGGGGCGAGAATGGCCAGATACGACTTACTACGCGCTCTATGTAACTGCCAGTTGTATTACAAAGTGGACAGAACAGCAAGACATGGACCTCTTCCGCCTCATATGTTACATAAAATGCACATCTCATTATCGTATGACCTAGTGGGTGGGTGACAAAAAGGAGGACGTTCTGTTAAAGCAATACTCTGATGCAGATCTGGCGAGTGACATTAGAACGCACAGGAGCACGCGCGCCAGCTATCAAGCAATATGGGGCCCGTATACACGGCCAGGCCAATCCATGAGTTCGCAAAGACAAACATGCGTATCTCACAGTACACTTGAGGCTGAGATCGTTGCGGCCGACCTTGCGTTACGCAAGGAGCTGCTTGCGGCGTTGCCGCTGTGGGAAATCCTGCTGGGTAGACCTGCGCGACGTTTGTTCTTGGAAGATACCAAGCAGTTTGCAAGGTCATTAAGGCAGGCGGGTCAATGAAATTGATGCATGTACCAAGAACACATAGAACTGATGCAGCAGCTGTGTCCGAACAATTTTCTCGTGGCCTAGTCCAATGACAATGCGAAAGAACGCAAAATGAGGTTGATGACATTGAATCAAAACGATTTGTGGACCCAATGGCATGGGTCAAAGTTTTGTATCTTGCCAACATTGTGACGCCTAAGTTCTGGGCCGCTAAGCGGCGCCAAGATTATCCTGGCTCGATGTTTTCTGACGGACTTCCCTTGAAACCCGGGGGGGTTCTCAAGCCCCGCCTGGGCACTAGTTCGGCCCTGCGGAGAGGAGCTGCCATGCCTAGCAAAAAGTCAAACAGAAAGAAAAAGCGCCCCAACAAAGGCAAACCCGCTGCGGCTGCCCCCGGCCAAGCCGAGGGGGTGTTAACGATAGCGAATGCAGTCAGCTCAGCTGAAGTTGCAGGTAATGTCACCCCTCGGATGGGCAAAGAATGTTACAGCAGAAGCTCCGAGAAAACGAGGGCGATCGAGAACGCAACCAAAATAAGCTCTGATCGTGAAATGAAAGCCACGTTTGGGATATCGGATAGTGAAAGCGAACCAGAGTCTTCAAGGAAGCCTGAAGATATAGAGGATGTTTCTCAGGGAGATCGCCCGCTTCATAATCCGCACTCCGCGGTGGCTGCCAACTTCTCTGACAAAAGGGATGAATGGATGAGACAAGGACAGAGTTTGACACGATATCACTATGTCCCGAGACTTGTCACATTCATGCCGGCAATCGGGGATTGCCCCGTCGAACTCGATAAGCTGGATGATGAACGTCGCACCTATGCCGTCAATTCCCAACAAGGTTTGACGATAGATCGCATCGGTAATTGGCGCGATGAAGAAAGCAGATAGCATCACCCATTTGAATACGACTCAGATGGCGGTTCTAGCGACGGTGATCATTGCCTTAGCAAATGGACGGGATACACATAATTGAAAATCCGAAAAGATTGCGCCCCGGCCACTCAGTGGACCGGGGAACCTTTGTTGGAATACTGTTGTGGCCCCCACAGTAGGACAGGAGACCCTAAGAATTTCGTGGACAACTCATGTAAAGTGATTAGATTCACCGAGAAAGAAGACATGAGGACGGATGAGGGACTCAAAATAGCGCTGAACGATATAGCTACGTTCAAGGGAAAACATATTACGTTGTGGGGCCCCATGCCGCGTACAGGAGGCTTCCCCTGGCAGTATGTGAGCGAGGCGCATTATTTCCGTACTGGGAATCATAGGGCTATGCGCAGGCTTCGGGGAATTAGAACCGACTTCCGATATCTGTTTTGGAATTTCCGTGAGATTGCCCGCGCTGCGCGCGAAGCGGGGGGCATTGTATGTATTGAATGGCCTACCCAGTGTAATTATTGGAGAGACCCGCAGGTAAAAAGTTTTCTTCGAGAGTTGGGATTTGCCAAGGCGGCGTTGCACGGGTGCGCATGCGGATTGAAGGACAGCAAGGGTAATGCCATGAAAAAGCCGTGGACGATAGCCACCACCTCTCCGATTGTTGCGGAGGGGTTAGAGCGCAGGTGCGATGGCGCACACGAGCATGTTGAGGCTAGGGGGCGAGAGTGTAAGAGCGCTGAAGATTACGTTGATGAGTTTGCCAAACAGGTTCACTTCGCCGTCGCCAATGCCGCAGAGAGAGTTGCGTCGTCTCGCCGTCGTCCCACTTCTTATCCCAATCCTATATGCGCCGCCGCCGTTTCGGCTCGACAGCCTGCGCGGGCTGCCCCGCGACCGGCCCCCCGTAGAAGCGAGCGGTGGCTTTGCGGCGACTGCTCGAATCTCGCTTGCCGCGGTCTCCGCGCGCCGGAGAGGTCAACGACTGAACCCGTGTGCCGATCGCTGAGGAAGAAGGCGGTCGTGCCACCGGGTGAAGACGTGATCTCAATTCAGTCTGATGACATCGTGGATGAGTTTGATTCCGACGTTGTTGTAGACGAGGGCAGAGAGGAATAATATTACAACAATGCTCTCCTTGCCACAATTCGAAAAGCCTCGACGCCGGCCCAGCCGAGCGGGAAGGCTTGCTCAGCGGCTCAGCCGGATGGGACTTGGCATGACCACTTTAGCCCAACTGACATTGTATCCGAGATTGATACTGATATGGAAACTGACGACAGGACCGGCAATCGGGGAACAAATGTTAAGAAAAGGGCAGCTGAGACTGACCCCCAGGACAACACTCGCTCAAAGAAAGCGGCTGACCCCAACGTTGAAGACGTCGACTCATGGAGAAACAAAGCGGTCTTCAAGTGCCTCCCTGACAAACTAAGGGAATGGTCCCGAGCGGGACCCAAAGACGGAACCATTAAGTTTGTGCCGTCAAGGGGCTGGGGTTGGCGTTACACGATGTGGAAGAACGACATACTTTATACGAGAAATGACGCCGTCGTGACTGCATTGAAGGCGGACCTGGAATCAACGTCTCAGACGATATTCCAGCGTCTGTACTCCCAGGTCTCCCAAGACCCATGGACCGTACATTGGATTATGTTTGAGCGGAAGGCCACTTGCCGTTTCGATTGTGCCCCTCCTGACGTCGACCAAATCCCCGTGGGAACGTTCTTTCAGACGTATCCTGACGAAAAGACGAAGCTGATCAGTAGGGTGTACACGGAACCCCCAGAAGGATTTCGTGGCATAATACGAACGCTCGAGCCGGGAGAAGTGTTTGGTCCTACCGTTGGCCCAGCCGTTCGGTACGAGACCCCCTGGGAAGTTATGCAAGCGTACCAGTGGCGGATCACTGGGGAAACGGCCCCCGAAAGGTCTGGATTGACATGCGGAGGCCTTCCCCTCGAAAGCCTCCCCATGGCTCAGCCATTGGGGAAGAATGGGGAACGATGTTCGCTCTTCCAGTGGTCAAAGGGAAATACAGCGCGCCGGTGCACGTGGTTGAGGAAGCCCTTACTGCCGCCGCAAAGGCGGCACACTTCGAGGATGCACCCAAGCAGGCCGTGCACTGGAGGAAAAGACAACGCCCCTGGAAGAGGCCACAGAATTTTGGGGAATGGCTTGCCGGAGACGGACTCGACCCAGATGCCGATGAGGACTCGCCGCAAAAGAAGCCGAAGACTGCAACGGAGGCGCCCGACGACCCGATCGCCGAGGATTGCCAACCAGCAGTCGCGGGCCAATATCAGCCATCACTGGATGACCACGGGGCCGGGAAACAGGCGGCCGGCGAACCACCTGCCGGCCAGCCTCCCTACATCGAAAACCCTCCTGGCTTAGCCAGCGGAGGTAGTGGTGGTGCCCCGCCCCGCGGCTCATCCGGCGGGGGTGGGGAGCAACCCCCGTCTGGCGGGTTCCCTTCAGGAAATGACCCTCCCACAGGGGGAGGAGGAGGAGGTGGGCCGCCGGACTCGGGACCTGCAGCGTCAGAACCCGAGCCTGAAGACCGACCCTATCTCGGTCGCGGCCCCTGGAACGTCCTTGAGTATCTACGGATGCATGGGAGGTTTGGGCATGATCCGACCCCCCCCCCGAAATGAATGGCGAGAGAAGGCGGAGGAAATCCTGGAACTCTACATGGAAGTCACGGGCCCGAAGATGAGATTTTGGTCGAGTAACCTGGATTTTACCAAGAAATGTCAGGCGATTACAAAGATCGCCGAGGTAAATGGTCACTCGTGGATTCCGTTCACCGGAGAAGATCTTGCCGCTACGTCGTCCACGGGGAAACTTGTAACAGATTTCTTCCGACCGCTGACCCAGATGAAGAATGGGCCACACCATAGTCGGTCATGTTCTGTTCATATCGTTTATGATTCCACAACTACGTTCAATGACGCATCAAGGGCGGCTAAGCCGAGCCTTATGCCTGAGTTCAACCTGCGAGACTCAGTGTTCGGAAGCGCACAGTCGGCTAAGAGCGGAGCATAACTCAATGGTATTGCCGCCGCATCTGCGAACTTTCGGTGGGAGGAACTATGGTATTACAAAGAAGGGATACACACTCCAATTCGCTTCACGTTCTGGAGTTTCAACGACATAGTTGACAATTCGGGCAAGTTACACGGAGTCGGCAGTGGACGCAACAGATATGAGAACCCGTTCGCTTTCGCAGGGAGCCTCAGACAGATGATAAAGGACGCCGAAGATTTGATCGATGATATAATGGAACGGTCCCAACAGGAAGCTATAGACATAATGTATATCGGCGGGGGCTCGAAGTGTCGGCAAGAAGGTGATGACGGCGTCGGTCCGATGTGGGACGATGTTGCCACTATGGTCCGAGCCAGAATGAACCGTCGGATTGAACACTATAAAACGATAGGACTGTTTCCCATAATAATGATCCTTGACGGTGTCAGCCTCTACCGCCAGCTCAGGCACCGCACAGGGGATGTTTTCCATTACAGTGCCACCCATCAGGAATATAATGCGTTGCATGGGGGCAAATCCCGACAGGTCATTGCCGCTGAATTATGCGTCGATTACATGATTAAAACAGCCAAACTGGCTGTGCTATTTTTCTGTCAGCCCGCCGGCGGCTCAGCCGTCGGGGGAGGCCATATAAGTTGCCCCGTGAGGGAGGACAAGTACGCCAAACAGGAGGCGCAAGTCCGAGACCTTGTCACGCACTGGCAGGACTGGTCCCCCGCAGAAGGTGACATCCCCAGGTCGATACTTGGCGCGCTTCCCTTCAAGGAACCACTGACCGAAGAAGAGTTCCCAGCCGTTTCAAACGGAACTGGAGGTGGTGCTATACACTCATTCTACTCAAATGAATTTAAAGACTTCCTTAAGAAGGGGTTTGCCTATGGTGACTTCTTCCCGTGGACGGATGATGCTTACTTTCTGCCCCGGGGAAAAGTTTTCTGCCCTGGAATGCCGCCGAGGGGAAGGACCCAGAGACCAGCGACCGAGGGGGCACAAAACGATGAGCCAATGCGTGCCGCACTCAAAGAATTTAACAAAGCAGCGCCGACGGCGGTACCGAGCGGCTTAGCTGTTGCGGCGAGTAGTGCAACGCCGGGTAGCATAGCGGCCCCTGTGTTTATTGAAGTGTTGGCCGGTCAATCCGGCGCAGTTACTGCGACCGACAAGACCAAACCCGTCGGCTCAGCCGAAACGGGCTCTGGTTCTAGCGCGATGACGGCTAAATCACCGCGCGCCCCTCCGTTGGCTCCTCCAACCAACATCAAGGACATCGAAACACCTGGGGAAACAGCTGAAGGAACCATCAGGGAGAAATGCCCTGAGGGTGAATTGACTACGATCAGTAAGAAGCAAAAGCACAAGTTCCCGAGGAGGCCGAAAGATGGATGCCCTGGAGAGGAAGAATATTTTTGGCCGATCCATAAGGAGTATCAGCAGATAAAGAATCTGCCAGTAAAAGATGCAAAGACAGGAGAGATCACTCGTCATAATTTCCTTTGCCCATTCACGGTCGCCAGCGGCAAACTTCACCGGGGTATGATGCCATTGAACGCATACCCAGGCGAAGAGGGACGAGCTGCTGAGGTCGCCGAGGGAAGAGAGCCTCCTCAAATCTGGGAACGGAAAACGATTCTAAAATATGCTAATAGCCAAGCGTGGCTAGCCCACCAGATGCTTCAGAAAACGACGAGAGTTCCACCGATGACACGGAATTATCTAGTGCCGAACTGGGCTCGTTTCTTCAGGATCAAAGCAGACAGATCGGTATCGAAGCGGAACGCCACGGTGGCCGATCGCTTGGACTGGGCCTAGTTGAGGTTGACATCTCACAAAGTTGGCAAAGCCCACTGTGTCGAATTAGCGTCGCCTTTCCTCCTGTCAAAAGAGAAGCTTGCGGAAGTCTCAGACTCATCCACCAGCTGGACAAAGCAGTCACATGGTACGTCAGCGACCACCCTTCATGCTATTTTGGAGGGCCATCAATTGCTTCCATCGAATCCCAAATATGGCGGAAGCGTGAAAACAAATGCGGTTGGGGTGTATTCATTTCCATGTTCTGACAATCCCAACACTCCGACCACTTACTCCATTGCGGAGGAGACTTTTGGAGATGGCGTTTGGGTCACTGCCGAGATTGTCTACTACGCCAAGACGACAAAGCACATTAAAGGGACACCGACTCAGTACGTGAGTAATCCGGAGACTGATGTTTTATACGTGTTGAGACTCTATCATTGGACTGCAGCAGCACTGTGGGTTACTGATGCATGGACACATGTGTTGCATGTTGCCAGAGATAAAGAATGGAACCTGGAAGTGGACTTCGAGTTCGAAAGGTATCGAGATCAATAACGGACTGAGCACACGAACAAAGTCCGGGATGCTCAAACGGCCTGGGTCCCCGGCTTGATTTCTTTCGAATGGCAAAGGGGAGAGAACCCTTATTTGAGGGACAAGGCGATGCGGACGAAGAAAAATGCGATGATATTTTGGCCTTGGCTCCAAGAAAAAGGAGTCAGACTGACCAAGATCCACGCCATACATGGGGGCGAGGCCTCGGCGAGGTCAGTTCAGTTGGTTGAGCAGAATGCACAGGGGAAAGAGAGGGCAGCTGAAGGGGGCGAGAAGGGGCCGGCGGCTAAGCCGTCCGGCATTCCGCGTTCAATGGATAAAAAGGACTTTCCTGACTTGGGAAAGGCATCTGCGAAGGCAGAGAGGACCTAGACAGCGCCGCCCCCTAGGGCTGCCAGTCGGCCCCCTGTTCTTCCTTCTCCTGGTGGACCGAAAGAAATTCCCGCCAAGAAGGCCCCGCCGGCGATTCGTACTCCATCGAGTCCTCCGAAACATCGGCCGAATATTACCAGGCAGGAACACGCTCCACCTGTGAAAGAGACTTCTCCCAGGAAGGCCCCTCCTCCGAGGATCGATCCCAGGTCGGAGAACTTAGGTCAACCGCCAGCGAGGATGCCTCGATTTGATGGAGACCCCGCTGCTCCTATGACTGCCCGGCCACCGGCTAAGTCGAGTGGCGCAGACGCAGTTAGCAGCAGACCGTGGAGGCCGAGCGTTCCTGACCCTCCGCCCGAACTAAACATATTCGCCGGGACCAACGTTCCTGGCTCCTCGTCTGTTACTCGGAGCCCCCAGGGAAATGAGCTTCGCTCCAAAACAGCACCATCCAAATAGGCACCCAGTTGGACCAGACGCCGGGACGATCCGCCTCGTAGTGATGGCAATCCCACGGATGAACGATCCCGATCAGCGCACGCCCCACATGCCGAGGCGAAGGCTGCCTCAGATGACGCTGGTGCTCATGCAAGAGATGGAAACGAAGATATATTGAATATGCGCGACACTAGCCCCGCGGCTCAGCCAGACGGGGATCATTCATCTCAGTATTCGCCTGATTTGGAGGGAAACGATGACATTACTGCCATCTGAATGACACTAAAAGAGGTCTCATGTTTGCATTTTGAGCCCCCGAGAGCCAGTTTGGTGTTGAGAAATGAAAAAGATTTCTTTTACCACTCGAGAGGACTACAATCGAGAGCACATGACGCCCAAGACGACACTCTTCTGATGAAAAGGTTTAGAGTTGCTGCTGCGTCATATATTAAGACAGCCAAAAGCGCTTACGAGATAAACATACGAGAAGAGCTTGGGGAGCTAAACACATATTCCGCCGCATGGATGGAATTTGCTGATGCTATTGTCGACCAAATTTTGAAGTGGGACAGAAATTTTGCGCGCACTCCGATGATAGCGGAGAGACCCCGGTGGTTAAGACGTAAAGAGGCAGGCGAATCTGGGAGTAAGGTCAGAGCACCTACTCCTCCTGCCCCTCCGTCCGGCTCAGCTGCGGCGGAAAACTTTCCGATGCCTCCGCCCGGCCCAACCGGGGCGGAACAGGAAAGCCGTCGTGAGGCACAAGATGAACCATCGAGTCCAACACAAGTGCCGTCAGACGAAGGAACATTACATGTTCCCAATGAAGGGGCAAAACATGTTCCCAAACGCGGAGCTCTGCCTCCACCGGGGGCCTCAGGCCACCCGGAAGTCCAAGAGACGGACACAGGAACGGAGGACTTTTGCACAAGGTTCCCGTATGAGAATGATCCTCAGTTTCTAGAGTCAATGGATGACGAGACTTTTCCGTATGGACCGGCGTCTGTGAATATGTTTCGCAGATCGAGCCTTCCACCCACTCCAGATAAAAGGCAGGGTCAGCCGAGGTACAGGGACCCCACCGATGGGGACCGTGACGTAACAGTGGGGCATGCTGCTGCATTCAGAGAGAAACGATTGTATGCAACGACAGAAGAACGCCATCGCATGCTTCAGGCCACGCCTGAACCTCTAAAGCAGACGCTCCGGGACGCCCATATTACGGGCCCTGTACCACCGAACGTCGAAGCCATCCGCCACCAGACGGGAATTACGCTTCGGTACATGGCAGAGTTTGTGGAAGATCCAATCTTTGCTACATTGGCAGGTCTTAACCAGGGCGACGGATCTTTCGCACAGGCAAGGGATTATATTAGAGCCGAATTTCATTGCGATGACGTTCCAGACGGGTTTACTCCTGGGGCCTATGCGTGCCTACGACCACTTATAGTCGGAGAAGACGACGATGAGAACCCGGCTGCCTTAGGCAATTCGGACACCTGGAGTGGCCTGAGTTTCCGAGCGGATGATCTGGCCAAAAGGATAGGCCAATGTGCTGTATACATCGCGAGGCATTGCTCCGACTATGCTAGGTCGTCGGGGGGCTGGGTCTACTTTGGAGACCTGGTGCAGAAACTATATGATGATGGTTTTACATTCCAATCGTACGCCTTGGCCGCACACAGCTTAGCTGTGTCGCCGTCAGGGACGATCGATGTTTCGGGTATCTTTTCCAATGATAGCCCCAAGATTGTTGGAACACAACTCCACATCATGTGGGAGAAACATAATAGAGGATCTTTGCAAGATGATAATGGAAGAGAGATGCCGATACTTATTTTCTATAGGGCATACCAGGGACATTCAACGTCCACTGCTTCGATCGAGAGAATGTATGTCCCGTACGACCCTGGCCAAGTCAGAAGTCACGGATCTCTTCTCCAGATTACAGACTTGCAGACATTTTTGGAATCAACGAGTGGACATGTTCGCTTCCCGAAGAGCAACTCTGGGCATTGCTATGCCGCAGATTACGACTTGTTGCGTTGTCTTCCGGCACACAATAGCCCAACTACGCCTAATCCCTCGGATTTTCCTCCGTGGCTAAGCCAAAGGAGGTATGGGCAACCGCTCGCCACAAAAGATCTAGTACCTATGGGCAACCCAGCTCAGGAAGGAGAGCCGCCGTCGGCGGGCACCTTGCACGCGGGCGACATACACCACCTTTGGCCACGTCTCCCCAATCTCAGGCACCATGAGCAATGGGATAGTATTCTTGTTTTTACCAGCAGAGTGCTCACCCGCTTCTCATGTAGAGTTCGCCCAGACGGGACATTGGTGTCCCGGGAGGTGCCGAAATTCACGGACATCGACAAAGCCGTCTCCCTCGTGAGACAGGTAGATCAGATGCGCTGGACGGTACTCTTTGACCGCGAATTGTCTTCATACGAGGTCACCTTCGACATCGCGTCGATTATTGCCTGGGTTAATGCAGACGAGAGACTAATCGTCAATTGGAACCACGAGCCAAGGTTGGAGACAGCGACCCAAGATCGCATTATATCTGTCCCATGGGAAGATGATGGGAGATTCCTTTGTTTCCGATACCACTGGGTGCGGACAGGCTTTGCTAACTGTCCCGTCTGCAATTGCCCAGTCAAAAATAAATACAGGGTCACGCGCGATTACATGACCCAGACATGGAAGCGCAGAACTATCCCGCAGCCCCTTGAGGCACATGGTATTTGGATAGTAGTGGACGAGGATGCAACTGCGTCATAGAATCGCCACGAGCACATGGAGGCGCGGATAAAAAGACAAGGGAGAGCTTCTGCCAATGTTGCGAAAAACGCCAACAACAACAACAATCAGCAGGAACGAAGACGGGTCTCCAACTTTGCTACAATGGCGGCCGGTGGCACGATATTCGGCAACGGCCAGCCTAGAAATTTTCCAGCTTGGACCCCAGAAAACGCCGAGGCTCAGCCTCCGGCGCGACATGCCCCTTTCTTCCAATATTTGAGGCCGCTGGTCAAGAGATTGATATCGCGGCTTGAATATTCGGCCACAAACGTACGGAGGCAAACCCCGCCCATTAATAAATTGTGGCCGAGATTGTGGGCAACTGATTTCGACCAGTACGCTCGCCCCAGGTCCTGCCCAGCATTACAGGCATTTCACTGGCCTGATGAACAGGATGACTTAGTCACTCCTCGAATCGGCTGGGAACGATGGTTTGACAACATGGGGGGAGCCGGCATCTTTGTTCCTACACTTGCTACAATAGACGACGCGATACAGTTTGGCAGATCTTGGTTCGGCGCAATGCCTGAGGAAAATGAAAACAACGCCGACAACGCCAACCCTCCTGCGAGGTTATCAGTCGCCTGGGATAACAATTTTAGGGCGAGGCCGACTCGCAGTTCCCAGTCCGTTTCGAGACGGATCAGCATGTGTCGGGACCATCGTCTCATCGTCCCCGTATTGCGGCATGCCACCGGCTCAGCCGCGATGGCACGTGAACTGTCACAAATGGATCTGGATCTCAAAGCAACCAGCGGGCCTAAGGCCGCGTTGATAACTGATGGATATGTCACTCTTGACCATTCTGAGGGACACGTATACAATCACCATGATGACCCGTCTATCAAAATAACATTGTTCGGGGACGAAGTTCGAGAGGTTGCTGCTCATTACATAATTGAACACCCGGGATTAAACCCTACTACACCCGGCAGGGTTACCCTGACCGGAACGGCAGACTACGTGATCCCGGAGATCATCCAGACCATTGTACATGAGAATTGGTTAGTACCAATACAACAAATGCAGCTGGGCTTTCGACCTATGAGGATGTTCGCAATTATTCGTGAGATCATTGGCTATTTCATATCAGAAAATCAACGTATTGGCTATCCGGGGCGAATAATTCGCCCCGATATGATGACACAAAAGAAATTGATTCAAAGAAACGGACCGACGAATATGCCTTGGACTGCCGCGTTCGTGCGGCTGTTAAGACCGACGACATTATAGAAAGGTGGGCCCACAAGATGGGCAGGAGAGAACAAAACGACGTCCGTTGCCACGGTGCTCTTATACAGGACGCCATTTCTTGGCTACAGGATAAATATCCTGATTCCGGTGCCGATCTCCAGGACAAAGAAGACGGACCCTTCCGCACTGCATGCGGATTATATGGTGCCGCTGCAGCGACTGCTGCCAGAAGTATAATACAATGTATGAACGATCGTATGAATAATGATCCTGAACACGACGGCGAAGCCGAAATCGTGGGGCCACGTGCGCCCGCTGGACCAAAGGCCAGACCTTTCTCTTCGACCTGACATCTCAGACGCTCAGGTATCCGAAGAAGTTACTGGGTCCCCCCGTTCAGTCGCCGGCTCAGCCGTGACGACCAGGGAGACAAACCTACAACACCCCAACTCGGGGGATCGGGCGGAATCACGCGCGCGCGATGCTGCCATGGATGCTGCCGCTAGCGCTGACATGGATGCTGCCGCCGGCGCTGCCGATGACACTGCCGCTGGGGCAGCCGCGGACGCTGCCAACAGCGGCGCAGGCCACAGCTACGAGTACGACCCTGGCAGGTTTTACCCGCGTTACGTGAACGGAACCCTCGTCGGGTACTACATCCACCGGAACCGGGTCACGTGGCTTACCAACGAGGAGTGGTATGCTCTGCGTTACTGGCACAAGCTGTCAAAATGGGAGCATGACTACCACTTCCCGCCGAGAGGGACGGCACCTATGAGTGATACTGACAGAGCAAGAGGGCGGTCTCGCACGCCTCGTGGCATGGACGTACAGACGGGAGGATCGGCGACTTCAAATCCGCCGCCTCCAGCGCCGCCCAGGCGAGAGAGTTCGTACAATCCGTGGGGGGACCTGAACTGAGTTTCGCCCGCGCGACTCCGTCGCGGCAGGCGCGTGCAAAACACTTCTACCCGCACGCGAAGCGTGTTGGGCGCGGACCTCTCTACTGGTCGGCTAAGCTGGTCCAGCGGAGAGAAAATATGTATCACAATGGTGGGAAACGTCGAGCCTCTTCGGCCCTTGGCCCCCTGGTAGCCACCGCTGAGTCGTAAAAGCTTTTTCGGGTTGGCTCCGGTGGTTGTGCAAATGTACAGGCCGGGGGTGCTGTGGCTGGATGGGCTCTACGCGGCCCGCCGCGGGGGGAGTAAATATGCCCTTCTCCGCCTCATATTCCATTAGAACTTAACTTAGTTTGCATGCATTGCACTGTCCGCGTGAACTGAAGCTGCGTTACCGCAACCATACGATTGCTCGAGCCAGCCGACCTCGGCTGGCAGGAGAGAAAAGGAGCGCGCTGGGGTGCGCGGGCGGCTCGTCGTCGTCCGTCCTCGGCCGACCTCCTCCCTTCCCATTACTGATAGAGTAGTCTTGCTTAACGGATACTTGTCTTATCAATGTCTCATCCCGTCCACGCTCTCCCTGATCAGAATGAACATGAGATCTTAATTCCTTTGTCATCTTACCCCGATTCTCAGAGGAACGACTCGTCTCGCCGGGTCCGCCGCCGCGACACTCTATGCAAAGGTTCCAGACCGCAGGCCATGCTGACCAAAACGCGCGAACGACCGACCACGGCCCACAGGGCCAGCGTCTTTGAGCTTTGAGCACGCATCACAGCCCCCACAAGGACGAGCATCGCTATGGGAGGGACAGAGCGGCAGGGATGGGGGGTGTTAGAGTGGGGGCCCATGCCAAGAAACACCATGCTTGCCTCCAGGGTGCCCTGGGTTTCGATGGTTTTGCGATGGAAGCGTGACGCTCCCACACCAAAAATCGATGGACGTCCTGGGGTCTCAGGGTTGGGTTTCTTGTGGAAGGTCTCTTGTGGACTGGCCTCCTGTACACCGACCCCACCCCTAATCTTCGAAAGTGGCAGATGGCCCTCGGATTGTTGACCGTCTTACTCCTGGTGCCCATGTTTCTTCCCCCGGCCTCTGCATGTGCACATGGCTCGCCTGTTTACCCCCACCCCGCCTCTTCCCCAAACCGCCTTCGTCTCGAACGACGATCCTCGAAGCTCATCATCCTCACCATCATCATCACCACCACCATCATGATCATATTCATCATCATCGTCTTCATCTTCGTCATCTTCATCCAAATCGTGATACCTGACAAAAGCCCCAATCATAATATTTTTAGGGCTATAGGGCTATAGGACCATAGGGCTATATATCTATAGGGCTATGGGGCTATAGGGTTCCAGGCATATAGAGCTGTAGGGCTATGGGGCTATAGTGCTATGGGGCTATGGGGATATAGGGATATAGGGCTATAAGGCTATAGGGCTATAGGGCTACAGGGCTACAAGGCTATCGGGCTATAGGGCTATTGTGCTATAGGGCTATAGGGCTGTAGGGCTGTAGGGCTATAGGGCTATAGGGCTATAGCGCTGTAGGGCTACATGGCTATAGGGCTATGGGGCTCGAGGGCTATAAGGATATAGGGCTATAGGGCTACTGGGTTATTTGGCTATAGGGCTATATGGATATAGGGCTATAGGGCTATGGGGCCATGGGGTTTTAAGGCTATAGGGCTGTAGGGCTATAGGGCTAAAAGGCTATAGGGCTATGGGACTATAGGGCTCTAGGGCTAGTGGACTATAGGCCTATAAGGCTATAGGGCTACCGAGCTATAGGGCACCCGGGCACACGGGCACACGGGCATCGGGGCGGGCCGCAGAAATCGACGGCACACCTCACCTAACCATATGAATTCGCTAGGACCCCTACAGAGGTAAGCTCTGATCAGGGAATCATCATCGTCAACATCACCATCCTCATCATTATCATACGTTTCATAATCAGCATTACCTCTTTTAACATCACCACCAGCATCATCACATCAGAACCAACATCAGCATCATCATCGTCATCATCATCAGAATCAGCATCAGCATCATCATCTTCATCATCAGTCTCATCACTACCCCCATCATCATCAGCACTATCACCATCATCATCAACAACACCATAAACGCATCATGTTCAGCATCATCATCCTCATCGTCATCATCAGCATCACCATCACCAGTATCATCATCATCATCATCATCGTCGTCGTCATCGTCATCATCTTCATCATAATCATCATCAGCATCACCATCACCATCTTCATCATCCATATTTTGCAGGCTCGTTATCATCATCATCATCATCATCATCATCATCAGCATCATCATCATCATCATCATCATCATCAATTCCATCATAATATGAGAAAAGCCCTCATCATTTTCATTATCTGCATCATCATCATCATCATCATCATCGTCATCGTCATCACCGTCAGCATCATCATCATCATCATCATCATCATCATCATCATCATCATCATCATCATCATCATCATCATCATCATCATCATCATCATCATCATCATAGTCATCGTCATCATCATCACCACCATCATCATGAGTGTCATCGTTTTCTCCACTCCATCCCCTCCCCGTCCCATCCCTCCCGTCCCCTCCTCCCTGGCGTGGTGAGGCTGGCGACTGCCGAGATTCATGAGGAGACTCTCTGGCGCCACCGCACGGGACCCGCCCTGAGACGCGTGCGCGCGCTGGCCAGTCGTCTCATCCTTGTCCTCCTCGACTTTCGCTGCCTCCTCGACCTCCGCTGCCTCCTCCGCTGCCGCCTCCTCAGGGGCGCAGGAGAGGAGCGAAACGGAGGAGAGCGCGGGGAGGCAGAATGGGGGAGAGGAGGCGGGAGCCGGGAGGAGCAGAAAGGGGCCCCAGACCTTCACGACGGCCCGATTCGGTCGGGGTCGCCAGCCCGTGGGAGAGGAGGATGACGAGGACGAGGACGAGGATGAGGAAGAGGAGGAGGAGAAGGAGGAGGAGAAGGAGGAGGAGGACGAGGAGGAGGACGAGGACGAGGACGAGGATGAGGAAGAGGAGGAGGAGGAGGAGAAGGAGGAGGAGGAGGAGAGACCAGCTTCCCTGAGTTCCGACGTCTCGGCAAATGGAGTCTTCGTGAGAAATCACCACCGGAGCCCTGGATCCTATCTTTCAGCGTCCTTTCTCGAGCCGGGTCGACATGTGATGGTCCCAGCTCGAAAACGCCCGGCTCGACCGAGGAAAATATGCAAGGGTTGTTGTGATGATCGGTCTTCGCGCCTATGGAGACCTCTGAGACTCGTCGTCGTCGTCGTCGTAGTTGCCGTCGTCGCTGACGTCGTCGTGATCGAGAGAGATCAAAACTCAGACTTTTGGTGATCTGCTGCATTCGTGGGCCTCCGCGGAGGCCTCCACAGACTTCTGGAGATCGTCTCCGCCGTCGTTGAGGATCGTCGATGAGAATCGAGAAGGAGAACTAAGATGTTGGCAAGCCTCTGCCGCTTCTGAGATCTCCAGAAGCCGTCGCCGTCGCCGTCGTCGTCTTTGTCGTCGCCGTCTTCGCCGTTGCGGTCTCCCTTGCCATCGCATGTGGCCGGTCGTCGTGGTCGAGAAAGGACTGAGGCGCTTTGATGTGTTCGCAGAACAGCTCATCTGTAAGGGTCGGATTATACGGCCAGATGTGCGGCCCTCTGGATCCCGAATCGGTGGCTCGGTGGCTCAGGGTCTCCCATAGTATCTCCCGTATGATTTCTCTCATGGCCTCCCTACAGTACTCCCTAGAGCACTCTCTAAATTGTCCGTTGTTTTCTGGATTGGACTCTGTAGTGATCTTGCTAGAGTTCGGATGAGCTGCCTAGGGTCTTCAGTCACGCAACGGTGTAGTAGGCCTTTCTCGGGCCTCCAGAGACCTATGGAGATCGTCGTCGTCGTCGAGAAGGAGGGGGGACAAAGGTTTTCTAATAGTTGTTACACTGTGGGGGCCACTGAGGGCCTCCAGATTCTTTGGGTGGCCAGTGTCCTCCTCTTCATCTTCCGTTCTCTTCCACTACTCCCCCCCCCCGTCTCCCTCCTCGCCCTTCTCCTCCTCCCCCTCGGGGAGGTCGGATGCGGGAGGGGGACGCTCCCCCCCTCGCCCCGCCTGCCGCTTCCCCCCTGCCGCCTCCCGCCCCCCCCCCTGGCGCAAAGCTCCTCCCCCGCCACGTCTCACACCGCGCAGGCCTCCCGGAGGCGAGGCAGAGCCCTGGCGCAGAGCGCCGGGGGCGCGCAAAAGGGCGCGGGGCGCGGCGCGGGCGGCAGAGGAGGGAGGGGGGAGGAGACCGACGTTGCCGCGCAGCGGGGGGAGGGCCAAAGGCGTCCGAACCGTCGGACCGACCCCGTGGCGAGAGGCACGGCAAGGGGGAGCAGGAGGTGAGCGAGGAGGGTCCAGAACGAGGGGGTCGAGGGTCTCGGGCGTTTCGTGGGGGGTATGTGTGGTGGCCTCTGGGGCCCGCAGGGGCTTCCTGGGATTCGTGCTGCCCTTTCTCTGGGATCGTGTGGGAGGCGCGGGGACGGCCTCTGGACGCCGACGGGCCTGGAGGGGCGGGGGCTTGATACACGGGAGGGTGCCGCGACTGCGTCAGCAGCGCGTGCTGGCTTCACCCAGGGCCGCCCCGTATGCTCTCCTCGTCTCTCCTCTGCTCTTCCTCGGCATCGCCCTGACGTGTGCCTTCGTCCGTCGGCGAGGACCATCGAGGAGCATCCTTGACCACTTAGCGAAAAAGCCACGCACGAAACCGAGAAAAAGCACACGGAATGGACGTCCGAGCGATGGCGAGCTTCCTCCTCGCGCTGCCCCCGCCACGGCGACGCCGACGCCGACCACGGCGACGAAGACGAGGCGCTCCGACGATCCACCCCGAGGCACGGAGTTAGGCGCAAGGGCCCACCCCGCAGGTTCGCTCCAACAGCGCATCGTTGAGCGGTGCTGCAGCCCGCGTGGTCGTGATGCGTCTTGCGTACAGTCGGGGCCCTGAAGAAGGAACCCTTTTCGTTGGGGAGGGGCTCCGCGTTCCTTAAGTGTTTCACAGCTTGCCGCAGGCTTCCCTTATGCCCTTATGTGTTCGACAGGAAATCGAAGGTTAAATTATGGAAAAAAGGGGCCTCGTTCCTTATTTAGGGTTCCTTAGGTCAACGCCCCGACGGTATTGCTCTGCTCGGGACTTGTTCCCCTTACGCAGCGACCACCACCACCACCACCACCACCACCACCGCCTCCCCCATCTTGCCCCCCGTGACGCGCGAGAACCACCAAACGATGCTCCGAAACCACCTCACGACCGCTCGAAAGCCACAAGACGACGCTCGGAGACCACCAAATGACGCTCGAACCGTGTATCGACGCTCGACACTGTGTTTGTTCGGGGTCCCCCCCCTTCCATACAGTCAAGCCGCATAGTAAGGAGGAGCGACTTCCCAAGGTTACCTTTGTACCCTTCCCTTGCACCCTTCCCCCTCGGCCCCCCGGCCCATCCTTGGCCACTTGCGCTGGCCGCGCCCCGCGCGCAAAGTGCCGGCATGGCCTCCCAGGATCCCCGCATCCTTACCGTGCGTCCGTAGTGTACGGGACGGTTGTATGCTCGCCCATGGCCGGGTGGTTCGCATGCGTTCCTGGTTTGCTTGGCCGTCTTCCGTCTCCTTGACGAGGTACGTCAGAAGCTCCGCTTCGTTTCCGAACCCTTGTCCCCCCGATAATCCAGTAACGTCCAAGATCGGGATGGATATCCGCGATGCTCAGCACATCACTCGCACGTTCATCTCGACACATCCCTCACACGTTTCGTGCCCCCAGGAGGGGAGGGGGAGGGGGAGGGAAGGGGGATGATGATGATGATGATGATGATGATGATGATGATGATGATGATGATGATG